>VXAW01004923.1:0-14477 GCA_013399735.1 Tyrannus savana
CAACAACAACAACAAAAAAGACCCTCTGTAGAAATCTGTCCCTGGATGTGACCTAGCCTCCATCTGTTTGATTCATTGTGATTGCATCAAAGCCCTTCCCTTCCACCCATGGATACAAACAGGTTGCAATGCTAGCTGCTAACGAGACAAGACCTTTTGCCTGCTAGAGTAAAATGAGTGGAAAAAAACCCAAACCAGCAGTTTACTTGCAGTTAAATTTCTTTGACTAACCCTGCTAAAAGGCTCTGCCTTTCTGTCAAACAAGTATCTGTGTCACTGCACACATGGGCACAGAAAATTTCTCTCTCACACTGATCGTGCAGCAGAACCAACCTGACAAGCTGCCTGACAAAGACAGCCTACCCACGACCCATTTAACTGTGCACAAAGCAGGCTGGAACAGACTGAATCCCAGGACTGTGATAAGTGTGCCCTGGATGGCAGGCATGCTCTGACATCAGAGATGAAGAAGCTCAAAAATGGCCCAGGTGCTGCTGAGAACTTATGTCAGGTGTAAACACAGTCTGAAAGGCAGCATCCTACCTCCTTTCCACCCCTGACTTCTGCAGCCTTCCAGGAAAACAGTTAACTCTGTTGTAATATTTAAAAAACAAACCCAAACTCATTATGGAAATCATTGCAGTCAGTGCAGTGTCCTTTACAGGCTTTTTTTCCTACATTCTGATCCCAAAATGCACATAGGACTCATTTTTTTTCTTTATGCTACCCCAGTTTCCACCTTTTAAGCCGTGGCAGATTTCTTAGCCTCTAGTGTGAATGTGAGAGTAGAGAGTTAGAAAATACTTGCAGCCAAGTGAAAGGGTAAGATTGCAGTGGGAACTCTGAAGAGAATGGGAGAGGATTGGATTTTCACTGCAAAAACACTGAAAACCTTCTTCCCTTCCCCACTCAGAAAATTTAAAAAATTACTTTATGCCACTGGGTAATTGTTATTTTTTACCAGTTTCTTTGTCAGCATTTACACAATAAAAAGCAATCATTGGTCAATAACAGGATCGATAGTAAGAGTTAAAGATATTAAAATTGCCATAATTACATTCCAGACAGGGCTGTGCAGAAAATTGATTCCCTGTCCTGCAAATGTTGAGATGTAAAACACATTCCTGCTTTGCATCAGAACAAAGCCAAGGCTTTACTTTCTTTTTTATTATTATTATTATTAATGTTAAAAAAAAAAAAGAGAGGAAAAATAATCTGAAAAACAAAAGACAGAAGAAAGCAGAAACAGATGAACAGAGACAGGTTTTGAAATAACCAATAGTCTTTTGGTTAGGTCACTACAATTAGATTTTTGTGAAGGTCCCAGTCCATTCCTCTGGCAAATCCAGAGAAGTAGGAATTCAAACCTAGGTCTCACAAATCCCCACTGAGAGCTATAACTGTCAAGTTATTTTCCTTTTTTGAAGGTGAGTCCCTGTTCCTGAACAATACTCTGTCAAAACAATACATTTCCACAGCATCTCATTTGGAAATCAGGCCCTCTCCAATTTGTCACATTTCCAAAAAGCCATAGTTACAGGATTGCATGCTTATTGTCAGGCTCATGGAATGGTTGCCTGAAGCTATCTCTGTGCAAGCCCAGAAATTGAACCTGGCATAAACACAGAGCATTTTATTTTTCTTCCTTTCTTTCCAAAAATGAGTCTTCTTTTTGCTAAATGGACGCTTGGGAATCAACATCATTTTTGAGAGAAGGAAAACTTAACACAGAGTAAGCTACACTGACAGTGGGACTCTGCTTTTAAAAAAATAAAATCACCCCTTTTCTTTATTTTTTGACAATAGACCATTTTTCAACATGGTTGTGATTTTTCTATCCTCTACTCCCTACTAGAAGTTCAATTTTTCTTTCAGGAGCAATAACAACTAACAATATTCCCATATCCCCTTCTCCTTCCTCCAATCTCCACAGCATACTTCACCTTCCTCTCAGGCTACTCAAGTATTTGGGAAGCTATGCTGTAAACCAGATGGGAGAAAGTGATCAAACTGAAAATTAACTCTGTTGCCAAATCTTTTATGCATCTGCCTCCCTTTTTTTTTTTTTTTTGGTACAAAATTAACAGGCAGGTCTCTCTCTACAAGACAAAAATTAAGCTGGAGTAGACATTGCCCTGTGTGGTCTGAGCATCAAGCATCACTCACCTACAACAGACAAAGGAACTATACCTGATGCATAGGATAGTACTGCATACAGGATACTTGTTTTTGTCACCTCAGAACATGTACTATTTTCCATTTTCTTTCTATTCCTCACTAAAGTAGTCCAGTAGACCCTGTGATTTGCCTTTTTTCTTTTTTTTTTTTAAGTGCAGTTTCTTCATCAGGCAGCTCTTGCTGTCTAATACTGCAACCCAGTACTAGGAGCTGCTAGACTGAGGCTTTCTGAGATGGCAATCTATGCACAGGGAGTCTTCTCACAGCTGGAGGAGAAGGGAGATATGCAAAGTCAGTAAAGTAGAAGGAAAAAACCCTTCAGGGGAACACTGCAGTACCAAATCCCTCAAAATATTTTCCGAGCATGCTTGGTATTCTGTCTCGTTAATGTAAATATATGTAAAAGTCTCCTGTTAGCTGGAATGTGACACAGTGGATGTAAGGGAACAGATGTGGCACGGATCATTGAAAGAGCTGTTTCACATAAAATGAGATATTGCTCTGGTCCTCTGATCTGCAGAGGGTTATGGATGCTTCCCCAAAGCTCCTAACGCTGCAGAACTGTCAGCTGCTAATAAAGAGCTGGAGTGACACTGCACAGGGTAATCCTGTGCTTTGAGAACCTCCTGAGCTCCCCTGCTCAGACCACAGCACGGCAGGCACTCACCAGCATCTGCCTTCCCATGCACAAGCCCAGGAAATGTGGGAACATCCAGGAGGGGATAACTGGGATGAGGGGTGCACGACATTAAAATGTTAGCACTGGGGCAAGACTGGGAGAGAGAGAATGGAGAGAATCAGTCCCAGAGAAAGAAGGACAACCACACTGAAGATCAGGCCTGTCAAGCAGAGGCAGCTGGTAGTTCAGTGCTTTGTAAGGTGGATACTCACTTCCCCCCTTCTCCCTTGCTAAACCGTGAAGCCAGGAGTTATTCTAAGCACCTAGTGACCTATAAGCTTTACAGAGCAGGCACTTTCTTACTTGTCAGCAGTTGTCTGCACCTATCCCAACAGAGTCCTAGAGAATGGCAGGCCCTGGCTGGCAGCAGCCAAACTGAGCAGTGGTGATGCCCAGCAGAAACATAAAATGCAAACTATAGTGATTGGTGAGATGTTGACCTCGGGACGTCCTGATGAACCTTCATCTACTGTGATAAATCCCTTCCAGTCTGCCAGCTCAGTCACTGCAGAAAGGGCTAAAAAAGCAGAACAACTCACTTTGATCCTTCAGTGTGTGCAGGAAGACACACACACTAACTCTGATCCCAACACCGGCCTAAAGAAGAGAACTGTCCCATGCTTGTGATTCAAACTGAGCTCTGCAGAACTCCAGCCAGTGCCTAAGGAGTTAACATAGCAGTGTGGCTTCACCTCAACAGATATGTACATACCTAGCTGTGGTATTTTTTAGGGAAAACAAAATCTTAACTGGAGGCAGCTCCTTCAGAATAAAATGGCAGTGAAGACACATAAAAATGACAGAGATGCAATCACTCAAGGTCAGGCGTGTGTATGTGCCCAGTGGATCAGACCATTACATGGGTGCTAAAATACATCCCAGAAAGGAATGATAGAGTAAATATTCCTCACTGCAGCTCTGCACCTAAGCTGCAAGTCCTCTTGCCAGATGTTTTGCTGCGGTTTATAGATGGCAATCATGATTTTGACATGAGCACATCAGACACACACACATGAAATACAAATTTATCACTGTGGGACTGGTGGGCAGGAGTACTTCAGTGGGATTAGCCCCAGCTGCCCAAGCACTATCCCCAGCTAACACAACTCTTCCATACATCAGAGGGTGTATCTGGATGATACAGTTCCTTCACCTAGATCAGGCACTGTGTTTCTCTCCCACAAGTGTTTGTGGCTTTATTCTTGTGAGCAGAATCTGTTGTGCTGAATAGATTTAATCTGTTACAAATACACACATAACCAGAGGAGGGACTGAGGAAGAAACGTTGTACCACTAGAGGAACATCAGCACAGCTTACGAAGAGAAGAAAGCATTTTTGTCTTGTCAGCTTTTATGTGTAGAAACGAAGGGCAGTTTTCCAAAAGATAAACTATCACAGGCTCCTAGAAATCTGTGCTCCTGTAAAAACAGGAAGATTTAACAGAGAAGATGGCAGATTTTCACTTAAAGAGGAAGTTTATAAGTGTTCCCAGGGCAACCATTATGCACCAGTAGAAATGAATTAAGCCAGGCCAAGTTTCACCATAAATGTTAAACACATACTCATCTCAAGCTGTAAAGTCATCCCAAATTCACAGATATTTTCTCACTGTCATTGCCTGGGACAAAGTTTACTGCTCACTAGAATTCCCCAGCTATTTCTTTTTCACCTTTAGCCACACAAAACCACATTAACAAAATGCACACGCGATGTGTTCTCATTTCATGTCTCTATGCCTCTTGGAGACCTAGGACATTGTGGTAATCCATAAAACTGGTTAAATCTTTTTTTTTATTTACCCCTAAAGGTGTTCACAAGCAAACACTACTGAAAAATCACCACATTTATGGAAGTTTTGTTTTTTTCTTCAGTCATGCAGGTATGCCATATTCAGACTAGCTGAGCACACGGATGAAGGTTTCATTTAAATAGTCATATTAATTCAACCTTTTTGCAATGCTGCCCTCTATGTTTGATCTGTAAAAGGACCAAACATAAATTAAGTGATTGGAAACTTCAATCTTTTCTCTTCTGTGAATGATGATCTGAATGATTCAGGTAGCACAACTGAGGAAACAATTCTGTGAGAGAAGTAAGGCAGGAAGCTATAAAAATCAGCTTTTCTGGAAAAAAAAAAAAAAAAGAAAAGAAAAAGAAAGGTTACATTTGCACTAATATACATGTGTACATCACAGCATGAAGATGCAGCTGGCATGCTGGCATCCTGTCTCGTGCCCTTCACAGTCCTTATTACCAAGAAAAACTGTGTTCCAGAAAAGTCTTCTCTCAATTTACCGTTCCTGGGTTCCAGAAACATCTCCTCAGAACATTTGATGTCATAGCAGTGACATCATTAATGTAAGAAGTGCACACAATATGCCCTGTTAGGTGACTCAGACAATTTCTACCCCCTTGCCATCAGGGAATTACACCAACAATGGTTGTGCCACAGCCGCTGTTTTCTGTGGCAGAGTGACTGCACCACCATGCCAGTGTTATATTCCTAACCTGAAGAGGAGCCAGAAACAGTGCATCTATCCATTCTCAGTAAATGCCACCAAGCAGAGTTTGTCATCATTAATTATGTCACTCATAGCTCTTTCCTCTCACCATGTAGCCATGTTTGGAAAAAAAAAAAAAAAAAGATAAAGCTTTACTATTTGCATTTAGTAACAGACTATGGAACTACACCAGTCACTTTTCTTTAAACCTGTAACACTCTTCCCAAACCAAAAGTGAAAAATGATGGCAGAAGGCTAATCCTCAAGTCAACTGCACGGGGAGATGTGCTCTGTCTTTAAGAGAACAGATCCCACTTTTGCTTTCGCTTTCCCCCACATTAATTCCACTGCCAGCACAGACCCTTCCAGCACATTGGAGTCAACCACTGCTGAAAGAGAGACGGCTCATTTCCTTCTGGAATTCCATGAGGGACCTTAAAATAACCGTTGTACTCCAGACTTTGCTCATGGGATTTCTAGTTTGTTCCTTATCATGGGATTTTTGCACTCTCAGTAGTTAGTTCACAGATTGTCCTTAACACCCACAGTCTAGAAACTATCAAGATTGCCTTTTGATGTGGTCATCCACTCTGAAAGCCTGGATGAAGACATTAAAATTTGGCTTTCCATCTTTTCCCAAGCATCATGACATATGTAGTGTGCCTGGTGTACAGACATGAAAAGGTGTCCTCCCTTCAGTGTCTTGCTCTTAGCCACACATCCCCTCACCCCCTCAACCCCCACTGGACCTCTTGCTCAGGTGCTTCAGTTCATAAGCCAGAGAACTAAGTCAGGAAAGACATGTAGGTTTATTCCAGGTTAACAAATGGATTCATCTCCATCAGAGGTCAAATGCCACTAAAGCCAACGCAAATCCCAGCATGTGCTTGAATTGGGAATTACCTTCTAACACTGGCCTAGCTCTAACATCATGTAACTTCGTCTTAAAGAAGTGCCAGCATCCTTGGCTGGCTTGGAGGTCAAAGGCAAGGTCTGTGCAGGGGTTTCCATTCACAGCCCCCTGGGGGTATGCATCCCCATCCCTGAATTAGGCTGAGGGATCCCCACTTCTTCTGGGACTCCTTCAAGACCTGCTATGAAAGTCCTGATTTGTGTCTTGTCGTATAAACCCAGAGAACTTTGTGGGGTCACATCCTGCTGCAGCACTTGCTAACAGCAGACTGAGCCCCACTGCAGTGCTTCCAAAGGAGAACAGTGGGGGAACACCTGACGGCTGTTCAGGGTTTGAATTGCTTCTTTCTTTACTGCTGGGGTGAACCACTTGTCTGGGTTAAAAATTTCGCTCTAGTTTCAGCTGACAGCACCAAACAAGACCGCTGAGCCAGGTCAAAACAAGCCATTAAACTCCAGCAATTGTGTTTTGTGTATGGTAAAGATGGGTTTTCAGGTAGATGCCTAAGGTAATTTTGAAAGAGAAGTGTAGTTTAAGTGCATGACTGCACTAACACCGTGCCCACAAATGGCCCTCGTAATAAGACACTGCAAAACCTGATGCAGCCAAAAAGAGCTCATTCTTAAGCCTGAAGTGTTGAGACAACTTTCTGAGTGGTGGACAAGACAAAGACACGCACCTGATAGCATATGGAAGAGAAGTGCATTCAGCCAAAAATGTGGAGCACAGCACTACCAACATCCCAAAAATAATTTCTGGCTCTCTACAGAGCCCAAGGTAGTTAAAAGATTCATCTTTTTCAAACTTCAAAATAAATAGTTGTGCAAAGTTTCTTTTCCCTCGGTACTTTTTTTTTCTTCAATAAAATACTGAAAAAAAAAATGTTTGAAGAAGAAGCATAAACGTCTCAGCCTTGAAGTCTTTTGGTGTAGTATTTATCCATTTGCCAAAGGACTTTTCCCTCAAAGGAAGATAATGGGGATTTTATCACTTCCCTTGTACATTGGCAGATTTTTTTTTTTAATTTTCATTTTTTTCCGTACATATGTACTACTTTCATTTTCATTACAAAACATTCACATTACCATATTGATTTTTTGAATCATATTTAATGGCTAACCATCAGACTCAGAGAAAGGAAAACCCTCAGAATGCTCTGTTATGAGACTGGGTTTATTCTATAAATTCGTGTCGGGCTGTAACAGAGCATTACATCTTTGCATGACATCTGTGTAAGGTTCCCTTTCCAAGGGAGTGTTGTAGCTGTTTCCTTCCATTTGGTAATACTGCTCCCATCTCATTTGTACTAAACTTCATCCATATGTTGTCAGAGAGATGTGGGATGACTGCTCTACTCCACTGTGTCTAACGCTAATAGGACGAGAGCGTTGAAGGTGCCGTCATTACCATGTGGATATATTACCTGTGGTTTATTTCCTCAGGAAGGGAAGAACAGTATCAATACAGGGACTGAAATCTATTTACAGATTCCACAGTCAATTTAATCTGGTATAAATTAGCTCTGCTACAGAAAGCGGGCTGCTTGTCACACAGCCATGGCTGCTTATCCCTGCCTTCTGCTTCTGCCAGCCCTCGTGCTCGTGAGGCAAACCACATCAGGGAACTAATTCAGCTGAAAACTAATTTTTTTTTTTTTCCAAGCCTGGTTTTCATTCAGATAAACTCCCTGCTCCAGCTCATTCATGGCTGCACAAGCAGTAATGTCAGAGTGAGGGAGACAACACAAACAGATAATCCATGGTGTAAGACAGCCTGGGACTCACCCTTTCAGCAGCAGCAGCCATTTATCCTGCTTAAGCTGATCATGGAGCTGTGGCATTAGTTAAAATGGTGGCAGCCACTATCTGGATTCTCTCATTTTCCTGTATATCACTTATTCTGTATATCTCATTTTCCTGTATATCACTTCCTCAAGTCAGTTTGAGTCAGCATACTCTGAGAGGTCCCACTCTAGATTGCCTAGGGTCTGCCCTTTCCTCAGAAAACTCCAGGTCACCCTGACTGAGAGGTTTTTTTCACAGAATTCTATATTTCCAATATTTCAGTAAAGTTCATTGCTTTTCATTGTTTTCCATAATGTTCTGCACAACTGATTTAACACTGCCTCAGTATGGTTAGACGTCTGGTCCTAACCCTAAGGTGGGATTTTGGAACCCAAGGCTTTCTAGTCAGCATATCTTTTGGCTGCGCTGACCACAGCTGAGCCGACCCAGAAGAGGCTTTCAGAGCAGTTCCCAGAAAGCTAAAGACATTCACATTTTCTTCATCCTTGCTCCTGATTTTTCCAATGCTACCTCCAGTCCTTAGGCCTCTGTTGATCCTCACTTCATCTCCTGAGCGCAGTGGTTCACTCGGATGTTGGGAGAGTTGCCACAGACCTGCAGTTCCCTGGGTGAGCATAAAGAGGAATTATGAGAACGAATAAAACAGCACCACATTTTCCTACCACACCTACCCACACAGGCTGCTTGATCTGCTGTCAGAACTCACAGCACTGAAGACCCCTAATTAATGGTTAGCCATCTCCTGTGTACACAGGGCTTGATTGAAATGCTCGGGACCAGCACTTTTGTTGGCTCCACTCTTATCTTACCCGTAGCTGATAAAAGGGAGTGCTTCTACCCTTACTGCAGCTCCTCACAAATCCCTGGGCAGAAGCAATCGCTTTCTGGCAGATTCTGTCAACAACAAACAACAGCACTTTTCCGCAGTGTCACACCAATCTCACCTCTACAGTGCAGCCAGGCATCAGCAGCATCGGAGCAATTTACTCTGCTCCCACTCCCAGGCGTGCCTTGATGGTGAGGCTACAGGGAGGAGGAAGAAACAAGGTATAAAAAGCGAGAAATGTTTACCAACTGCTCCACGGTTCCCCAGGTTGTTAGGTCTTGCAGTTATACAGGATGGCTTCTGATCTTAAACAAATGGCACAGGGTGTGAAAATTGATCAGTATTTCTTTGCCAGCATCCCCGTTTTGAAAATTACCTCCAGTATAGGGCTGGGAATTTGATACCCCGGAGAAGATATCCGGGAGAACAACAGTCACACTGCATTTAGTAAAAAAAAAAAGCCAACATTAAGTGTGATGTTCCTGTGTTTACTTATCTCTGTTTATTTTTTTTTCTGCCTCTGATTTATGGAAAGGGGAAAAGCAACATGCTAAACACTAAACGACAGCATTTCAGCATTTGAATATTGTAACTTAAAGTGATACTACCAGTTAGACCAGACTAAAAATTAATATTTTGTTCCCAATATACTATCCAAAAAAAAAAAAAAAAGAAGAATGGTTGTAACTACAGCTGTTCCTTTTAAACTCCAAATACTAGCCCCACTGTATTTAGAGAACAAAAATGAAAACAATAGTTATTTGGATTACAAGCATTTTCCAAAAGTAAGCATTTTCCATATGTTGATAACCCACACATGTTTTGTCAATACACGCAAAAATGGCATTGTCTTTTATTTGTCTGAAACATTTTTCAGTGTTAATTCAGAACATCATCTGTTGTTACGGCAGTACTTTAAAACATGTGATAGGTTTCAAGCAAGGACCTAAACCTTAACACATTCAGTTTGGAAGTCCTTGTCAATCACAGCCTGTGGAGGCAGTCAGCATAATGGTGGGAGTAATCTGTCTCTTCAACATTGTTGCTATTTAAGATAGGAAAACCAAAATCCCTTCATGAACTAACATGTCATGATTTTTATGACATCAACTTTCCTATTAAATATCTCAGCCACAAGTGTTAGCATGAAAGTTCTCCTAGTGCTGATTTAGCTGAACTGCACACGAACTTACATCACAGACACTCAGTCCTAAAACACGTGGTACGAGTCTGGGACAAGAATGGCTTCATCTAAATGAGTTTAAATTGGAGGCAAGCACGAAATACAGCATGAAACAAGACGCCAAGAAAAAGGCCAAGCTTAGATCAGTTGGAGTCAATAGTTCTACCAGCACTGGGAATGTCTTATCCACTAATTCTGATGCACCCCTGCTGCAGAATTTGTTGAGTACCTCAGCCCTCCCTATATCCATGGTCAACAGTTCTCCCTTCTCATTTATCAGAGGGGGGGTACACTCTCACTGGCCTTTCGTTTTTGGCCTATGTACTTACAGAATACCTGTTTGTTTCTCTTCACTTTCAAAGGACTTTAGCTTTTCTGAGCCCAGTCCTACACACCCTGTACTCTCAAGTCACCTGTCCCTGCTGCTACCAGCTGTGCATTTCCTTCTCACTCCTCAGTTTCAGGAGCAAATCTTGGCTTAGCCATGCCAGTTTCCAGGCTGTCTTGCTTGATTTCCTACGCTAAGAAAAGTGGCCTTAAGCAGATGCCACCTCTGGTCAGGTCCTGTGCTCCCAGTTTCCCTGGGAATCTCATCCAGTAATTCTTTCAATAGCTGGAATTCATCTTTTTAAAGTTCAGGGCCCTGACCTAGCCCTTTGCCAGCCCCCTGTTCTTTGAGATCATGAACTCAGATAGGGTCCAGTCGCTACAACTCAGGCTGCTCCAACCTTAACCCTCCTAATGAGCTCATCCACGCTGGTGAGCACCAGATCCAGCAACACTTGTCTTCTGGATGGTTTGCCCAGCACCTGGACCAGGGAGAGGTCCCAGATGCAGTCCAGGGAGCTCCTGGGTTGCCTGCTGCCTGGCTATATTGCTCTCCCAGGAGATATCCATACCATTCCATCAGGATGGGCCCTTGCAAGCACAACAATCCTGGAGCTGAAGCAAGAGGCCTCGTCAGCAGGTTCCCCCTGCTCAGGCAGCCTGCACCAGACCACAGCCAAATGGTGTGTTTTGCTGGTCCTGTCCTTGATTTTTACCCACAGGCTCTCAACCTGCTCATGGCTGTTTCTCAGAGGCAGCCCTTCACAATCTGTTCCTTTACACAGAGCATGCCTCCACCCCTCCTTCCCAGCCTCTCTCTCCTGGAAAGCTTATAGCTCTTGGTTGCAGTGCTCCAGTTGTGTGTCCCACCATGTTTCTGTGATAGCAGTTAGGTCATAGGTTTCTGATTGCACCAAGGTTTCCAGCTTCTCTTGCTTGTTGCCCATGCTGCATGCAGTGGTGCAAGAGAGTGTGTTCTCAAAACACCCTCCATCTGCTTCAGTGCCAGGAAGGGTCGACTTTAATTAGGACAGCTCTCTTTGTAAATTAAGCCAGCCTTTGTACCAAATTGGATGAGAAATGATCACAGTTCAGATGGGGCAAATCTGACAAATGACAGCCACAGGGAGTTACAGAACAGGAGATGATAATGTCTTTAGTCAGTGCAGCCATTTCTTCAGTGAAGATCTGATCCATACGTCTGATGTGATCATGTATCTAGCCAGGACATTACTTGTACCAGCTTCCTTTGCACTGGCACACTGAAAGCATCTCTCCTTCACATGCCCTCCCCCCACACACCAAAAAAAAACCCAAAAGAAGCCGTATTGGTGCAGTTCCCAACTTAAGTGAAGGCCATGTGCACTTCGGGGTACAGGCTATCTGAGAAAAAAACTGCTCAGAGCTGCTTTTTCAGCACTGCTCAGAGGCAGGTCTTTTTGTGATGCTTCTGAGTCATAGTAAAGTCGAGTGAGTGGTCCCAGCCCATTTCAGTACACAGGGTAAATTACATCATATACAGATTTACCTGCTGACGCTGCATGAACTCAGACTAGGAATGCTCACTCACGGGTGCAATTTTACTAACAGTAAAAAAGTTTCAAAAGATGTCTCAGAAGGTTATTAACAGCTCAGGTGAGACAGCAAACTTCTGTCGAGAACTTTATATTGCTTTCTGCAGCACTAGGCTCTAAGGATCTGTGCTGCAGAGTGGTACAATCCCACAAAGCAGGCCCCCGGTGGAGAACCCTGGTGAAGACAAGGCATGTAGGTAGAGTTGAGGCTTTTTTAACCTTCGTTATATATACCTCCCGCAGTTTCTTATATACCCACTGCAGTTTTGCAGAACAGTGGTTTTCCTGTTTTGGTTGGGGTTTTTGGTGTTGGTTTTTTGTTTGTTTGATTGTTTGTTTTTTCCCCATGCAGTATGAGGTGGTTCGAAGCACTTTATTTAAGTCCTTTAGTTAAGGAACAGGCTGGAGCTGAGTTCTTGCTGCCTTGGGCTGTTGGCTGTGTGCGCTCACGGGCCTTTCCTCGACTCTCCCCCCAGCTGTAGGTGCCCCCACTTTGCTCCACCCTCCAGGGGCTGGCCGGGATGGTCCAGGGCTCGGTCAGGGCTCAGCAGGCTGCCGGCTGTGCTTTGGGACCCTGGTAGGAGCTGGGCAGGCAGAGCAGAGCTCCCTCCGTCCCGCTCCCCTCCTGTGTCCGGGCAGGGAGCGAGCGCTGCGCATGCAGCAGCCAGGGGCTCCGGACACCTTCCCTCGGCTGGAGCTTCCCTGGAGCTCCTCACGGCTCTTCCAGGCTGCAGGAAAATGTACTGTGAAAACCACGTCAGGTAAGTTTGCCTGAGCTGCCCGGGGACCTGCTCTAGCCCAGGGATGCTTTCCCTTTAATCTTGGGGAAAAGTTCACGCACCCAACTTCCTTTTAGGGTTTGTCTTATTGGCACAAATTTATTTCGGTTCATGTGTTTTATTTTGTTTTTGGTTTTTTTTTTGTAGAATTCTTTTCACCGTGACGCTGGTCTGGCAGGCTGTTCATCTAGGAAAAGGTAAGGAAAGCTGAGTGTTTCCCACCGCCCCGTCGTGTTTCCCTTGTACGTTTAGGGTGTACATTTCTTCATTAAAAATTACCGTTCCCTTCCATGTTTGCACTTCTTGTCAAGGCCGTGGAAAAGAAGAACGCGAAGAAGATGTGAGAAGCCTCAATGCCACAGCACCAAAGCAGCAGCCCAAGAACGAAGGGACTTTTATAAATGGACTCAGTGACATGAATCAGAGTTATGAAAGCAGAAAGCAACAGAGTCCCAGGTCTTTGGTACCTTTCACTGGAATTACAGAGAGTAGGTAACACTCTTTATGTAAACAATCCGCAAAATTGCTTTCTGTAAAACTGTTGTCCTAAAAGATTCCAGCCTGTTGGTTTTCCGTGGCCACTCAGGAAATGTGATATAACAATTTAAAGTAGAACTGGGGGTTTCTCACTTGCAAAATGTGCTAATGAGAAGAGAGTGATCCTAGGAATCAGGGAGGATTTGGTCCCTTGCATTTACAAAAGCCTCTCTGATATTTCATAACATTCTGTTCATTTTTTTCAAATTAACCATAATTCATGACAATAAAAAAGTTACCTTTAAAAAAAGGAAAAGATTTGAAAGCAACTATCTGAAAGCAATGGTATCTAACAGGAAAAAAAAAATATTAGTCCTTTTTTCTCCCACAGACATAAAGTTTTATATTGGTGTTCAATCACAGGAGTCTGAGAAAGGCTCAAGGGAGCATTCCCCTCTTCTCTCAAAACCAAGAAACTCTTTCCAGAAACAAAATATCGTTTATTCAAAAATAAGCATCACTTTCCAGTAACTGCCTCATTTCTTAGTGTGATTGAAACCTCTGTCTGTCAAAGTGAAATATTTCACTTGAGTACACGCTGCTGCTACAGGATTGCCAGGCATTGCTTCTTCACCATCCTGTAATCCCTAGTAGTTTGTTTCTAATCCTTAACTAAACAAAGTGGGTTTAGCTGAACAAACACTCCTAACAGGCATATAATTTTATTGTCTCTAAAAACAATAAAACCAGATATCCTTAAGATACTTTGGCAACTGCAGAGGCCCGAGGGAACAAGTGAGGAAAAGGTGAGGTTCGGAACCCCCCCGAGATGCTTGTTAACATCTGTAATATTGTCTTGCAGGCAAAAAGCTGAGCAGACACTGCTGCCAGAACGGAGGGACCTGCATCTTAGGGACTTTCTGTGCCTGCCTAAAGCATTTCACTGGCAGATACTGCGAACACGATGAGCGGCAAAGGTAATAAAAAAGCAGACCAAAGTCGGGGAAAAGCGGGTGGTGCGGTCTGGGTGGTTATTTTCTGCGGTGGGATCAGGGATGTACCAAATGTCTCCCCTGTCGTTGGCAGCAACTGCGGCAGCATCGCCCACGGCGCCTGGGTGCTGAAGGGCTGCTGGCTGTGTCGGTGCGGCTACGGCACTCTGAACTGTCTCTCTCAAATAATGCAAGATAACTGCGGTAAGAAATGGCACCAAATCAAACTTTTTTTTTTTTTT
>VXAW01004923.1:14499-104978 GCA_013399735.1 Tyrannus savana
TATCCTGTGGGTGACAGAACTGCCTTCTGCAGCGGCGGGGCACTCGGAGGATGCTGTGTGTGCTCTGTTCAGGCTTCTACACTGGGCTGCTTTGCTTCAGAGAATGCACCAGTGAAACAGTAAATAACACTGCTGTTGCCTGCACAGTGCATCCCATTAGATACTTCCACATCTTTATAATTCTGTGCAGTAGGAAACTTCCCACCGTTCTAATTGAAAATTACAGAGATTAAATATTTCTCTGCTCTGCAAAATCCACACATCTATAACTTCTCATGTAACCAGTACAACTAAAATACATCCAAGTATATAAAATATGTTTCTTAGTTAAGGAAAGAGGAAAAAAAAAACCACAACAGTAGTGTAAACTGGTGTGGTGTAAGTAAAAACAGTATAATATTAGAGATACAAGTACTGAAAACTTTCATGTTCTCACATAAACTACTTCAAACATAGAATGATCAGTCATAACACAAATGACACAAAACTAGTCTGAGCCTTGTTTTAAGATCTGTATCTTCATAACGTTCATATACAGAGTTGTAACACAGAGCACACATCATAGAAAAAACATGTAGCCATGTCCTGATCAGTGTATGGTGGTGTCATCCAGTCTCCTGAAATGCACTATATTTAAGTCTAGTGTTTCTACATCAGCCTGTGAAAGTCCTTGAATGAATGGCTGAATATTTTTGAATCAGCTAGAATAAAGACCCAAAGATTTGCTTTTCAGGTATTATTTCGCACGGAGAACTGGCTACTTTTGATCCAGACTGTTTTCAGTACTCTTGAGATGACTAATAAGACTTTAATAATATTTCCTCTTCTGTGGCAAAATCATTATAAAATATCCTTGCCTTTTCCCATTTGTCTTAATCCCATCTTGTGCTTTCCTTCAGTTGTGCCGATATCTCTGTAAGTTAGCAGGGTAGGAAAACAGCAGACCTAAAGAGTTTCAAGGTTCAGTTGCACCCCGATGAACTAGCAGCCTCTTGTTTCCTGACCTGATTCCCAACTGAGTAACAATGACTTGAAGCTGTGACTCTTGAGTTCATATGTAAACGCAGATTGCAAAATCCCAGGTGGCATTCCTATCCTTGCAACCCCAGACCAAAAAATTAAAACCCACCACCAGAACCACTTTTTCCTCCAGAAGATTTCTGTACTGAGCAATTATATGTAGGATGGAGCTTGCTCATTAAACTCTTCAAAAGAGTTAAATGCTTGGGTGTTCACCTTTGAATCAGCCCTATTGTTTCCCATTACCGGAGCAAAAGACATAATGGGCCTCCCCATGCTCAGTAAAAGCAGTCTGTTGCTTACTGCCCTTGAACTCAGCTTAAAAAAGACAATAAAAGGTGTCAGTGAAGAATCCTGTGAGCAGCAGCTCAGTGGTTTCCACGTAAATGAGGGTCTGGCTTTCCGCTTGTGCCACAAGTGAAGTCACCTCCTGTTAAGGGAAGGGTTAAAATTCGACATTCAGGCTCCAGTGCATACCCCTTGTGAAGTTCTTCCTCTTGCTTTTGCTCGGTATTTACTTTTGATTATTCTGAGATTAATGCCTGCAAGAGCTGATAAGTGCTATCAGTTGCTCCTCAAACGATCACTGATGGGACATCTATTTACATCTCTCCCCTGAGAATAGTCCCTTTGATTGGCTTTAACAGCTGATACCTTTAACTTAAGTACCTGTGAGATGTCAGAGGACTTCTCAAGTATGTTGAAAGTCTTTGTTTTCAAATTTACATACTTATTTATTAACCATCTTACGTTCTCGATTTTTTTTTTTTTTCAGAACTGAAATCAGAAAAGGAGGAAATTACCAGACTGTATTCTAATGGGTTAAGATTACAGCAAACAGTGTTTGCAGTCGCTTGCCTGCTCACCATCCTTCTGGAGTTCTGCTGCTGGCAGTTGTGAAACTGGACAAGGGGAAATATATTAGGGCTGATGTAACCCTCACCGCGGGCCATACATTTTTCTTTTTCTATGAGCTAAAGAGGACTCTTCTACCTACAAGTTGGAGACATATTAAGATATATTAGTTAATGCTGAAATGCTCAGATATTATAAATTCAGATTATATGAATGTGAAGTATTTATTATTATATTATTATATTATTACTGCTGTCAGTGTCTGATTCTAACAATTCTCTATTTCTAAAACATTGTTCTTCCAGTGGAAGCAAACACCACAACCCCCCCACAATGTATTGTAACTTATAGTAATTTCTTTTGTACACAGTACAAGTATTTTAACAAATAAAGCTAATTTCATCCCTGATAAGCCATATGTTTAATTTTATTTAAACTTGAAAAGTCTTACCTACCATTTGTCATTATATTATATCCTGTAAGAAAATGCCAGGGTAGAATGAACGATCAAAAGTTTGAAGAGATAAGGAGGGTTTTAAGAATAGATATCTATAAAACCTTAAATAGAGAAGAACTGTAAAGGTTACATAGTCTTTCAGGTTTTATTATTATTTATTATAACTAAGTTGTATACATGCACAACCTTAGGCAGGAATCATGTATCTTAAGAATACATAGCTGATGGTTATTTGTCTTTTGGGGATTTATTTTATTTCACATGCTAGAAATATGACCTCTTTTCTTTTTTAGAAGGACAGCAAAAAGCAACATCATTTAACTTTTTCTGTAGCAAAGCTGTTTCGATTTATGAATCATTTAAATATGACTGTTTCTAGGCTGTAAAATACAAAATGCATGTAAATGTATCTTCATACAAGTTTATAAAACACCAGAAATGGGTTTATTTTGAAAGAATTGGAAAGAGAAGCCTGAAACGTACCTTTATCCTTTGAAAGTGGACCTACCACATAGAAACAATCAAATTCATAATTTTGTTGACTAAGAAGACATTTTTGATGAAGAAAATCTTTAATGTATCTTAAAAGTTCAATATATTTAATTTTTAAAATTTTTAATTTATTTATTTATTGGGTGCCAAAAATCAAGACATTCCAGTTATTAAGCAAAGAACAACATCATCAGCAACAAATGACATAACATTGTGGCTGTCTTTAAATCCGTGACTACTCAGAAACAGACTTTTACAGGGAGTCAGTGTGTAAAAACATAATAAAGAGTGGAAAGGATTCAGACTGCACCTTTCCACATAAGATTTGAGTTGAAAGAGAAGGCTTCTGACTCTTCACATAGGGTACACTGCATTAGAAATTCTCATTTCCCTCCAGCTGGTGTGTACCTGTATGCCTGTGTTTCCACAGACCAGCTTAGGATAATTAAATATCAAAGAGAACAGCTGGAGGAAAATAGTCATGCCTTTATTTATCAGATGTTGAAATTTCAGGAATGCCATTGTGAAAACATCTTGGCTTGCCACCAAGGGTACCTGAGAAGCTGTAGGCAATGCAGCTTGTAATGTGCTTCAAATTGTCTTTACTTTTTCAGGGAAAGCAGCAAGATATGTGGAAATACATACTGCAGGGAAAATAAATCTGAAGTAATACTTGCATTTTTATCCCTGTGTGATAAATGTACAAAGCCACTAAAGACTGCAATTAGCAAAAGGAAAGAGTGCTTTAATGCAGATTTTACAACAGAACTGCTATTTCTGTTGCATTAACACCCACAGAAGATTTAATCTGGAAAAGCTGGTCTGGAAAAACTCCTTATGCACATGAGCCTATGTGCCTGCAACAGCCACCCTGATGGAGCTAATTTATTATTGGGTCAGTCTTTCTGGCAGAATTGGAGCAATTGAAAAGCCTAGCAAAGAAACATTCTCCTGCTGCACCAAAACACCAGTCTAGGGCATCAAACTGGATGCAGCGTGGTTCAGTTCCTATAGCTGCAAAACGCTGTGTGGGGAACTTAGATGGACAAGTAATCCTAATTACACCAGTGCAAATTACTACTGACTGCATCCTAGATTTTGAAAATTTTCTCCAGAGGTAGTGACAGAAGGTTTTTCCTTGCTTGTTTTTCATTTAGCAGCTACTTTTCTTCCTATCCTATGCCATTGCACTGGAAAAATCTGAAAATTACTGCTTCAGGAAGGTTTTATATCAACTACACTGTGGCAAAACATTCCCCCAGGGATGGTTAGTTGTGGCAGAGACTCATCTTCGTGTCAGAGCTCTGGAAGCTGTGAGAAGGAGGCAGATAGAGGCACAGAGTCTGTTGTCCTCTGAAGCAGAGGCAGCCACAGGAGTTGAGTTTGAGGAGAAACAGCTATCGCCTAAAGTTAAAGAAAAACAAGAAGGGAGGGGGGAAAGAAAAAGCATTCAGAAGCAGTCCCATGCATAGTGTCATTTGCAAATAAAAACGTAACTAAGCAGGACGAAAACAGAAAGAACAAAGGAAAGCACACAGTCACAATCTTTGCTTAGGTTAAAACTGTCTCCGCTTTTATCTGTCTCCAGCTGTTTGCAAGAACAGATAAAAGAAAGCATTATTTTCCTCCCCAGCTACCATCTAGGCCTGGCCAGCCTTCTAACACTGCAATTACAGGCACTTTGCTGAGGTTTGTTTATAGCAAACAGCAATGCTTGCTCTCCAGCCCCACGCTAACTCACAGGCCACTCTGTCAAACATGGCAAGTCCCAGCAAAGTAGGCATCTGTTGCTACAGGTTCATGCATATTGCCCTCTCCATGTGGAGCCACGTTTGGGCAGGGGGAAGACCCTCAAAGAGAAAATATTTACCAGATGATGCACGGGCCCCAGAGCCCTAGACCTGTAGGGTCTGCAACAAATGGTGCAGCCTGAGGCTGTGCCCCCTGCAACTGCTGCGGGCTCCACCACCCCGGGGCATCCCACAGCTGATAAGGACCCACATCCCTCCCCTATGGCAGAGAGCCCCTGGAGCTGGAGCTCTGCTGCCAGGCACATGTCCCCAGGGGCACTCTGCCATCTGCCCTTAAGGAGCTGCCCGCTTAAAGGAAGTGATTTGTTTTGCATAAAGGCTGTGTTTCCTCATACAAACCTGGAAAGCTAACTTGCAGGTACCAGACGCTGAGAAAGTGCCACTCATCTGTCTCTTTGAGCTTATCTCCCAAGGTGACTTCACTCCTAGCAAGAAGACATGGATTTCTCTTGGCCCTGGGAAGTGTTAATGGTACCAGTAGGTGCCATAGGTGCCAGTAGCCTTCCCTAGTCTAGTGGAAAAGGCCTATTTTTCCCAGTCAGACAAAAGAGGATTAGAAATAATTCCCAGAATGGTTTATCCAGAGTTGTTTTGGGGTTTTTTTGTTTTGTTTTTTTAATTGCCATATGTGAGATGGCTGTTTACCCCTACATATTTCACTACTAATCTTTCATTGACTCTAACAGTGTGTCAGCAGGCTATATGTCCAGATCATTACACCCACCAGTTTCATATATACAAATATATATATATATATATATGTATGAGCAAATACCCAACACCTTTATATCTTGTCTTCCATCTATTGGAAGGGTGATATAATACAGCAAGCTGGCTCATGCACTGAGTAGCCCTGTGAATCACAGAATCATCATAGAATATCCTGAGCTGGAAGGTACCCATGAGGATCACCAAGACTGACTCCTGTATCCACACAGGGGAACCTAAAAGTTAAACCCAATATATAAGAGCATTATCCAAAACTACCCAAGCATTGTGGCTTACCCTTGTGACTGCAAAGCACATTCTTGGCCAGAGAAGATATTGAAACACGTAATTCCCTCCATATTTGGCTGATTGGCCTTGCCCTTGGCTGATGCTGCTGTCAGGGTGGTTCTTGGTAAGGGCGTGAAGCTTCCATATGCCACTGGAATAAAACCAGATGCCTAATGCATGCTGGGCCCGGCATTTGTCTTCAGGTACATGCTGGCACAGCAATAGTCTTCATTAGTAGCTGTCTTCCTCTTCTGCAGCCCAACCACATCCTTATAAAACCACGATTCATAATCCAGCCTGCAAGGCTTCAGTTCAGGTATTATTTGCTTGACAACCTTTGGATGAAATGCTGGGGATGTACTGCCTGGACAGAAGCACTGGTAAAGAAAGGCTCAAAAGCAAACAGTCAGGAGGGCATTGGCATTACAGTTGCAGGTAGAGGAAGCACATTTTCCACCTGAGCCTCCAGCAGCTGGCCCTGTGGACTCAGGTCTCCTTCTCTGCCAGCTGAGATAATTCTCTGAGCTTCACATATTGTCTCTAGGGCATAGCTGGTCACCTTTCACTGGGCACAGAGGTTTGGGAGCAGAAATAGACATACAGCCTGCGATGCTTCAAATCACAAGACCTGGTTTGGCAGGACTATGAGAGGCACTTTCAGCCCATCCATAAAGAGTTTTCTGTCACTGGACAGCACAAAAGTGCTGAACATTGAGTTCCTTTGTAAGAATGGCACATAACATCCTGCATCTCTTAACAGCAATGCATTCTTTTGCCTCTTGTCTACAATATGATGTCTGCCCAACTAAACAGAAAGCTTCATATGACTCATTCAACTTATAAGTCATTACAAAATTTTTAAGAAAGAAAAAAGTCATTTATATAGGCCAGAGAAACAGACAGTTCTGTCTCCTCTACTGTCGTAAAATCTCTAGTCCAAGCCTAGAAGGTTCTGTGGGGAAAGTTGTGCCTCTGGTTTTCACATTGACAAGATTATACAAAATGTATGGACAGGAGTTCCATGAAAAATTTAATTAAAGATGAAGAAGTGGTACCATGCTGGAAAGACAATCTTTGCAAGAGCACCTTAAAGTAGAACAAGGAGAGAGCCAGGAACAAAAAGAAGAATAGGAGTCAAATGTCCTTCCCACCTGGTTTTGTACATGAACTCTTCTAAGGACTTTTGGACCAAAAGCTTTAAAAAAAGAAGGAAGATTAACAGACTTGGCAGGTCCCACACTTACATGTTAGCCTTGTTCTTTCAGTCTCTACACTATGTTCCCTCCCCTCAAGCCTGTATTATACAGCACCAGTACCAAAGCTGCTTCTTGTACAGGGAGGAAATCCCTGCTGGAAAGCAAAGTGCCAGTGTACACCTTAATTAACTCTGAAGGTACATGGACACAATGTGATGTTAAAATGAATTGAGCTCTGTTTTCCCAGGCTGGTGTTGGTTTGCCAGACTAAGTCAGTAACATTTCTGATGTGTTTTGGTAACACAGCTGGGAATTTCCTATTGCCTTCAAACATTGTTTTTTAGGGGAAACAAGAAATATAGAACCATGGCTTCCTGCTCTGTGTCTCTGCCCTCCCTGGTGCTTCACAGAGGCTTCTTCACAGAGCCCCAGCACTTGTCTGTGTGGACATGTGGGAAGCAATTCTGTGGAAAAAAAGGCTTGTGCAGAAACAATGTGCATTACAACATCTCCAGCAGCATAATAACACACAACAAAAGCCAATCAAGTACATTCCTATGCTGTGTTCTCCTTTTATCTGAGCACATATGACATGCCTGTCATTAGCCATGCTAACCAAAAACAACTGGAGAAGTTCTACAGTGCTGGAACTGATGTAGACCAAACTCCAGTCCAACAGCCAGAGCAGGGGATCACCTGTGCAGGTAAAACTAAGTGAGAAATGTGAATTCCAGGAGCCAAGTATACACCCAGTGTTGCAAGTTTGTCATGTAGTTTGAGTTGATAGCAAGACCAGGAAGGCATTTGTCTGCTATCCCCTTTGTTCCTGTATCAGACACAGCCAGGAGGTCCAGTCACCCATCCAAAACTTTCTTTTCTGATTCTATTTGACTAATTTCCAGGTGGTCCATCTTTGCTGACAGAGGGATGTAGCTGAGACATGCAGCAAAGGTGAAGGAGAGCCCACAGTCAGACAAGCCAAAACTGGTTAAACGATCACTGCTTTAATGTTAATAGCTTAATTAGTTAGAAAGATTGTAGGTTATCTGATCCTGAAATACGGAGGCAACGGGAAAAATTAAATTCCAGTAGGCAGAAAATCTGCTTGTGAGTTTCCATTACAGTGTGTGAGCAGTACAACACCCCACGGGAACAAGAGAAAAAGATAATTATTTACTTGGCAGTAGTGACACCATTAATGGATTACTATACAGTGTTTTGTCATCTTCACTTCGTAAAGGATATTGAAATTTGTAGAGGTTTCGGGGAAAAAAGGTATAGGCATCATTTAAGATATGAAAATACACACTACAGTGAAAAGCAGGCTGTGACGCCACAACCACTGAAGGTTCCACAGGTGGAGAAAGAGAAATCCCAAGGAAATGGAGCAGAGAAGATAAGATATTATTAGCGAGGTTCGCACCGAAACGTCACGTTCGTGAACTGCAATCAACCCCTCTGTGTCAAAAGGCAGCTGTGTCATTGGTAGTGTGCAGTCTGTATTGTGCCTACAAGGCTGAGGTTTCGCTGTGGTAGGCACTGTACAAGTGCACAGGAAGAATGAAGTGCCCTCAGCAGCTGACACACTGATGGATTATTTTCTGACAGCTCACAAGGATCTGCCACCACAGAGTCTGGCTCCACACTCCGAGGCAAAACCCTTAGTGTGCACACACTCTTACTTCAGTCGTGATTTTATCTGTCCTGTTGGTTTTGAGGTCTATTTTCCATCTCCTCCGCACTGCTCCCAGGTCACACCATCAGCACAGGCGCCACTCACCAGGAGATGGCATCATGAGAAGATAATAACACTGACTCTTAAACTTTGCAGTCAGATACAAGTGTGAGACTGAATACAGCACTAATGAATGCCTTCCTGAGCCTCACAGCACTGATAAAACCTGACAAAACCAAAGCAAACCACAGCAAGTATTTGAATGCAAGATGTGAATTCTTTAAACATAATTTTCAAAAGATGAAGCTGCTGCTACCTTCTGCTTTGGCTGCTAACTATGTAACTCCCTTTATGTACTAAGGCTGGACATATTGTCCACACTTAGCAAAGATGTTCTTACAGTTACTGTGGAATCAATGAGAGAGAGTTTTTCTGAGGCAATTAGGAGAAAGAAAAATCCTAGGCTGGTAAAAAGAGCATACAATTATAGAAATGTTATCACAGAACTAAAGTTATGGGCAATAATATCCTTTTTTTTTTTTTTCAAGTGGCTTTCATATCACCATTCTACTCATATTAAATCAAACTTGCAGTGAGTGAATAAGCTCAGTCTGACCTAGTGCATGGATGAGTAGTGATTCTTGTATCACTGTGCAAAGACTTAGAGAAAGCGAAATAATTACCTTTAATCTTACTGCTCTATCAAAGAGACCAAGGAACCCACTTGCTGGGTTAAGTGTGTCAGAAAGACAAATTATACCAGCCCTGTGTGCATGGATTCTGAGGTGTTGAATACTAATTTTGAAGGAATTTTATCAGATAGCCAGATGAAAAGAAGTAACAGGGACCTGTTACTTTTCAAGAGTATATGCTTTGCCCGACTGCTGGCAATTAAAGTTTGACAGCTTGTCAAGATAAACATATAAAATAGGCTTGAAAATATTTGTTTGCAAAATCACTATTTCCTATAAATATTCGGATCTTGGAACGTTTTATAGAGTGGAGGTGGAAAAAAAAGACCATTGTATTTTGATAATATCATTTGGAGACACCATAAATAAGTACAGCATGATAGGTTAATTAAAGCACTTCACAGAGCTCAGCCCTATAGATGGATGATAAAGAGGAAAATGTGTCAGTGCGTGAAATAACATTCCCAAGAGATAAATTAGTTATCTGCTGCACATATTGTTTTTTTCCTTAACACCCTCATGCACTGACCTTGGTATTCTGCATATGTGATTATCTTAGCCACAATAAAAATATTTCTTTAATGGTTCAAACTATATTGAGACAGGAGCTGTCATATTTGCTACCTGGTGTCCTTCACTGTATCTTTCTGCTCCTGAATACTGGTGAGCACTGCTGATAGGAAAACTAGAGGGCTGCTTTAACCTTATAAAAAGCTGTGAGCAAACAGCTCTGCCTGTGATAACGCTCTCAGGATTTAAGACTAAAATGGGATTAGCACTTTACTTCTGCCAGCGTACCCCAAATCACAGAAACACAAAGGTCAGGAAAAACTGCGTGGTGCTCTGGGCAGTTAACTGCTTTCTTTTAATGACTTGAGGAAAAGCCTATGCTGGATGCCCATTTTCTGTCTTCATACAACATCCTTAAGGGTACAGCTAAACTAATATCACACCTATGCACCCATTAAACAGAAGGCAGCGAAAACCCCACAGGTTTTTACCTCTTCAGACAAGAACCTTCGGTGTATTGACATAATACTGTCTCACTACCTGTTTATTCTCTCCCTGCCATAATCTCCCTGCAAACCCACACACGTTCCACAAGTCATTTCCAAATACCATAGTCAGCTCATCTTCATTCTTGGTATGTAAGAGTGTTTCCTGCCCAAAATGCTGTCAGCTGGCACACGGAGCTGACACACACTCACAAACCTCCTACGGAGTCTGCCCTCCACTACAAATTCAGATTAAACTCAAAAGACCCAAGATCTGATTTCTACCTCTTCTGTAAAGAAAAGACAGGAAGAAGAGCCAAGGGAGATGGATTTCTGGAGCATCCTGAAGATGAGGCAGGCAAAGATCAGCTCTGAGAGCCAGCTGATCAAAAAAGGAGTTTGAGTAACTTTTCTCTTAAGGGCAGATTTAAGGATCAGTTTAGGAAAGAAAAAAAATGCAGGACCAGTTATCATACTTCAAAGCCTGGTAAATGCTACTCCCCATCCTTAATCCAGTCAACAGAAACATAACATAACAGGAAGAATTTTTCAGCTATGGCTGAAAATTGCAACAGATGATTTTATAGACAGTGGGTAGGACTTGGTTTTTGTTGAAGGGTCTATGCTTCTCCATACAGTGGCTTGCAGCACACTTCCTTGGTCCCCTTCTTATTCCCTATCAGCATTTGTGTTTCAGGCAGGAATGACAAACCAAAACCTAATATATTTTAACCATTTTTGCAGTCACTTGACTAAAAAATCACCCCAAATTTCTCCAGCAGAAGTGGTTGTGGAGTCACCACAAGCCCGGAAATTCATTCCAGAAGATTAATCTGTAAAGGAGAGGCTGGTTTCTTTATAGTGTGTGGTGAGATCCTGAAGAACCCCTTTTGTTGTTTAGTGAGGTTTAAGAATGCTGAGATATGTACAAAACACAATGGAGCATGTCATGGGTACAGATGTGAAGTCACAGGGTACAGGGACTGTGTTACTTGAAGAAGGAGTCACTAACATAAGAGTTAGATTTGCACATTTTGTATTACCTCACATGTTTTCCCCTGGTCCATGCAGTCACCTAATGCAGCTAGTTAGAGAAACAGTTCAAGGACACAGCCTCACACTGCTGTTTGTAGATAACTTCAGCACCAGCTCATGGTAAAACCACGGCAGAAAAGGAGGAAATGGTCATATAAGAGTAGTAATTTTCCAGGAACATAATAGGAGCTGTGTTAAGGTGATGCAGCCAACCAAATTCCCCCAAAAGGCTCAATATCCTTGAAAATAAATGGTCAACCCTCTTATGGTCTTTAAAAAAAAAAAAAAAAAACAATTTAGAAATAGTGGCAGGAGTACTGAAAGATACCTCCAAAGGATGAACATAAACAAGATCTATTTTTGTGATGAGAATCACAAATGTCTGTCAACTGCCTACACAAGGCTGTGAATATGAAGTCGAATGGGGGAGTTACCAGGGATTCAAGCTGCACCCTCTGCCCTGGCAGCCCTCTTGCCAAGATCAGAGGAAGCACTGGTACTGATTTCATGGGGCTTACATTATATTGAAGGAGGTTACTATTTCAGGCCTATTTCTTTTATAGGGTCGTTGATTTACGTGGTTACCTTGACAGTAGCATGTAAGAGGGATGTTTTGCACTCTCTGCATCAACAGTCTCCTTTGTCCACATGGCATTTCATTTTCAGAGCTGATAAGCACTCATCAAAGTGTGTTCTGGCTGCTGACCCCCAAGGTCCCAAGAATATCTACATGGCTTGTGGCACAGTTTGAAAAAAGAGCAGGGGCAACAGAAGGACAACCCAGTTAAAGACTTCTCTGAGATTTCCACGCTTTCATGTCTTCACCCTACCAGTCTGAAACACTCAAGTTAATGCACTTCCACTAGGAACTTCTACAATCTCCAATGCCTTTCTCCATGAGGCAGTCCTATGACAAGACAGACAGACACTGACTCAGATGCCTGAGATCTGCTTGAAAGACAAAATGTACAGCATCAATGTCTTCAGAACCAGAAGGCAACTGATACATAATGTAGTCCACTAGGGTCAGGTTCTCCCATCACATTAAAATAGGTAGTTGCCCAGGAGAGTTTGTTACAGTGGATTTGTTTGAGCAGTTAGTCTATAGAAAGTACTGGAGAGAGATTAAAAAAAAAAAAAAGGTGGAAAGCAAGAAGTACATTGCCTTCTGGTGCTTATAGGTCTTGTTCCAGACATAAATAACGTTTCAGTACTTAGAAGTTTCTAGTTTTGCTATTAATGAAATTATTAATTCTTTTGCAAATCTGGCAGAACAAAGTTGTCCTTATCATATGGAATCATAGGAACATAGAATACTTTGGGTTGGAAGGGATCTTTAAAGGTCATCTAATCCTAAGCCCCTGCCGTAGGCAGTGACACCTTCCACTAGATCAGGTTGCTCAGATCCCAGTCCAACCTGACCTTGAATGTTTCCAGAGACAGGGCATCTACCACGTCCTAGGGCAACCTGTTCCAGTGTTTCACCAGCCTCATCATCAATAACTTCTTCCTTTTATCTAGTTTGAATCTACCCTCTTTCAGTTTACAACCATTACCTCTTGCCCTGCTAAAAAATCTGACCCCTCCTTCTCATCAGCCTCCTTTAAGTATTGAAAGGCCACAATAATTTGTCTTCCTCAGGTTAAACAACCCCAACTCTTTCAGCCTTTCCTCACAGGAGAGGTGCTTCTGCCCTCTGGCCATCCAGGCAATTCCTTACCCAACAAACATTCCGCTCTTCAACTCCACCTCTCTGCAGTTTAGAGAGAAGGATGTTATCAGGGGCTGTGTCAAAGGCCCTACTTTGGGACAGATGACATCCATAGCTCCTCCTTGGTCCACTGGTGGGGTCACTCCATTACAGAAGGCCACGGTGCTTCTGCCCTCTGGCCATCCAGGCAATTCCTTACCCAACAAACATTCCGCTCTTCAACTCCACCTCTCTGCAGTTTAGAGAGAAGGATGTTATCAGGGGCTGTGTCAAAGGCCNCTCTTGCCCTGCTAAAAAATCTGACCCCTCCTTCTCATCAGCCTCCTTTAAGTATTGAAAGGCCACAATAATTTGTCTTCCTCAGGTTAAACAACCCCAACTCTTTCAGCCTTTCCTCACAGGAGAGGTGCTTCTGCCCTCTGGCCATCCAGGCAATTCCTTACCCAACAAACATTCCGCTCTTCAACTCCACCTCTCTGCAGTTTAGAGAGAAGGATGTTATCAGGGGCTGTGTCAAAGGCCCTACTTTGGGACAGATGACATCCATAGCTCCTCCTTGGTCCACTGGTGGGGTCACTCCATTACAGAAGGCCACTAAGTTGGTCAGGCAGGACTTGCCCCTGGTGAAACTGTGCTGGTGGCCTTGAATCACCTCCCCCTTCTCCATGTGCCTTAGCACAGCTCCATGATCTTCCCAGGCATGGAGGTGAGGCTGACCTCCCACAGCTGAGTGAAGGAAAGAAGGTAAATATATGGACTGATTCTAAATATGAGTTCAGTGTTGTACATGCCCAAGGAGCCATCTGGAAAGAAAGAGGCTCTTCCATGCTCCTTTTTGTCCTTACCCTTTCCTATCCTTAACCCTTCCCCTTCCTCCCTCCAGTCCCTCTCCAGCCTCCACGTGGATAGTTTTGGGTTTGTTTTGGTTTGGGTTGATTGATTTTGGACTTTTCTTTGATTCTTTCTGTATGTTTTATCTGTCTAGTAAGTTGTAGACTGAATGTTACCAACCAATTTTGTCATGCTTTCACTTTAATATTAAACCTGGTTTTGCTTGGGAAAAAAACCCAAAATGCAATCAGCAGTTCCTGGAGTCTTCCTTTCTACCCTTTTTAAAGACGGGTACAATGCTGAGCTTCTTCCAGTCAGCTGGAAGTTCACCTGACTGCCAGAGCTTTTCAAATGTGATGGAGAGAGGCTTGGTGGCTACCTCAGCCAATTCCCCAGGGCTCTGCAATATATCAGATCGGGTCCCAAAGACTTGTGCACATTCAGGTCCCTCAGGTGATCACGAACCTGACCTTTATTTACAGCTCCCCCAGACCCTGCCTAGAATTCTGCCTACTGGAGAGGTGGGGGAAGAGAGATTGACATTGAAAACAGAGGCAAAAGATTTGCTGAGTACCTCAGAGGTCCCTTCACCCATTGCTACCAGTTTGCCAGTCATGCCAGTCCCTCTGGGGTTGGATCCATTCATATTTGTAGCTAGAGTAATAAATGGCAGACTGCTCTCTCCTCTCACAGCTCTTCTTGGTCCACCCCCTGGAGCCTTTCCCCCACATCTGAACTGTGTGCTTCCTCCACCAGGACTAATAATCTACACTGTGCCAACAACAAGTTGCTCAGCTGCAGAGTAGCATCACAAGAGGGACAGAAACACAGCCCAGGAGCAGGACATTTCGTGACCACCACCCATGTCTCTCCACTGACACTTGTGTGTACACAACGAGCAGGAAAGAAGACAACATGATATTCCAGGGAGCAGAGACAAGTACAGGGATGTGCTTCGAGAACACCCCTACACACTGGCATGGTTCACCTGAATTTTCTGATCATATTCAATCTTGTGCTCAGTTCCTGAAAAGAGAGATTATTTTCTGCATAAAGAAACTCTAGAGCAACTTCAGCATGGGTCAAACTTACACTGAAAGAATTTTGCCCCCAAATTAAAGACGTATAATACAGTTTTTAAAGGTTCTTTTGGCAATTGCTGGGGATACAACAGCTCCTTACATGAATTTGATTGATATGTCTGACACATTTAACATTTTACAATTTTATCAACAATGCATATGTATACAACAGGCAAGGAAAGAACTTGTCCTGCTCACATTCAGAAAAATGTTCCTAGCTGATACGAGTTATTTCCTTTTTTTCTTGCATTTCGAGTTAAAGATGTGGTCCTCTTTCAACAACTATGAGCAAAAGACTCAACTTTTGATACGTAATATTGGGCATTTAAATCCATACTTAGGAAGTGGTCTAGGTGGTCTGACTGGCTATAGCACTCACACTGAAATCCATTTACTATCTGTATTAATCTGCATTAGCTAAATACACTAATGCAAACGAAAAGAAACAGAGAAAAAAAAAAAAAAACAACAAAAAAAACCAAACAAACCACAACATTTCTATTTGCTTTCATCCCTCCTTAAAGTTTGGCTGTCTCACAGATGACAGATCTGTGTCTCCAAACTCTTCACATAGACTGTCCTGGCAATGAAACAAGCAGAGCTTTTGCAGAGCTGGGATGCCAAAGTCCACTACTCTTTAACGGCCCAGGCCAGCCCTTGCTCTCTTGTAGTTGTATGATCTTAATCTGCCATGAGTTAACACATACCTGGTACCTTCGTAATCTTGGCAGCAATCTTTGCTCACTGAGGATTGCTTTAGCAAGAGACTATTGTAATGGCAGCTTCTAAGAGCTAATGGTCAGTTTGGGTCTCACTGTTTACGAGAAACAGGTTGGTGACAATCTTTCATATCAGACACTACCTTTCGTGGCTGGATTGAGTGCAAGGGTTGAAATCAGATTTCTTCCCAGGAAGCACAGAAAAGGCTGAACGGGCCCCTCAGATCTCGCACTCCGTGTTCAAACTCTCAGAGCCAGAATAAAGTCTGGGCTGCCTTTCCAATGCTAAGTGATAGAGCCTTAACAGGAGCCAAGGAGCAGGCAAAGACAGTCTGCTTATCATTTTGGTTAATTGGCATGGTAAAGCCCTGATATGCAATTGCAGCCAGATCCCTTCCCTCTGGTACGCTGCAAAGTGCAGACAACTGAGCACATCTATGCTTGGTTCTGAGTTTGAGTTTAAAACTCAGCTGGGGCACAGCAGGGGTACACACCCAACCACAGATTTGTCCATGAAGATTAAATTTACTTTTAAAAGCAAAAAGCAATGCATAGGGACCTTTATCATCCTTCTTCTTACCTTACCTTCTTCCCAAGCAAAACAGTTAAGGAGCATCCGAAGGTGATCTTGAGCTTCCATAAAGAAAACAGTGAAATAGTATTTGCCTCTGTCAGACACTTAGGTCCTATGAAATACTGAAAGAAGATAAAAATTCATGCAATTAATGCACTACCCTAACTCTCTGCTTTCCTATCACCAAAGTGACATTACCCCATGGAAATTAATACTAACAGCAAGGTCTCTGTTGACCCTTGTTCATTTTCCAGCAGCAAGTTGGAAGTCTCCAACAGCTTCAGGTCATCTCATTTGACTTTATCTAACAGAAGCTCCCAAAATGTGGCTACATGGGAACTATAATGCTATTAAAAAAAAAAGACAAGGGGCTGTATTACCCCACTGAGATCTCCTATTTCTCTCCACAATTTGTATGCCCATAACCCCCATTCAAACGGTATATGCAGTGGAGCATGCTCTGCACTGGCTGATTTTAACAGAAGATCAAAGACCTCTTTCCTACACTCATTAAACTGATGCCTGAGGGTGTCTAAGGCAATTTTGTTCCTAACTCTAGTGCCACAGTAAGATGGAAAAACATCCAGGGCAAAACTGCAGGCAAAATTGCAGGCAAATTCAACACATCATCACAGAAGCCTTCCTGGACAGGTCACTGTAGAAGTTCATTTGGACTGTAAGGTAGTTTCAAACACATGGAAGTGCTAGGAGAGAGCAGGTGACACCAGCAGCCTTTTCCTTCCTTTGCAGCAAAATTCCCCCCTGCAGTGCACGGAGCCCGGCTAATTACACTTCCATGGGAAAGCATCTGTGTATCTAGCAGCTCCAATGGGTGAATTTCAGCCTAATGCAACCCAAACTGCTTGAAAACTTTACAGTCCTGGAAAAAAAATAGGATCCCTAAAAAGCTGCAGGCAGGCAATTAACAGGAGAATTACAAAAAGGTACCAGTGGATCTTGCTTATCTAATTTTCTGGTCTGTTACAAAGACAATATCATGATTACAACAAACACTAAGCAATCTCAATAGAGGTTTTAGGTGTCATGTAAGTGGTGTCAAAAAGAGGTCTCATTCAGCTAACAAAACAGGTCAGCTCTTCAGTCTGCTGCTTCACTGACCTTGAGATTATCCTATAAGTGGCATTATAAAGAAATCTGTAGTGTTTCATAGGTACGGATGATGAGACGGATGCACCATCCAGAAATCACTCAGAGGAAAAATCCAGAGTGTAGGTAAAATGTATTCCTGTGTACAAGAGAGGGGAAATGGTTTTGTAAACCTCAGGGAAATGAAGTGACTCCTTCAATTGTCCAGTCACGACAGTTTTTCTCCGACACAATAATGTAATGCTCAGTGTCATATCCAGCAGGCAGAGCTAAAAACTTTTAATCAGGGGTGTGTTCTCCAGATGCAGTCTGGGAGGTGCTGAAACAGCAAAGCAGGGTTCAGATCAGTGCATGTGCAACAGGGGCACAGGGAAACACCAGACCCCTGCACAGATGCGTGGCATTGGCTGCAGGACGATCCCTCCTGCCTGCTGTCTCACTCTGCAGTACCAGACTGACCAGTCTGATGGCTTTTCAAAGGCAAGTTTTAAAACCCTCCCACTGTAAATATTTACAGAAGCATGAAAAACGGTTAACAACCAACTTTCTCTGGAAGATAGACTCCTACACCAATCGGACTCTTTCCATCTACCACCTAAGTCATTTGCTCCATTCTGGAATTTGTGAAGCCTGGAGAAGGCTGCTGAGACTGCTGTGCCCTGTCCTGCTGCTGCACCAACGAGGACAAAGTCCAATAGCACCAGAAATCCCCCCTCACTTTCTGACTGCCATTGCATCAGTCAAGAATTAGAAGGATGTGAATACCAGATGCCCGGTGAATACCAAAGAAAGCTACCCCAATAACACAGTACCTGCTTATGAAACTTACCCCTCTGGATATTATTTTCTCTAGCATCAAAGAGAAAAGAGGCATGAGATGTTCACTTAATGGGCAAGCTTGTGTAGATTCTGCACAATGTCTTTTCCTTTCACCCCCTCTTCCTTGGGATCAGGTCTAAGAATGCACAGAGTGAAGGGGCCAGGCTGACAAAATACAGCCAAATGTACCAGGATTACCAGTGTAAGAGTAAGAGCTGACTGCTACTTTTATTTCCAGCTCTCCCACACATGAACAACAGCTCACAGTCAGAGCATCAGTTTGATGCTGCAGGTAGTTACACCTCAGGCCCCCCAAAGGTTTACACTTCGTCAGATACTTTGCAGATTCTTCTGTGTTCTCTGCTAAGGACGTTAAGCAGGTGTTTACAAGAACTTGGGCAAACCAGAGATGAGAGCTGTTAAACAAGCAGGTTCTGGTGAGCAGCTCTGAGACTCGCTTATGAAGTAAACAGTGGTTGACTGTGCAGAAATACACGTTCTGGTCTGATGATCCTGGGCACTGGAGTTCCCTCCTGAAATTAGATCTTTGCAAATGTTTATGGAAGGTGTTGCCTACATTATAACATCTTAAAAAAAAAAAAATCCACCCCACCCCCCCAAAAAAATCTAAACAAACAAAGAAACACAACAAACCAAAAACAAATCTCAAATTCACTGCGAATTTGGCTATTTGTGTTCAGTGAGAAGAGAAAGTTATTCAAGCTCTGAGTCAAATAATGGCAAGGAAGCAGGTATGTTGCTCTGCAATACCATAACACCACTGGTGCATCAAGCCTGGGCATCAACCTCTCTTTGTAATACCATATTATTCTAATATTCACCCAGCATATCGTATTTGTTTGTGATTTCCAAAGCCAGCCAGAGTCTGAGCTGGTTTTCCAAAAACAGAGCAATCAACTTTACCTGTGATATGGTGTTTTCTTTTTGCAATGCCACATGTGCAAAAGGGTCCTAAATCTCTGAGACCACGTTACCTTTGCTATCACATGTGAGGAGGGAAGGGTTGATTTCTGTGTTTTCTCACCATATGAGATGGAACAACACATTAGAGAATGTTAATAGGTACTGTTTTTAAGGAGTTAAAGGAATTCATCAGTGCTTGGAAATAGCTGGAATTTTCCTTTACAGAGAAAGGCTGCAGCTGCCAGGTTTTGAACAGGGTTTTCTCCTGCAAAGCAGACTGCAGAAAAAATAAATAAGCAAATATGAACTACAGAAAGCATCCATCTAATGGCTGCTGCTTTTACTACTTGTTGTCTGAAAAATTACAACAAAGGAGGGTTAAAATAATCAGCAGTGGTATAAGTACTACTTAAGCCAGCAGTCACATATGGTGTATTAGCAATGTAGATGGATTTAATGAAAACTGAAATCAGTGCACGCATCTGTCATCAGCCAAACCTACAAAATATTTTCCACAGAAAATGAAATGTAGTGATGTAAGTGTTCACCTGTAATAGAGTTATAACAACTACAAATGGTAAAGCCAGTGCTGGTCTAATGCATTTCATCAGCTAACAATAACCAAGCAGACAATTCCTATGACAATTGTGCCTTGAAGGGAACAGACTGTGCGATAGGTCATAATCAAGCACTCATCTTTAGATTAACAGCTCCAAAGCACTGCATACTCCTGTAAGTCATCCTGTAAAGCAAAACCAAGTGTGATTTGTCACACCATTCCAGCCTCCATTATAGCTAAGATAGTAGTGTGGAATTTTTCAGGCTTCGTAGGAAGATTATTAAAATGGATAACACCGGCGTGCATTTTAAAGAAGATGCTCGTCGCTTGCCAAGTCGTGCTCTTTGAGGTATCTGCCAGTGTGGGAGGGATGCATGCTCTCAAGGGGGCCTGTGTTTCATGGTCATCTCAGGCAGGGGGCTGCAAAGTTCATTAAATGATCTTATCTTGCTGCTGGTTCTGTTCAAAATAGCCCTGATATGATGAAGGATTTATGTTACCTCCACTTCAAATAAAAAGTACCGAGGGATGCATTTCATTACTGCCCTGTGACACTGGAGAAGCCAGGGCTGCAGTGGTAATACTCCTGATTTGTTTGTGTCACACAGAGGATTTATTTGCAAGAAGAGTCCAGCTCCAAAGGTAAGGAAGTATTTGGTTTTTGTAGTGAGTTTTCCATAATAATGACAACAAGAAGTGTGTTTGTTCTCTAACTTAAATTCTCACAAAATTATATTCTAGGAAAGATGAGAGTGTGAGGAAAATGCCAGGGAAGAGTGCCCAGTTTAGCAGAATTCTAAGGAAGCTGAGTAGCATTGATACAGAAAAAATATTTACAGATAATTTCCATGCCACGATCCTGAATAAAACACCAAGAGATATGGCTGTACATTCTTGACTGATGGGTTAAATGGTGGCCAAGTTTTCTCACACACACTCGTCTCTCAAAGGTTTTTTTTAACAGAGATCTGCTGCCGAGAGACTTTTTAATTCAATGGTAGACGCGTTCACATGAATCAGAATAGGTTTCTCTTGCATGTTTTCTCTGAATTGGATGATCTAATGAAGAACATGAGCCCCGGGGCAAGATTTATCTTCTTTGACCCTAGACCATCGAGTCTTCCTGTACTCAAAAATCAAACAAGAAAGCAAAGTGTGTTCAAGATCCTTGACTAATAAATATTAATTTATTCTGTATACTTGATCTTATGAATTCAGTAGTTCACAGGAGCAGACTTCAAATGTATCTGGCAGTGGGGAAAAATCTAATGATCAGAAACAATATTTGATCTCAAAAGCAAACCACAGCCGCTTTAAATATGCTTTAGATACTGAAAATTAAAAGTCAATAAAAGTTGAACAAATCTACAGAAAGCTCAGGGAAGGCATTTGGACGTTCTGTAGTGCACAAGGCTTATGAATGCCCGTTTGCTTGAAGCTCATCCCTGTGCAGCAGCCACCAGGTGTGCCCCTGGAGGAGGTGTGGAAGGCAGGAGGCACCACGGGCAGCCAGGGGCAGGGAGTGGGGCAACCTGGGGAGCAGAGGGGCCATGGAAAGCTCCTCCAGCATGGTCTAGTGAGATCTGCACGAGTGGAGTTTTGGGCAGCACGGTATGAAAAAGACGCCAGGACATTAGAGAGCATCCACAGGAGGGCCACGAGGGTGGTGAAGGGTTTGGAGGCAAAGAGGAGGAGCTGAGATCACTTGGTTTGAGGGGAGACCTCATTGCCTTCATAACATCCTCATGAGGGGCAGTGGAGGGGCAGATACTGACCTCTTCACTCATGTGACCAGTGACAGTACTTGAGGAAATGACCTGAAGCTGAGTCAGAGGAGGTTTATTTTGGATATCAGGGAAAATTTCTTCACCCAGTGGGGGTTTGGGCACTGAACAGGCTCCCCAGGGAAGTGGTCCCAGCACTAAGCCTGACAGGGTTCAAGAAGTGTTTGGAAAATGCTCTCAGGCACATGTTGTGATTCTTGGGGGTGTCTTGCACAGGGTGTCAGGAGTTGGACTCGATGATTCTGATGGGTCCCTTCCAACTCAGCATGTTCTATGGTTCTGTGAAATACAGCTCCAGCAAGAACTGGAGAGAGATTTTCCAAATGGAACACCAGAGCTGGGAAAACCAGACAGAAAGGAGAGGTCTGAATCATTCAGGTTAGGCTGGAGGACTGGCATGGGAGGTGGAGAGCAGCGTGTAGCAGTATGAGATGCAAGAACCACACAGCCACCACAAGCCTTGCCTTAATATAATTCTTTGTCATAAAGGTAGAGAAGAGGTCCAGATTTTGTTACAGTGCAAAGCATTTGAAGAATAGTTATTCTCCATGTCAGAAAAATAGACTCAGACTCATCAGCTTTCCACAGAAAAGCAACAATGGACTGTGGGAATTAGGAACAAGAGAATGGTTGAATAGAGACTTCTATGTAGTGCCTGAGTGCCAACCTTTCAGTTTCCTTATTAAAACTGTTAAACTTGCATGTTAGAATGGATTTGCTATAGACACACACCTGTAACTCCTACTAGTATTGCTCAGTCACATGTCAGCAAGGTTGTAATTTCCATACACTGAAAAATCCCACTACATGGAAAAGTCCAATTAAATTGACTGAAGTTTACATGCAGAGAACTGACTGATCACTCATCCTGGTAAGAGCATGTACTTAAAATTCTGCCAAACTAGGAAATACTGCTGGCAGAATAAATCACTTGCCTGGAATACCTTCACTTCATTGCAAACTCAAGGCAATGCTGTTTTTTACAAAGGAAAAGCATTGATTGATAGTCTGTAATGCCAAACTGCAAATGGAAGTAGAACAGTACAGTAGACATGCAAAGTCACACATCTTTGCTGGTAAAATACACTGATGAATTTTGCAAAGAGACCAGCACAGTGTTAGGACTTTTGTGCGGCAGAAGACCACACCAGCCTTCCCCCATCCTCAGGCTGGTGCTCTGGGTCAGCTCCTGCTGTAACTGCTCATCCCTGAGGCAGTCAGAGCGAGCTGTGAGGAAACTCTGTCCCCCCTGCTCACGGGCAGCTCTGAGGCTCAGACCATTCCTGGGATGAACCGCACTGTGCAACCTGCCCCACTGACTGAAGGGTGCAGGGAATTAAACCAAAGTGCTCCCTTCTGCCTCCCAAGAGTTTTACCCAGAGCCTTGAGACCTAAGTTAGGCTTGGAACTGGTATGCTTCCCCAGGGGGATCTCAAGGAAACTTCAGCCAGCCCTCTGAGATGTGAATTGCTGCCAAGTGCAGAAGCACAGGATGAATGACATAGCCAAGACCCAAGGCAAAGGAGGGAAATCATGGCTGTGATCACTAGTCCTGTTTTCTAAAATCAAAGCAGATTTCTGTCGTTTTAACAGGAAATATTATCATTGGTGTGGATAGTCTACTCTTTTATGTATCATGCAATTTTTTTATTAATCCAGTTCATTTATATAATAAGCAGGTCACAAAGCAAGTCCATGAAAAGTCAGATGAATAAAAATGTTGTATTATTTTTAGGAAGATGCATAAGATTCTGAGAACTCTGACTGACTGTGCTTTGCAAGAAGCACAAGAAGGGAGAAAAACACTCTTGATTCATTCTTTGTAAATTTTAAAAAACATTTCATATAACAGTCTCTGTTCTATTACAGGAAGAAAATGCACACTTTTCTTTGCACACCATTTTCTAGCTAAGAAACTTTGGACTCCCAATTCTCTCCATGAAAAAGTGTGTTTCTGGTGGTGGTAATGGTTTCTTATTAGTTTGAGGTTTCAGCCTCAAACTACTGATTTTTTTTTTTTCTTACAAAAAAGTCAAGATGTCAGATCAAATTGATCTTACATTCCTCTTTTGCTCTACCAGCATAATTTCTGAGTTCTGGCTAATAGTGATAATATCATAGCTTCCCTAACTTTGTAAGATTTTAGCAAACTGAGCCCAAATAATATCACCCCTATTGAAAATTACTAAATAAAAAAAAAACAACCCATCATCTTCATCATGATAAAACCTTCCCAGAGTTTATCATATTTTCCTTTTGTTTGAGAGCAGCTACATTTTTTCACTGGCTTGCAACCAGGGCTCTGTCAGAGAAGATTACCAGAAAGAACCTCTCTTTATTGTCCTCTGGAAGGATTGCCACCAGAGGCTTCAATAAAGCCTCATTTAGTCCTGGCTGAGGCAGGATGGTTGAAGTCAGAACTAACTGCAAGATCTATAAAAGTGCATCACAACTGCCTGTGTGCTTTTACAGTATATTTCTGCCCACCTGTTGTATCAGACATAGAGTTTATTTGTTCAGGCTGACTTAGAGGCTGCTTCCATGAAGTCTTTCCATTCTTCTCTTTCCCTATTACATGAGGTCCCTTATCTTACCCACTTTGAATGAGGCTCCAAAGCATGAAAATAAATTGTTTCCAGGTGATAACTGCTGCTGCAAAGCCACAATACAGGATAAGTCCTGTAGCTCTTCTCTGAAGAAAGCTGAAGTAGGGGGGAACATAAAGAATTTCTGTCACTGAGAGCTAGTGAAACACTGATAGACCAGGTTTGATATCCCTGATGGCTCACACACAGGTTTATGGCAACAGTTTTGAAAGGGGTGGCAGGGCAGAGGGGAGTTCAGACATCTATGCACATGATGCATAAGTGCAAAAGAAACCAGGTGAGTTACTCCAGTGGGGTCTTTGTGCAGTTCCTGAAATCACCATGTGAACAGACTCAAAGAGACAGTTTGAAACACAAAGTAATTTGGGGTAGAGTGATTCCACAGTTCAGAGGAGAAAATGCTGGCACATTTACACACTGGTGTTTATCCAGGACGTAAAGGGATCAGTAAAGTAACGATGCAGAAACTCTACCCTGAGTAACTTTTATACATATTTGACCACATTTGAGTGTTCTCCAGCATTAGGGGGAACGAAAACGAAGAGGAATATTTGGACCTGAGGAAGAGAAAATTCAGCACCAAGGCATCTGTATGTGAACACAACACAGAAGGTCACAAAGGAAGGATGGCTTGGAAAGTGCTCTTACTGTGCCTGATCAAGCACACACAAAGAAAACATCACAGACAATAGACAGAGAAAAGCACTCATTCCTTTCCCATACCCCTGGCACCAAAAACAAAACAAAACAAAACAAAACAAAAACCACCTGTAGTGGGTAGTATTATACACACTTTGCAGTCTCAACAGGTTTCTAACATTCTCCCAAATACTATGTGAGGTGAACGGCAACGGAAACTAATTCTGAGTGTCTCTTTTATTGGCCTTAAAATGTTTCCTTGGGATTTTTTGCTGTAGGGGCAGGCCACATCTATAAAACACATTCAAGCCAGCATCAGGAGTATATACATAATACAATCAAACCATGAGGCAGAGCATTTAAAACCAGTAAAAGATATGTGTATTCTGAAAGTATATGAGTGGGCTCAATTATACCTTTTAGTAATGAGTTCCATAACTTTGCCTTATTCAGGAGTAACATTTACCCCTGTACATATATACAGAGAGAGGGAGAAAAGATACATCCACAGTATATTAAACAAGAATTCATAATAGTTCAGAAAGATGAAGCTTTAGTATCTCTTCTGATAAAGAAACCAGGAGACATTATTTCCTGGCAATTTATTTCAGGGCCCCAGGGATGTGTGGGAATTTTGCTTTCTGCTCTCCAGAAAGAGTTATTCTCAGAATTAACTCCTAGAGTGGAAAGTCTATTAGTCTTACCCAGATGGCTGTTACCATATCTTTTTCATACATTTGTAGGTTATTCCTGGGACACAAAAGGTTTGAAAGGGTAGTAACTGCCACCTGGGAAGGAATGTTTGAGTTGGTATTGATATATATGCGGATATTTATAGAACACATATGGATTATGAAAACCCATACTCATATTAAGCGAACTTTTTTGACCTGGAATTGGTTATCCCATAGCACAGCTGGAGCTGTGCTTGCAATTCACATTCCAGACTGATGCCAGCACTTACACATCCAGCTGTAATTTGTTCAGGACCTGAAGTAAATTTTTTCTACAAAAGTCAGGCTCAAGTGCTGTGCTTGTACCATTTGGAGGCCATGAGTTTTTTTATGGAGGTTTTACAGGGAACCACAGTGAAGTCACAGGGAAATCCCAGCAAGAAAGGGCCCTCTTCAAAAGGGCTGGTTTTGTCCTCTGCTCACAGAGTCTTTATAATGTGTCTCTCAATTTTTCACAAAACAGACAACCGAAACTGTTTGAAGATTATCAGTTCCCAGTTTTCTATTTTGTTATGATGCCTGGCAGGGGAATGGCTGCAGTTTCTTCAAGCTTTTCCAAGCTAGCCTTGAGGGGCTTGTTTACTGTCTCCCTATGGCTCTGATTAACATAAATTACAAATAATTGCCATGAATTCAAACAATGCGTGAGAGAGCCCTAAATACTTGTTAAAAAAATTAAATGTTCTGGAAAATATCATAATGGCACGTTTGTGCAAAACCACACAGCAATTTGAAAGGCAGCATGGATACACTAATTCCAGATTTAATGAAGTTTTGAAAGTAATGAAATGATTTTCTGGTTGCAATGTGGGATAGAGGGAATTGACTATTAGCCCATGAAAAGTCATCCTGAGACAGATATTCTTTCCCTAGGATAAGATTCGCTCCAAAATTTATTTTTAAGACGACATTAAATAGAGGGAAAAGTACACAATTGTCACAAATATATAAATATATTCAACAAATTTGCTCTGCTTTGAAAATTGCAGATGAGGGAAAAATATTTAGTCAGTAAGAAGGCTTTTGTGAGTCAGCATCTTATCAAATTATGTACATATTTTAATACATACAAATTTTCTCCATTTCCAAATGAAGATAAATGTTAGAATGGTGAGCAGCAAGTTACCAGAACAACAGCCACTCCATCATTTTACACACATGAAAACAGTGAGGCCAAAAACCCCAATAGATGTGCCACTTTTTATATTCCCTTTCTATTTGTGAGTACAGTAAAGGGTATCTTTATCACTAAACCAGAGAATACAACAGAACCATCTTGATGGTGATCTTAAAGGTCACATTCAGATGGAAGTGAGAGATATTTTAGGTGAACGAGCAGGAATTCAGATCACTGTAGACAGCACACCCTCGAGTGTCAGAGCTAGGAAGGAAAAGCTTAAATAGCGAGTCATTCCCACTCATATCCTGATCCTACTAAAACAAGGACTGTGTGACCCTAATGCTGTGAAAATCCGAAACATCAAGAGTGTGCTATAGCCACGAAAACAGATGAGGAACCCAGTAACGTTGTCACATGGTTGTTTCAAACTTCTCCCTTCAGAGAAGATGAACAGCCAGTACCTGCGTCATGAAGTGCGGGGATGCGAAACCAGCGACCTGAGGAACTTCTGGGAAAAGACCATTGAACAGCAAACCCAGTACCTGCAAAACGAGAAAGAACGTCAGCGAAGAAGCGCTCTGACAAAGTGGGTAACCCGCATCCAGAAAGGCTACTTGGTTTTGAGTTGTAATTGGGTTTTGTTTTGTTTTTTTTTTTTTTAAGGAAAAGCGATACCTATAAAGTCCTTCTATAAATACATTAATAACAAAAGGAGGGGCAAAGACAACCCCCATTCTTTGATGGACTTGGAGGGAAACATAGTTAATAGAGATGAGGAGAAGGCTGAGGTACTTAACACCTACTTTGCCTCAGTTTTTACCAGTGAGACAGGTGGCCCTCAAGGCAACTGGCCTCTGGAGCTGGTAGACAGAGATAGGAAACCAAATAGCCCCCTTGCATTCCAGGAGGAAATAGTGACTTACTGAGTCATCTGGATCCTCACAAATCTATGGGACCAGACGGGATCCATCCTAGGGTGATGAGGGAGCTGGCAGAAGAGCTTGCCAAGCCGCTCTCCATCATCTTCCAACAGTCCTGGCTCACTGGGGAGGTCCCAGATGATTGGAAGTTGGCAAATATCACCCCAATCCATAAAAAAGGCTGCAAGGCTGACCCTGGTAACTACAGGCCTGTCAGCCTGACCTCTGTGCCTGGAAGAGTTATGGAGCAAATCATCCTGTGTGCAATCACACAGCAGCTACAGGATGGACAAGGGATCAGACCCAGCCAGCACGGGTTTAGGAGGGGTAGATCCTGTTTGACCAACCTGATCTCCTTTTATGATCAGGTGACCCACCTGGTAGATGAGGGGAAGGCTGTGGATGTGGTCTATCTGGACTTCAGCAAAGCCTTTGACACTGTCTCTCATAATATACTCCTGGAAAAACTGGCAGCCCATGGCTTGGACAGGGGCACTCTGTGCTGGGTTAAGAACTGGCTGGAGGGCCGGGCCCAGAGAGTGCTGGTGAACGGGGCTGCATCCAGCTGGCGGCCGGTCACCAGTGGTGTCCCCCAGGGATCAGTGCTGGGCCCAGTCCTGTTTAACATCTTTATCGATGATTTAGATGAGGGGATTGAATCCATCATCAGCAAATTTGCAGATGACACCAAGTTGGGAGGGAGTGTCAACCTGCCGGAAGGCAGGAGGGCTCTGCAGAGGGATCTGGATAGACTGGAGAGTTGGGCTGACTCCAATGGAATGAAGTTCAACAAGGCCAAGTGCCGGGTCCTGCACTTTGGCCACAACAACCCCCTGCAGCGCTACAGGCTGGGCACAGAGTGGCTGGAGAGCAGCCAGGTGGAAAGGGACCTGGGGGTGCTGATCGACAGGAAGCTGAACATGAGCCAGCAGTGTGCCCAGGTGGCCAAGAAGGCCAATGGCATCCTGGCCTGCATCAAGAACAGTGTGGCCAGCAGGAGCAGGGAAGTGATCCTTCCCCTGTACTCTGCATTGGTGAGGCCACACCTTGAGTATTGTGTTCAGCTCTGGGCCCCTCAGTTCAGGAAGGACATTGAGGTGCTGGAGCGGGTCCAGAGAAGAGCAACCAGGCTGGTGAAGGGACTTGAACACAAGTCCTATGAGGAGAGGCTGAGGGAGCTGGGGTTGTTTAGTCTAGAGAAGAGAAGGCTTAGAGGTGACCTCATCACTCTCTTCAACTGTCTGAAGGGAGGTTATAGCCAGGTGGGGGTTGGTCTCTTCTCCCAGGCAACCAACAACAGGACAAGGGGACATGGGCTCAAGCTCTGCCAGGGGAAGTTTAGCTTAGATGTTAGGAAGAAATTCTTTACAGAGAGGGTAATCAGGCATTGGAACGGCCTGCCCAGAGAGGTGGTGGATTCACCATCCCTGGAGGTTTTTAAAAAGAGATTGGACATGGCCCTTAGTGCCATGATATAGTAATTGGAGTTGGATCAGGGGTTGGACTTGATGATTTTGGAGGTCTTTTCCAACCCAATCTATTCTATGATTCTATACTTAAGTCATGCAATGACATCAGGAAGTGGTTTTGATTTATAGAAAATAATAAAGCTTCCCAAATCGGCATGGTAATGTTAATGTGTCTGAGCTGTGACTTCTCAGGATGGGAGAATAATTCACTCTGGGTCCAAAACATAGAATTTTCTGGAGTTATCAGGACAACATCTAACAGTGCAGGCTTGTTTTGACCATGTTCAGAGCAGAGCTAGCACAGAGATGTACCTGGCCTCCATTTTTTCTCTGTGGCCTTTTTTTCACAGGAATAGAGTTTGAACTATTTAGGACTGTTTAATTTATGTGAGGTAATTCCATTATAAAGCAGATGGTCCAAGCATACTAACTGACTAAGGCAACCACCGTTCACAGCCACATTTACCTTAATCAGTCACGATGAGAAAGACCAATCTGGAACCAGATCAGTACTTCTCATGAAATCTCCGTTAAGCTGAAGGCATATACAAAGATATATATTGTAGTTATTTATTGTAGTTATTTTGGCTTGAGATCATTCAATGAGAAAGCATTTTTTCAGAGTCTCCCTCATAACTCTCTGCATTGATGCTTGAGCACTACAAGCAAGGAGGGCCTTACATCAATAACCCTGGATGGAGGAACACTGGAATGAGTCTCTAGCATGTTTTATCCCATTTGCAACGAACATGATTTCAATGTTTCACCTCCTCCCTTGGGAAATTCCTTCCTTTTCTATTTGAGCAAGCCTTTCTGTGGTACCTAGAAACCACCAAAAGGAAAACAAAGCGCCAGCTGTCACCTGAAGATGTCTGCTGTGGGTCTGGCAGGAGTTTGGACATGAGCAAGCCCAGCCAGGCAGCAGTGAGGAGGAGGGGACGGGGAAGTGCTGGGTGATGTGACCCAGCAGGTGGCAGGCAATCTCCAGGGCGGGTGACAAATCCCTCTGGCACACCGGCCACGGAGAGGGGGCCACACCACACCGGGAGGTGAGGATGAAACACAGAGCTCAGGTGAGCCCTCACCGGGGTTTAAGGGCTGGTCCTGAAGTGCCATCCAGCAAAGCACTCCGCAGGGGCAGGACAATTTGCAGGACAACTGGGGAAAGCAGCGGAAAGATATCACCAGGGGGAAAGATGAAGAGTATAAATCTGTTCCCTGCAGAAATATGGGGACAAGCTGATGCATGTTTCTGTCCCCAGGCTCAGAAATGAATGGATGGAGAGGCTGGAAAAACGGATAAAGATGTTGAGGACCCAACCTGAAGACCCATCTAGCTGAAGATCCCACACTCATTACATGCTGCAGGGAGAGGGAGAGAAATTTATTTTGTAGGAAAGTGTGATGGCGTGCTGCAAAACTGAAGTCAATTTTACTTTGTAGCTTAAATGAGCTATAATTAATTAGCTGTCATTGTTAGAAGTTTCATATGTGAAATGTCAATTACTGCTTTTAAGATTATGCATCCATCTCTTCATTTGATAAATGGAAAAGGTAGTACTCTGGAGTATTTAACACTAATAAATTATGGTTCACTGAGATGTAGATGGCTGGAAAAAGAGTTTACTTTCACAGTTTTGCTCAGCAAATGCAATTCCTCAACATATTAGGTTTCTATATAGACTGACTGTAATATAATGAATTTAGATGGTTTAATGAATAAGAGAGATTTTAATTTTTAACACAGCAAAACCCTGCTCAGACTAAGGAAGATGGGACATGCACAGACAATGCCACCACATCCCACGTCATTAGTGGAGCCCAAATTGATGGGAATTACAGATTCTAGCTGCCACTTTAAAAATCTTTGAAGTTGTTAATATATGTCCTGACAAACAGTCTCTATGAGACACCTACAAGAGCTGGTTAATTAACCCACATTAACTTAGTTAACCTACATTGGCTACCTCGAGACACTATATCAGCAAAGATAAAATAGCTTGAAGTTTTCAGACTGCTTCTGGTACCTGATCTGGCCCGTCTAGATTGAAATATCTGTTTCACAGTGTAGCTTGATGCACTTTAAAAACTGTCTTTCATCATAAGTGATGAGCACATTTTCTCCTCTAACACTTTTTCCCTCTAGGATCCAGAATTTATTCCTTAAAGACCAACCAGTACTTTCAGAATAGCGGCAGTTTTCCTCTCCCACATTTGTCATTAGTCAAAAACTTTTCTAGTTCTTCCTAAGGCTTCATTAGGAAATGTGGCATTTCCTCCAACGGTATCAAAGCATTTCAGTCGGGTGGTGCAATCAAATCACTTCCTTTTTAGGGTGACTGCTTTGTTGTCACCAGAATGCTTAGGGTAATGGACTGCAAAATGAGTTGTTTTGAGCACGCTAAAAAACTCTTTCCTGACTTGCATAACCTTGTAGTCCCTTTCTATAAGACCATTTCACTACTTGTCTGGTAATTCATATTGTTTCAGAGTAAAGAAGATTTGAATTACCAGTGGGGCAACACAAGACGTGGAAGGATTTGGAGTTCTAAAGTATTTAGAATACCTGCTCCTTTTAAACCAAAACAAAAATCTGAATTGCTATTTTTTATCTCTTTATCCATATTTGTGTGTCCAAAGGCCAAAATTCATTATGGGAATTTAAACACGTAAATAATAGTTGGAAAGCCTGAGAAATCCACGAAAGCACGAAAAGAAAAAACATGACCTTGGAGTGGTTACTCAAAAATCAAGACATCAGCAGGTCTGCCACCAAATGTGAGAGCAGAGTTTGCCAAGCATCCGAAAAGAGTTACAAAACTCACGTTCTTCAGTTTTTTCTTTTTCTTAAACAATTTTCAAAGTAGCATCAACTGTGAATGTGAAGGTTAACAGCATCACTGCAATAAACCTGTGCTTAAATAAACAGTTACCAGGTAGGCACATGACTTAATATCAGGCTTTAGTAAAAAAATGTATAGACTTCTTGGAAAATGCCAGTTAACACACTTCAATTCTCCTATCACCTGCCTGTGCTTGGTGCCTTCTGAAGCTCTACCTGAACTCCATCTTCAAACTGCCTTGGGTTTTATACCACTTTGGCTGAAATCAGAGCTTGGACTAAGCTAAAGGAAGCATTTTGCATTCCCTTGTTCATTGTGTAAGCGACTGTAAAAGGCGCAAAACAGAGGGGCTCAGAGGTGGCATATTTTAAAAATTAAAACTGTACCCCTGGAATAACCTTTTCTTTGCTTCTCACATAGTCAGGACCCTTCTTTTGCTCTTCTCATAAAGTAAGTCAGAGAGAGGAACACCCATAGAGAGTCGGGAAAAGAAAGTGGAGCCTGGAAGTGACTTCCATTTGAGCTTCTCATTGCACATGTGTGGTTAAGTGGTCACTTAAGAATGCTTTGGAATAGGTCCCTGTCAAGCTAGAACACCCTAAAATCATCCCTTGAAGATAATAAAAAGGAACTCATTTTTTATGGACTGCATCTATTCCAGCCCAAGGCCAAGAAGAGTTCTGAAAATAAATTTCCAGAGTTAAACCACTTTCCTCTGAGCTTTACAATTTTAGCTCTAGTGTCTAGATGAATTATTTCAGGCTCAGTTTCCACAGTGCTGGATTCAGGACTTTGGGCCAGGTAATGGTCATTTCTCTAAATGCTAGCAACACGTTTTGATACAAAACCCACCACTTTTGCAGGGGTAATCTACCTGGAATTCTCGTAAATTACCACCCAAAACAGAAAACATGTCCAGGAAACAAACATAATGTGGAGTCAATTAGCAAAAATAAAAGAGTGTGATAACATGAAAATTCGAATCTAGATGCTGAGTAATAATCTTGGTCAGAAGCTGGAGCAGAATCCAAGATGAAAATGCTTCTGGCAATTTCAAAACAAAAATATTCTTTACCTTGAAGGTTACAAGAGAAATTAAAAAGAGGAAATAAACCAAAAAACAAAGAAATAAACTGAAATACCTGTGAGACTGAGAAATGAGCCATGACATTGTAATGAGGACTAGAGAAACCTTACTGCAGGACTGGGAAAGTCATCAGCTAAAACCTGATAAAGTAAACTGGGTTTTAAGAAATAGCTGTAGTTAGAGAGGATGCTTTCATGATCATCAGATTATTTTCCACTGATATTCAGTTTCAGAGGAGTGCATTATTCAGCTAAACAGGTTAGATGTAAGTCAAATGTTTATAAAATATCTCCTTGAAGACGCACTTCATGTCTTGATTTTTTTTTCTCTCCAGATTTTCACATTGTTTTTGAGTGTAACAGCAAAAGATTTTGAGTTACACCAGCCTATTTTTTATTAACTATGCAATTAAAATGTGGTAGATACTCAGTTATCTTCCTAGCTTTCATTATTTTGCCATCCTGACACTCAGTAGCAAGAAAATGCATGTCACTTTATCTGTACAAATGCATGGTACAGAACTTTTTGAAAGAGCTTGTAACAGTGACAGAAGTCTAATTGTAGTAAAGTTTAACCATTCTCTGAAGCAAACGCCAAATAATCTGGACCCAACTTCTTTTAAACAGAATTTGTGGGAAGTGTGCTGCCTGTTAGCACAAGAGTGACAGATGCTCCATTTTAGCCGTATTAATGATCCTTCCAGGGAACGGATAAGGGCTGACAGCTGTGAAGAATGACTCTGTCAGTAACTTAACAGAATTCTTAGCAGTTTAGCCCATACTGAGACAGCTTAAATACAGTTCTTCACTCAGCAGTCCTTCCTAACCAAGGTCCTCCCTTCACCAAGGATCTCTTTTCTGGAGCTCTCTAATTAAGGAGCAAATAAGCATAACCCCAGACACTGCAGCCAGGTTTTGAATCTGAACAACTGACACAGGCCAGGCCAAAGGCAAAGACATCTCTCTGTTAAGATGGTGGGGACAAAGCAGGGGGATGGCCCTGCAGAGCAGCATCACCCAGCAGGCTGCCTTCAGCGTGGGGCACAATGCCCGTGAGCTCCCTGCTGCACAGTCACTTCATATCTGTGCAGCTATGCCTCCTCGGGCTTCTGGACACATTCACTGAAGAGGAGACTGATGCATTGGCCAGTTCTGAGGTGCCTGAAGTTGTCAGAAGTTAAATAAATTCACCATTCAGTGCCAAGTTTACCTGCCCTGCTCTGTGTTTGGTGCAGTGTTAACGACAGAAGAGCTATTTTGCACTACAGAAAAGCCTACAGACTGCCTCAGAGATTCTGACCCCATGGCACACAAGAGGTGTCAAAGATAATCCCAGGCACACTCAGTGGAGAGGGAATGGAAAGATGGGCAAGAGCCAGAGCTCAGGGAAGAGCCACTGTGCCTGTGTTGGGTACAAAGTCAAGGTCCAGTTGCTCTACAAAGATGGTGTGATCCACATACACAGTAGCCCAGTGCTTCAGCTGAAACTGAATATTTCTTCTAATAAACAGGCCTGAAAAATAAAAATGTCCTGAGCTGTTCCATGAAAGGTGCCAGAGCTGGTGGTAAAATATATCACATATCAAGGGAATTCATGTAGCTGGATTACCACCATGAAACTTCGCAGAAGCAGTATAGATGTATTTGGGGAGTGAAGGTAAAGAAGATTAAGGGGAAATGTCTTAAACAGAAGGGGGGTTTAGGAGATTTGGCTGATGGCTTTGACTGTTTTGAACTCATCCTCTCACCTTTCCAATGCTGCACAAGGAGCCTCTCCCAGACATCCCTGCTGGTGCCAGCTCAGCCACGTGCACATTAACCACACATGACCTGCAGCAACAGCTCATCAGAAATTATACTAGAGATAGGTCTGGACCCTAGTCCTGGCATTATGTGAGTTTTCCTAAACTAGGACTTTTCCCCATGCTAAAAGCTGCATCCACCTTCTTCTTGCATGAAGGGGACTCAGTTTGGGTTAAGAGGAGGCCACAAAGATGTTCAGAGGATTGATTGGATGGAGCACATCTCCCGTGAAGACAGGCTGACAGAGTTGGGGCTGTTTGGCCTGGAGAAGAAAAGGGTCCAAGGAGACCTCATTGCAGCTTTTTAATAATTAAAGGGAACTTATGAGAAATATGGAGGGAGACTTTCTACCAGGACCTGACAAGGGGCAATGGTTTTAAGCTGAAAGAGGACAGGTTTAGACTGTACACAATGATGAACTTTTTTTTTCATGATGAGTGGGGTGAGGCACTGGAACATGTTGCCCAGAGCAGTGGTGGATGCCCCATCACTGGAAGGGTTCAAGGTCAGGTTGAACAGGGCTTTGAACAGCCTGGTCTACTGGAAGATGTCCCTGCCCATGGCAACGGGGTTGGACTAGATGACCTTTCAAGCTGCCTTCCAGTCCCTGCCAATCTATAATGCTATCATTCTGTGATTTCCTGGCTCTGTAATTAGAGCAAGGATAGCACAGTGCCTGCAGTAAGAAGGGAAAATCAAATCACAGTACCTAAGGACATGTTCTATCAGAGAGCCTCCAGAGGAGATGGCTCTGATACACCTAGCTCAGAGCTCTTTAGGTTTATGCCTTACATTTGCAGGGTAATTTTCTGTTGACAACCTGCTGTCTACAGCTGCTGGTCGCAATTTGGAGAGTTAGCCCAATACAGGGAGAGTTTATAAAGTGCTGTCACAAAGATACCCTACTTACATCTCTTAACTTAGTCTTCTGCCAACACCATCTTTTTTTCTAATGAATAAGTATGATATCCTCAGCCTACCCCACACAATTCACCCTAGGCAATTCATCCTTTTAGGATACATGTTACTAATGTGAGCATCACCAGGGCACTCCTCTCAAGTAAGAAACTCCTCCAGCTCTTCATCCTCATCGGTGTCCGTTCCAGTGAACACAGCGTGCGAGGTCTGTGTTTAAAATCACTTTAAAATCACTGAACCTTTCCCACAGGCTTGTTTTTACTCCCATCTCACCCCTTGCACATGTTCCTTTTTACAATCCCGCCACTGCTCTGTGTCAGAGGATTCGGTGCAGTAGCCCTGGTGTCAGAGGTCTCCCTGGCAAAGTTTACTCAGGGATTTGAGTGCTTTGTACCTGTGACCCTTCGTCCCAGCTCTGCCTCAGGAAGGAGAATGAACGAACCCACCAAGCAGACTAACAGAGACCTGCCAACGCTTGCGGTAGAAAATAGAGCTGGTTTTGAATTGCAAAACTGGTAGAGAATTTCCAGGCACTGACTGACTGCTTTAAAATGCACATACTATCTCTAAAAGCAGGAAGCAATCGCCGAGTGTTTAAATGGTTTTTCTTCTCTTTATCCCAGGATGAGAGTTTAATACCAAATTCTATCCCAGAACGAATTTTTATGGACAAGTAATAAAATCCTTTAAAACTATGGGATTATAGCAGAAATGCTGACACAGCCTTACCCATGGACAAGAAAAAACATTGGTGGTATAATTATTATACACAACCTATCGTCCTCGTGGTGCTCTGAGTCAAAAGGAAAATGAGAGGTTTTGCATAATGCTGAAAATCTATGAGGGCTTTGATGTTGCTCTAATCCCACACTAACTAATGGTACATTTAGTGTCCAGGTGCTGTGAATGAAACTTCATATGATGATTAAGGTTAATGCAATTAGAAAGTTTAGAGCAGAAACAAAATGGAAAAAAATGCAGTCTCTGTTTGACTTGATTTACCTCGATTAAATCCCATTTTCAGAATATGTTTCATGATTTAGGTCATGTTCTAAAGCAGAGGTGGGGTGACCTACCGAAAAGGAAAAGCAAACTGAAATCAGCCCATATAATCCTCATATTCTTTGCAGGTTATTAATAGGCAACATTGCACTGCAGGCAAAATCCTGGACAGCCTCTTTACCCACAGAGAGCAGCTCGAAAACGAGGATCAGCAGTGTCCAAAGCAGGAGCAGTGGGGCTCTGTGGGTTGTGGAATGGTCCCGTGAACTGAATCAATTGCAGCCAAAAAACGAGCTCTGCAAGTGGTTCCTCAGTGGTCACTGGAGCTGCAGATGCGTGGGTTTGCATACAGAAATGGTCCCAAAGGCCCCAGGCACCCTAATTTGGCCCTCATCAAAGAACACAACAGCCCAAAAGCTGTCAGATCAACAAGGACCAGCGAGTTAGAAATACAAGGGCTTTTCTTCAGCCCTTGGGGAGCTGCTGACCTGTGGGAGCACAGAGAGCTCTTATCCCAGGTGATGCACGGTGCAAACAGGAGCAGCTGAACTCAGGAGGATGCTCCACAGCACAGCCCAGGCCCTCAGCAAGAGAGCTTGCTTGCCATGCCCAGTCGCTTGGGCACTGCGGGATTTTCAGGGAGAGCTTTGCTTTGATCCTTGAGGTTTCACTTCACCAAATGGAAACCCTGGAGGTCCAGAAGAGCCAGAGGACCGGCCTTTTCCTGGAAATTCCTCAGCACAGGCTCACAGGGCCATTCACAGCCTGCAATTCAACAGCCTTGCCCTCTCCTCTCCTCTGCTCCCCTCCCTCCTTGTGCTGGGGAGGCTGTGCAAGTGAGGCAAGGTCAGAGAACACATCCAGTCAAAACAATGTGCACCTATTTTTGCTCAGGTGCTTTATGGCTCCCTGATGTCATTCTCTCCCTGGAGGTAGAGGGGTGCTATCCCCGTGGCTGATGGACAGCAGAGCACACCCCTCGCCCTATTTAAGGAAGACTCCACCCCGCCCATGCCTGAGCTGTTTAACCTGCCAACTCCCCAGTCTGTTCCAATGAAAAGGTGTTTTCTTAATAGCTATTCCAAACACTTAAAATAAATAAATAAATAAATAAATAATCCCAGCTGCCAAACAGCAGCACATACCTGAAAATCAGATAGTGGTTTTTATTCAAAGAATTATTACCTGAATTCTTTCAGTGATAGGGAAAATAAGGCAGGTTGTGTTTTAGGGTATCTAAGTGGTCAGTGCTGCAGCTTGGTTATAATTGCAGCCAGAAAACACAGCCTGTTTGCCAAACCTAATCAAAACCCGTGCAAAACGGCCAAAATATTGCAAATTTTGGTGTGTATGGCTTTGGTTCATGCATAAATCACACGTCCCAGAACTATGATTTACTCCATTCATTGTTCTGCAGAAAACAATACTCTCTTTTACAATCACACAAATAGCAACCCTGTCCTGGCCAAGTTCTTGAGTTCTCTTTAAAGCCACTTTTCATTCCCATGCCTAGATAGGAGAGAAACACCCTTTTCCCATTGTTGTTTTGCAATCTAAGCCCTCCAGATTTTTGATGGCAAAACAACTTCAGAGTAAAACCCAGCATATGTACAAGATGCAGTTTAACAGTGCTTTATGAGAACTGATGCAAGGTGATTTTTTTGAAGACTTTCTATGGAGCTGCTTAGTTGGAGGCTCTCAGTTTTGGGCATCTTCTGCACAAAGGATTTATTCATCCAACACATGTTCACATTAAAATGGATTATTCAAAAAAGTGGTCATCTCAGGTCAGAGACTATTATATTCAACCAAATAATCCTTCTTTACACATAAGTTATGAGCAGCACAAATTACTTTCATGATTATGATGACATTGATCTCTTATAATCTATTTCTGCTCAAGAGTGATATTTTTTTTCAAGAAAACCGAAATAAAGCTCCTCAACTTCACAGTACAAAGGATCTGTGGGAGACTCTGCTTCACCTGAACAGAACAGCTCTCAGGAGCCAAAGGTTGCCTCCCAGTGCAATATTGATGTAACATTTCTCTACTTCCATGGCCTCTGCTGAGCTGGAAGAATGATTTAGCTAAGTAAGGTGCTACGGGGTTTTTCTTCAGAACAGCAAATGTTAAAACACATCTTGGACTTGTTTCTTATTTAATGTGGTCTTTTTTCTTCCAAAGGCTCAGGAGACCCAACATGCTGAGCCAAAAAAAACCCCAAAAAACAGGTTAAGACATGTGAGATCAAAACACAGCAGCTGCATGACTTTAAAGGAGCTGTTTCCAAAACCTCTGTCATTTTAGCCTAAATATTTCCCCACCCATCCAAAGCTCTGCTGCTGGACTGCTCAGAACTGCCCCAGCACTTCACTGATGCCTCACTCAGACATAAATATAGGCAAGGCAGCAAACAGGACCAGTGTGGGTGGCATGCTTCTCACAGGTGCCAAGAAGAGCATCTCTCCTGAAGAACACAGCAGACATAACACCAGCTCACACAGAAGGGATACAGAGCAAGTAAACAGAGAGAACCCTGTCCATTTCATCAGTTGAGGCACTATGCCTAGCAGTTATGGTACATTCCCTGCAAGAAGAAACAGATTCTTCTCAGCCTCAGTAGATTCCTGACTACATACATCTCTGTGAAAAAAAATCCGCCTCCCCCCAAAAAAAAAGAACTCAACTGTTTTGTGGTGTGTAAATCCAGTTGTGAAAAAACAAATTCGCTGGCATGAAATTGAGCATGAGTGTATATATATATAAATATATAAATATATATATATATGAGCAATGTGTGAAAGGAAGCCAGCTTTACTAAACCTATCAGTTGCATAAAAAAAAAATCTCAGCATCATTATAATTTATATACTCTCCATCAGGAAGCTGATGGAAGAGGACCTGCAGGATCTCCCACAAGTCTTACAGCTTCATTTTGAAGTGGGACACAGCAGCCTTACATCCCTTACAGGCAAGGACCCATGCCACCCTTCTTCCCTTCCAAGCACAACCCTTGTGATGGTGACATGGCAAAAACCCAAACAGAGGCTCAAGGTCTTTGAAAATCCATGCTGAGATCATCAATTATTATTAACAGTTTATGACTGTAGTGTCTCGGGTTTCAGAGGCCATTTTCCTCACTTTCATTTTATGCCCTCTTCATAAAAGTTGTCAGCTCACCTGTCAGTTGATTTTCATTAATGGGTAAACAGCAGCTTTTACTCAAATAGGGAATGTACAATGTACTATCCCCATGATAATTTAGTAATAAGGATGGTGCCACAACATAATGTTCTGACATTATCTACCTCCTTAGAAGACTCTAATCCCCATTAATTGCCATGTTAAACATGAATCAGAACTCACTTTAAGAGTCAATTAGTGAAGAACCCCACAAATGAATGACTAGAAGTTCCCAGTATTACAATCCAAATTACACCACTGCCTGGTGCCAGTTTCCCCTCTGAGAGAGGACCTGCTTCATCTCCATTTGCTTTTTGGTGTCCAGTGAAGAGGAACAGGTTAACCTGAACACAATCCCCATTAATGCAGAAACAGAAAGACAGCGAAAAGTAATTGTGGCTTATTCATGCATCTGAGTCACTGAGCCTGCTAAACCACTTCAGTGGAAGGTAATGAATGTTGCTCTTTCTGCAAGTCTCTGCACAGTTATCTCCTTTCCGGACCCCAAAGCATTTCCCCAGTTCAGTTTCAGCAGGTGACTACTTGGCTGTGCTCACCAAATCACAGAGCCTTTCTTTTGATCTTCAGCAGGGGTCATAGAATCATAGAATCATAGAATAGATTGGGTTGGAAAAGACCTCCAAGATCATCGAGTCCAACCCCTGATCCAACTCCAATTACTATATCATGGCACTAAGGGCCACGTCCAATCTCTTTTTAAAAACCTCCAGGGATGGTGAATCCACCACCTCTCTGGGCAGGCCGTTCCAATGCCTGATTACCCTCTCTGTAAAGAATTTCTTCCTAACATCCAACCTAAACTTCCCCTGGCAGAGCTTGAGCCCATGTCCCCTTGTCCTGTTGTTGGTTGCCTGGGAGAAGAGACCAACCCCCACCTGGCTATAACCTCCCTTCAGGTAGCTGAAGAGAGTGATGAGGTCACCTCTAAGCCTTCTCTTCTCCAGACTAAACAGCCCCAGCTCCCTCAGCCTCTCCTCATAGGACTTGTGCTCAAGTCCCTTCCCCAGCCTGGTTGCTCTTCTCTGGACATACTCCCATTTTCCAACACGTCTTTGAACTACAACCTTCTCAATTTGAGAGGAAAATTAGCTGAACTCCTCATCAAGGTCAAGCTGACCCTGCTTTGGTCCTTTGGTGGCTTATCAAGGTCCGCTCTCCTTCACGCTTCTGAATGTTTATGCTGTGTGGTCGTAGGATGATGATTTATGATCTGTCTGATACCAAGATAGTGTCCTTAAGAACATGGCTCCATGGCAATATTATATAACTCTAGTTTTCTCACTTACAGGAAATAACAGAATGGTTAGGCATAGCAGCACCCACCACAACTTATCTTACCATATGTAGTTTTCCTATTAAATCCTTTGCCTCTTTGCTGTTCTACCTGTGCTCATATTAACTGGTTTGGACTGTGCGCAGAAGTCTCAGGATGGGAAAGCCATCACTTGCCATTTTTCTCCTCTTGATTGCAGCACATCTATGAAAAACTATAAAAATTATAGGAGAAGTAAAACTAACACATTCCTCTGATTACCTTCTTGGGATTCATTATCTTTTTCCGTGCCATTTCTGAACAGCTTCTCTGGCGGCAAAGGCACAGATTTGGATGATGTGAATTTGACAGTTCTTAATAAGAAACAGATGGCAAATGTATTTGCAGTAATGCAGGTGTCTGGCTTTGACTCTGCTCTTTCATGGGGATGCTGATGCTACTCTGACTCAACTAATGGAAGAAGAAGAGGAGCAGGGGACTTAAATTAATGTTTACTTTGGCAAACTATATATCTGGACCTTTCTGAAGTGGGAAGTGATACATCAGGATGTTGTCACCTAGAACCTATTTACAGGAAAGACTCAGGTACTGATGAAGAGCTGAAACATCTGCAGAAACAGAAGAAATTCCAGGTTAGAAAGGCCAAATGGAAATCAGCCTGGAGAGGTAGCAGCAGAACACTAGCCATTGAATCTCTCCTTGGTTGAAACAGAGACAAGGACAACCCTCTGCCTGTGTAGTACCAAGTGGCTGCAGCTGCACTACAGGGAGCTCAGCCCCTTGTCATGCCCTGATGGTCTTAAGGCATAATAATTGTTGTAAGGTGGGGATAGGAGGGAGAGACTGAGCTCCTGGTGTCTCTGTTAATGTGAGGGCTACTTTGCAGCCAGCTGGAGGAAAGTTTTCCCCCTTTGGCAGAGGTGTTGTGTCTGCACGCCCTGGGGAGGACATGAGAGCAGTGGGGGAGTATCTGGAGACACAAAGTCTTTATGAGCAATGCCAGAAAATTGTAATGTAGAAAGAGACAAATTTACAGGCACCCTGTCCAAACACTGAAAAGTCCTGAAGGTGGATAAGATTAGCACAGAACAGGATCACATGCCCTCAGTATGGGAAAGAGGAGCAAAAGAAATAGTGTTGGCTGGACTAGTCCCATAGAAATTGTTTTTGTTTTCACAATTGTGGAAATATAGACAACTACTATTATCTGTATTGATAAGCACAATTCTTTATTATTGTTCCATTTGAAAATCTTCTGAAATCTTTACATGGGATCTTAGCAGCTGTAAAGATTCTATGGGTTAGTGATATTTAGGTACTTTTAAATATACTGCTACCATTTAACAGGTTTCTCTTTGCTTATTCTCTAAACATAACACCAAGAGATATATTTTGCTGTCAGACCTGCTAATACCCATTTTCTGAACACATTGGTCGGGGTTGAAGTGCACAGACTGGAGGCATCAGAACAGGCAAGATGAGGAAAAGCAAGAGAAATCTGTAAGTATAAACAAGGTCAAGTTATTGTACCGGGGAAATAGGTATAAAACTGCAAGACAGTGATGGAGACACTGTGTTTGTCATTGAGGTTTATACTGTGAGAATTCAGACAAACATTCAAACAGCCTCTTACAGCAGTGTGTAATTAATCCCTGAAGGAAGAACCTGCAAACCTCAGTTATGGATGTGCTGTAACGCTGCACAAAGCACATGGAGGAAAAAAGTTCCCACTGCAACATCCTCACAGGGGCTATTAGTGAGATCTCCTCTGCTCTGCCTTCTTTCAGACCATGTGCAAGACTTCTGTGTGTGGCCAGTGTGTCACGTCCTGCAGCCCCGGAGAGAGAGATTTAAGCATTTCCCCGTCAGCCTCACACACAAGTGAGGGCAACACCCACTTATACTGGACATGTGGATGCCCTTCTGCATCCTTTTGGGCTGCCTGTTTGTGTGTGAGAGAAGGCACTGCTCAGGGTGGCAAGGGCTGTGTGCAGGAGGATCAGGAGGGTTCACTCACGGTGTGGAGCTGCAGAGTGGGGGGAAGGTGTCTGAACCTTTTCAGATCACCAGTGCAAACATTTGTGGGACCAAATATGTGGCACAGAGAGCAGAAAAAAAGTTTGTGTTAAAACAACTCAAAAAAGAGTCCTCATATCTAGACTTTGAAATACCAAACTATTTGTTTCAGAAACAGAGTGAGCTGAAAGTCCCAAAGGACTCTAAAAAGAGGAATTCATTGACATTTCTGTGATAAAACTTGTCTGGGTAGGGAAAAAACTTAACTGATTGCTCTTCTCCACTGTCATCTGCTTCTGCAGAACATAATTGAGCCCTAAAGCCATTGTCCATTTGACATCTCTAATGAGAAATTAACTCTCATTTTATTTGTGTCAGTCCCATGCATGACCTCTCCTTGAAATGGGCAGCCCTTGAAAAACAAGGTTTTTTATATCCTCATCTTGAACTTAACTGGAAAATGGATTTTTCTAAACACCAGCCAGTAAGATTTCATTTATATTTGTTTGAATGGACAATCCCAGTAACAGATAAAGACATACCTACTGTGACAGTGTGATGCACCACAAGGAATCACGTGGGGTTTACCTGAATTTATAAGAGACACACTCCAAGAAGAGAAGATACTAGCACTCATGTTCAGCTTTACAAAGTGGGGCCTGGTACAGATGTGAATATACCAGCTCTTTTCATTGGATATGTTGGTTTTTTCTGATCTCAAAGTCCCCTTGGATCAAAGAATCACACTGACTGAGCAGAGTCAACAGACATTTGCAGAATAAGCCAAACCTGAAAAAAACCAATGAGACTCCTAGGTATGCACATAGAGAATCTCTCCTTAATTAACCCCATTGAACAGAGATTTTCCCAGTTCCCTAAAGAAGTCTGACAACAGGAAGGATTATAAGGATATATTTTAAATATTAACATAATTTCCAATTTCAATTTTAACTGTCAATTTTAACCTTAATATCTGATTTTTTTTGTTGCTACTTTCTTTTGCTTACCTTGACCATGAACTTACCTAGCACAAAGAACCTGCATTTAGACATCTCCAGCCCTTTACATTTTTTTTTTTTTCCTGCTCTTGAAGCCTGAATGTCTCAAGCATCCCAGGAGCCTTCATGTCCTTCAAAAAACACACACAGGAATGAGGAGATAATGGTGCCACTAGGCTGCACAAAATGTGCCTGTGGGTCTGTAAATTATCTCTAGCCAAATGTAGAATATGAACTGATATTTGACAACAGTGACCCAGGTGAAATTTTTCCACCAGCTTATGGAGGAGAGAATTACCCGTGATCTTCACAAGACCCAGACAGATGCATTTTCCTGGTGTAATATGTGCATCAAAAAAGATGAAAAACATAATCCTAGCAACTGCTTTGAAAATGGCTTCATCCATTAGGTGGCAGGCCCATTATCCTGAGGCCATTTATGACGCTGCTTTCTCAGCAATGTGTTCGTGAACACCTTTGTGTAACTCATCCTGTTTGTGAATTAATGTGGGCTCTTAACATTTTTCTGTTGCAAGGGAACACCTTCACCTCTGTTGGAGAAAAAGGGAACCAAACCAGAGACATGAAACAATGTGCAGGCAGAGAAACATCAGCACCTTCTGCATTGTGTCTTTGGAAGAGGTGCAATTTTTTTACTTATGCTGTTATGATTAGAGTGGAACTAAGGGCTCTCAGTCACTGCAGGAACACCAGATTTCATCACACCCCTGCACACAGACACACCAGCAGCAGAGAGACCGCAAAATTCATGAGAGAAGTAACAAAGTTGAGGACAATTTTGATTGATATTGATATAACTGGAAAAAAAAATAGTGTCTTGACTATTCTGCTCTAAACTTATTGAAATTTAATGTGTGCTCCTGAGAAACCATGCTGATTTCACAGAGTTGGGCAAAGGGCAAGATAATGTTAATACCCAAAAATCACAAACTCCAACTGTTTTTGGGTTGACTGCCTTGCTGTTTCCAGGCACTCCACTCTTATACACACACACACACACCTCCCTCGCCACAAGCATCATTTAAAAATGAACTTTTATTGCACCTACCCAAAAGCATGGCCTTTTAATTTTGCCTTGTAGAAAAATAAATTAAAAAAAAAAAAAGAAATAAAAAGAAGGGGCATTATTTTTATTTTACCAGGAAAGAAGCAGAAAAAAAAAAAAAAAAAATAAATTTATCTTTGAGATTTACTTTTCATTTAATTATAAAAGAAATTTTAAAACAGTGGTTAGTGTTTCAAAACCATCTTCAACAACCTGATCTTGCATTAAGCTTTTTAAGAATATACTTGCACAATACAAATTTTTTTACTAATAAACCTTAGGAAGAATCAAATTGTAAAGAAATGACAGAACAGTAGAGAAAATGATAGGCTTTGATCCAAATAGTGTATCAAGGACTTTGAACTTCCTAGTAATGGCTGGTAACTATACAAGCTCATTTGGCACTTAGTATTCCTGTGGTGACCTGGACTCCTCAGAGTTCACTCCAGCAACTGCATATTTATCCTAATTTTTAATTAAATATTAAAAATAGATGTTGTAAAGAATAAAAAAAAAAGAAAATTTTAGGTCTGGAAATTATTCGTCCATCCAATGTGCTGCCAGAATCTTAATCTCGAGAGGTGAAATGGTGAAACAGTAATTCACGCAAGATAAATGTGATAGACTGCACTGAATCACTTCCAGTGGGATTATTCAAGGCATGCAAAAGTTTAAGCCATGCTTAAGGCCCTAGATTTCAGCCACAAATCCTGCTCATTTGCCTTGCAATGGGCGAAACTGTTCATCTAAATGACCTACATGTGCTGTAATCACTGGGAAGCTTTCAATGACAATGTGTTCAAATACCAACTACTAATTATTATTTGCAATCATTAAACTAAATCAAAGCTGATAGAAATGACCACTGCTTCAATTTGCAAGTCTTATTCTCCTTAAATTGTCCCAGGATGTTAAGGAGAGTAATTGTTTCAAGGTCCTTTGTGTGTGCGGTTTCAGGAGACCTGGTGGGAAGAGATAGCATCAGTTTTGGGGAGTAAACCCTTCGAGGGGCAAGGAATTGCTCTGGGAGGTCAGTCCAGTAGAGCAAAGACACTCCTTGCTCATTATGTGCCTTAAATCGGTGCTTTTTCCAAATGGAACTCCAAAACGCCAAAACCAACCAACCAACAGGACTCTGTTACCCTGGCTTTGCCTCTCTGGTCAAGTTTCCAGAGTCCGGCAAATAAAAAGTATTTTTTATGTACTTTACAAAAAAAAAAACATTTCCTGTACACAAAGCCTGTGGGCCTTTTGCCCTGTGTTTCAACCTGTTTAGCTGAACTCCTGGTACCACAGGGTCACACAACGATCCTGTTCTTCACTCAGTAAATATTCAGAGACCAGTCTGTGAGTGCAGAGCAGTTTCAGGAAAAGTGAACCAGGTGAAAAAAACAAAAAAAACCCCAAACCAAACCAAAACAAAACAAAAACAGTATGAAGAATCAGATTGCAAACAAAGTTCAGACCAAAGGCTCAGGCCTTAGCCAGCTGTTTAAAGAAAGTTTTGTGGTGAGGTCAAGCAGTTATTTCAAAAAGGTGGAGATTTGGCGTTACTGCACATGATGCATGAAAGGCACAACCTTTGAGGCACGTAAATATCCAGAAAGGTAATGGTTTTCATTGTGATTGTTTCCACATATACCTGCACTGGCTTAGTGACATTTGTTTAGCTAAAGCGAGGTAAATTCTGGTGCATAGTGTCATTTTGGTTAAAATTAGGTCACAACAGATTAGACTCAAAATTCCTTTTCACACCTCTCAGAACAGTAAAATTTAGACCCTAATATTCTCGAGCAAAAATAAACCAATCTCAAAAATATTGCACATAACATAAAAGATGTACTCTAAACCAAAAAGCCATATAGGAAATAGGAATTCCTGAAGGAGAATCGAGTATAAAATATCACCTTTCAAGTCGGCTCATGATTTATTCTAGAGGTTATGGTGTGTTGATCATCTAGGTCTATATTTATGTCATTAACCAAACCTGAGCCATGGCAATGATATTACATTTTAAGACAAGAGAAAAGGAAAAAGGGAAAAAAGAAAAAGAGGCTTTCACACGGGAAATTCAATTTACTTGTGGCTCTGTTGCCCCCAGAGACCAGTTTAGAGCAGGTCCTGTGATAAATCCACCACCCAATGCCATTGCAAATTGCTGGGTTAATGAAGAGAGTTCAAGTAGGGAAATGAGAGCCAAGAGCAGAAAGGTGTTGATCATCTGTAAATGACTTGCTGCAGGGAGTACGATGTTAAAGCTCAGAGAGTGAAATACACCTTTTTTTTTTTCTCCGAGGATAAGCAGAGAATTGACTTCACTTTCATTTCTATATTTCACTAAAACTTCCCTGTCAAACTAATTCTTTTTTGTGTACCTAGCAGTGTAAAGTTATGGCAGAGGAATTTCATGTGCAAAGAAAAAGGGTGAAACACTGGCAGACCAGAGAGAAAACGTATGAAGTTTTTCAGGTAAGAAAATACTTTTCTGAAATAAGAAAATTACAGGGTTTTAAATTTTTGATACTGTTTACAGAAAAAAAAAATCTGTCAATTTTCTTTAGTAAATTCTTGTATGTTGTGCCTTCACACTTCTTTTTCTTGTAGTTACTTACAAACAGGGAAGCAAATCACTTTTCCCATAATACTTGTGTTGTCCATAGGCAATGGCTTACTTCCCTTCCACACATATGTTCCAAAACAATAGTTTTAATTAAATTTCACTAATTCATGCCATTATTTATTAAGTTTTTTTGTGATTTGAATGACTGTTCACGTACCTTTATATTTGCGTTGCAGAGTTCTTTTAAGTGCACCGATATCTTTACGAATGCACCAGTTTGAAACTAGTAAGACATAACCTTCATTTCTTGGTTTGTTTCCGGGGATGTTCTTTGTTTGTTGTTTTTGTTCTTGTTGGGTTTGTTATGGTTTTTAATGGCTAGTAGCTCTGTCAGGCAAAGAAAATACCAAGGACTGTTCCACCCCCTCGTATAGAAAACTAGCATTAAAACACACCTGAGCTTCTGTATCGCTTCCTAAAATGAAAGCTTTGATGCTCATTACTTTAACAAATAATTTTATGCTGTCAGGTTAGCTAAGCAGTCTCATGTGTCAATCTTGTGTTTTTTAATTGTTCCCAAGAATGTCACCATCCCTTTTTAATTTATCTGTTTAAAAGATGCAAGGGGGAAAACCGCAACAATTCCCCAAACTAGAAAATCAGAGCACATCTTTAAATGGTTCTCTTAAAGAAATTAATCAGCTCTGTTCCAAGAGGAAAGAGAGGAACCCTTCTGACCTCTTACCTTTTATTGAGTTAACACATGGGAAATTTTTCATGACACAACAGTATAAGGTGATTTTTCCACATCCACTGTGAAGGTGTTTCTAGTAGGGGAAAAGGGCAGGAAGGTCATGATGGAATGGTGTTGGTACATGCTGACAGGTACATTAACCAAAACCAAACAGGCAAGCAAAAGCCCCAGCTATTAATGCAAATATGCAGCCCCCTCCTTGCAAAGGACCTTGACACCACAGTGCGGCTTCCTCAGCAGATAGCGGGGAGCCCTTGAACCTGCGAAGCCTGACAAGAATGCAGGCAGCCCTCGGCAAGCCCCTTTGCAAAGCCTTTCATGAGCGGAGGGCGCTCTGCTGCGCTCCTGATGTCCTCGCAAACGCCGGCTAAAACAGCCGCTGGAATATTCGGAATATCTTGGTCCTACGGGAAAAAAAAAAAAAGGGAAGTGGCACTTCAGGATTTCATTGCTTTCGAAAATCTGTGCAGAAAGTTAGAAAAGGCTGATGATTTTAAATAAATAAATAAATAAAAATAAATAGACAAGGAAGCAAATGTAGAGGGTAAGTTCGGAAGCTTGTGACGCATCCTCTCCACTTCACAGGTGATGCAAGAGCTTCATACCGTGTGGCCAAGTAAGCGCTAGGTGGTGCCTGATCAGAAAAACACTTTTCACCTCTTGGTCCTTGATTTTGAGGTGTAAGGGCAGCTTCAGACTCGAGAAGCTGGTGTGGCAAAGAACAGCTGCCTGTGTTTGGTACAGGGAGCCCGAAATGTCAATCTCAAAATGCCTCTGCTCGGTGCCTGGCACCTTTGGACGAGTGTCAGCAGCACTGGTTATTGCCACCTATAAATTCAGCTCTTCCCCTCACCTGGGGAAAAGGGAATTTCCAACATTCTAAATTTTTAATTCCAAGTGTCCGGAGGAAACAAGAAAATGGCAGTGACAGCGATGTCTCCCTTAGCCTGCTCTCGGTGCTGTTATGTAGCCGAGCACTTTATTTGCCGTGGGGGCTGTGAAAGGATCTGTGCTGAAAGCTATTGCCCTGCTTCAGAGATAGCTATTTCCTTTTATGTTCCCTCATTTCCCCCAGCTCCCGTGGAGAGCATAAAGAAGTGATTTGAAGTCAGATGTGTGTCACCAGCTTCAGCTGCAGACACATATGCAGTGCCTGATCCCCAGATACACATGACATTTGTCTCTCTTCACTACCTGGAACCATCTTCCAAAGCATTGCTAGTGAGGAGAGCTTCCTTCTTGGTGCCATTTTCCTCCTTGCTCCCTTTCATTAGAATCCAGACCCATTTTTCCCAGAATGGATCTGATTGAGAGCTGTAGTCGTCTGTTCAGACACCAGGGTTTGCGTGTCTTTTCCAGACTTGGTAGCCAGAAAACTAGATCAAAGAAAGTAACTTTTAAAGAACTTATGAAAGGTCAAATCCTTGAATGAGTGCCTCTACAAACTTCAATCTCTGATTAAGCACAGGAACAACAAAAGCCTGAAGGCAACTGTATCTGTTAATGAAAGATTAATTAAAAGTTATGAGAATGCTGCTTAATTTAGTTTTTGACCTTTTGCATCTGCTAACAAGTCAGAATAACTGTGTAGAATCGCTGCAATAGACAACCAAAACAAATTAAAAAAGCATCAAGATTAAATTGGTGGCCTATCTGTCTGCAGCTAGAGGAGGTGCCTTATTTGCTCAGCAAATTTACTGGAGTAACTGCTTATTTCTGGCTGTAGCCTCTGAGCAAGAACTGCTGCCAAGATGAAGGAACCTGTTTCCTGGGGATTTTTTTGCATCCATCCAAAGTATTTTTGGGAACACCATAAACACACGAGGTGAGCAAAGAGACGAGTGGATTTTTTTTTTTTTCTCTCAAATACAGTAGCAAGCTTACTTTCAAAACACGTAATTTCACCTCCTAGGTTATTATTATCTCCATCATTATTCTTGTAGTTGCTGTTATGTCTTAGCACTGAAGATTCAGTGGCATGGTGAGGCACGGGAGGGTGGACCAAGGGCAGCCCCCTGCTCTGTCAGTGTGCCCATGGGCTCCCTCCTGAGGCATATGAAGGACAAATATTATGTAGTTCCTATTTATCGTGGCAGCTTCAAAAGTTTGTGGGATTTTTAGTAGGTTGCTTTTCACATTAAATTTCCTGTGAGGCTTGAAAGGTTTGGATAAATAATATCAGGAGTTTATATCTTTGCCCAGAGTTTGAAACTTACACTTTTGATGGAAAGTAAAAGGAGAACACTTCAATTTTCCTACTTTTAGTGGTGAATAATTCTAACTTATCTGATCTACCAGAAATTTAAGTATATGAGTATATGTGTGTGTATATATGTATATACACATATACAAATGAAAAAATATAGATACCTCCACAGAGACATGAATACAAAGTTATTTTTTTTTACTTAGGTGCACAGTGTATATACACACACACAATGTGCTAAAATACAAATCCACTGACTCTCTATATCTAAAAGAAGTGATGTTGAACAAATTTGATTCATAAGCAACGATGCTGAACTTCTTCCAGAGGCTCTTCAGTTTAAATAAAAGTCTTCTAAATGCATGAACTTATCTATGTTTGTGAGTGACAAAGAGGGCTCTTCTGTTTTAAACATTTACCATGTTAAGCTACTAATGCAAGAATTAAGCAAACAAAAAACCCACAACAGTCTGATTACTAAATTTGCTAATTTACTTATTGGTTTTACCAGGTTAATTGGATTTTGTTAATCCCTCTAGAATTAATTTTTCTATCCATAGAAATATATCCTTTGAGAACTTTCCTTGCAAAGTTAAAAAAAAAAAAAAAGGCTGAGAGCTTTAGTACTCTGACATTTTTGTTTCACATTAAAACAAATTTCAGAGTCTCTTGAGGGAACATTACCTCCAGCTACTTACTCCATATGCGCTTGCAAAGAAAAATATAGCAGTACTTAAAATGCAACATTCTGGTGAATATCTGAGATTTACATATGAATACTCAGATATTTTCTCTCCTAAGCACCATAAAATCTCATCAGTCACTTCTAAAACGTTCTGAGTGCTGCTGCTTGGTGCTCTTTCAAAACTGTGAGCGCTGTCTTTAAGGACCCTCCATCACTGCCTGCTCAGCTGAAGTATTTTCTGGGAGGGCTGAGAGGACTTAGTTTAGAGCAGTAAAGAACTTGAAACAACACGGGAAAATCATTCGTGTTTCCACCTAATTTTAAAGCTATTTAAATGGAAGGGGGTTTGTTTCTGCAGGTCTCACCAAAAATATAAAATAACATCCCTTTTGACTCCGTGAAGGTTGGACACAAGTCTGACAGACTGATGCACTTCTGTGCACCTTGAAATGGCCTCACTGCATCCAACAACTAGCACGTTGTTTTAAAAGATCCCCTTTTCCAGCGAAAGCAGAAAAGCCCTTCATGTACTTGTCATTTATTTTTATAATATTTTTATAATTTATTTTTCTTTGCCTATTCCAGCTACTAAATAGATAAACTTGAAGCTGTTTGCATAATGTTTGTGTAAAGTTGTTGTTGTTGAGGGGTGTTGGTTGGTTAGGGGAGGGAGGGGGGGGTTTGGTTTTGAATTTTTGATTTTTTTTCTTTTTTGAAAGAAACTTTTCTTATGAATCATGGTTTTAAAACTTTGCACCTTAAATATTTCTGGGGGTGGGGTGGTTAGGTCTGCATTTCACCTCTCTATTTACTTTTGCCATGGGCAAATAAATTTTTCTTTCAAAACTAATTCAAGGATTTAGCATTTTTTTATTTCTTAAAACTATCTGTCATGTACTTGCCAGAATCCTGAAACAGCATTTTCAAAATGTAAGTTATGTAAAAACCCACCTTCTTTAACAAGGCAATACAGAGTAGAGAGATTTTGATATCAGAACTTCCTTTCAAAACCAAAACCAACAGTATTGATTTTCTTCAAAGTTTTTTTTTCTTGGGGTCTCTTCACAGTTACACTTTAATTTCAGCAAAGCTGGAAAATTGGTATGAGAAGTATTAAGACCTTAAAATAAAGATGTCTTTATTCTCAGTGTGCACACTCAAAGTCTTTTCAATGCTGGTAAGAAAGTAACTGATCAAATTGTTTACTTTCTACTTTAAAGAGTTTCATTTGAAATTAAAAACGGGACAGGAAGAATCACAAAATTCAATCTCATTTCTGCTTTTCATGTTATTTTTTGCTCTAAGGAAGATTCTGAGACTATTGCAGAGCAGATTTATACCTATGCCCATCACAACAGAGCTAGTACATCTTTGAAGTCAAATGCTAAAATATATGTTCAATGACAGTTTATTATTATTATTATTTGATTATTAAGTCTGATGTCTTTAAATCTAGTACCAATTGAATGAAAACATGATCTTTTTATCAGTCTGGGGAAGATGCTTGAGACACACAGACCACTGCAGTAGGATCCACAGCATTAATATTTATATAGAGCACACACAGCATCCTTGAGTCCTGGTTGTTTCATTAGTTCTCAACATATTCAGTGACTGATTTCTTTACTCCCAAGCACAGCTTTTATTTTTCTTTTTTTTGGTCACTTTGGGAACCAAGGGATCTTTGCCAATCTTAACACAGAAAGTTCAAGGTACCCATGTAAATGAGGTCTAAAATGTCTTAATCAACAGTTTCTTCAAAAATTGTCTGGTTCCCCACAGGGCTTAAGAGTTTTTGCCTTTTTGTCCATCAGACCAACTGATTAAAATATTTTCATTCTCTTAAGTAAAGACAAAGAAGTCATCAAGAGTTCAGAAACGGATTCCCCTCTCTCCAACCCAGCCTAATCTGGGACAAATAAGTTTATGTTTATGTGGGACAAGTTCTGTTTTAAGCTAGCTTTTCATTAGCAAGGAATACAGCTGCACTCTTTGCCAGCAATGTCTGGCTCTATACCCCCCATCCCCGGGCACACAAACATGTATCAATATCACCAGTCTTACCCATCAAATAACTGATTTACATTGCTCCAGGCTAAAAAGAAATCAACCGCCCCATAAGGCATCCCATAAAACCCTCGCTGGCCATCCATGCCTTGCCTTGTTATTATAAGGCAGCAAGCACTGACAGGTACTTAAGATAACAGCAGAAAGTTGCACCAACCCTTTTCAGCCCCCCCGTTGTTTTTTTTTTTGTTGTTGTTCTTTTTAGTAAGGTTTGAACACTTAAGGGGTTGTATTTAATGTATATTTTCTCCTTATCCATGTGCAAACAAATGAGAATGAGAAAGCAACTGAAACACTAATTTTCCACTCTGTTCATTAGATGCAAGTGTGGGAAGAGCAGCTCAATGGAGTCCAGTTTCTGATATTTCCCTCATCACAACAGGACAATCAGCGTTACCACAGGAAAAAAATGCCACCTAACTTAGTCACAACTAAATTATCACACTATACACAGAACCCCATCATAGAAGTGATCATTATTTTTTATTAGACAACAGAAGAGGATGGGACAGGAGTGCACAATATTAGGGAACTATCAGTCAAAAGACAGCACATAATGTACTTCAGCTTTTCTCATGAAATCTAATAATTACAACTGGTACTCCTTAACATCCCAATTACCAAGGTGAGTTTTCTTATTCTTTTGTAACACATCTATTTTTCTATTCATTACCTTACTTTAAGTAGCAGTTGCATTGAAATATGGGGAAGCTTTCTATTATTATTTCTTTTCTTTCTGCACTTCTTTCTGGAACTGTAGGAAAAGGCAGATTTCACTGCAACAGTCACAACCAAAGGCTGGAAACCCATCCCCCTTTTCTCTCAGGGAAGCACTGAGCCCATTTTGCCTGTGCAGCTTATCGTTCTCCTGCACAAGGTTAGACAAATACCAGACTCAGACCTGGGACTGGACCACAGATGCATCTCTGTGTGTTGCCAGTGACTCAGAGGTGTGCCTGCTCTGCGTTCTCCAGCGGAAAATGTTACCACAGTGTTCAGCCACAAAGCTCCTAGCTGCTCACTGGGCCTGGAACAGACACACCACTAAATTATCTTGGTGAAATTACAGCCTTTATAAGGCACCAAACAGCTCAGAGCATTGTCTGCTGGGACAGCATCAGAGGCACAGCCCCTGGTTAGGAAGGCAGTGCTGGCAGCTGCACACAGGGGCTGGGTGCTGCTGGTGGGCACGGAGAGTTTACACCTCCTGGGCAGATACAGGAATGGCTGCCAGGAAACCACAAAAAAACCTGAGTAGGGCCCAAGTCTTTCTGTCTGACTTGGGCTCTTCTCCCAGTGTTATGAAAATACGGATTTGTAAGAGAGCACACACTGGACCTCTCACTAGAAAACCTGCTGAGGTAAAGTCTCTCTTACCTGAAGCACCAGAAACAGCAGAAATGTCAGTAAAAATAATTACTGTTACTATTGGACTATGTGACACTTTCTTCTGTGAAAAGAGGGTATGAACTCACAGGTCTTTGGTTTCTTGGTGTCCTTTATGAACATTTAAAACAACCTGGGAAAGTTATTTGAGAAGCCACCCTTAGGAGAGAGGTCTCCTATCCAATTTTTATTGTGCTGTTAACAGCTGACAAGTGTTGCTGCCATCACATTTCAACCCCCCATCTACGAAGAGAAAAGCTGGTTTCCTGTGCTAGGATGTGCTGACTCCTTGTCTTTCCCTTTGTGTCTCTCCATGTCTGTTTTCAGGCTGTACCTGCACGTTGTTCCAGCGAAGGTCGAGCAGGACACTGGTTTTATGGTTGGTCTAAAACCACAGCCCAGCCTCACAAAACTTCCTTCTTCGAAACTCCCATGTCCTTCAGCAGGACTTTTCATGTCCTACAGCAGGACTTCTGCAAAATATACAGTTGCAGGTTTAGACCCCAATAAATGGTGCTGCCATTGTTATTTATACCATATCTGCACCGCTGGACACTGCGACAGCCAGAACGAACAGATGCTCGGGAAATTATTCAGTGCCATGTGGCTGACCTTGCCATCCCACAGAAGGTTTTGAAACACTGCTTATATTTCTTTTTTTTTTAATATAATTACAGAAAACTATTTCATGTTTGCTCTTGCTTGCTGAGAATAAGGAGGGCAATAAATCTGGGTTACAGAGGAACACGAGCACAGCTTGCAGCACCAGCGTGATTTAAATGAAATGCCTTATCATTTCATCATGAAATTACATTATTGTAACATTTTAGAGGCTTGGGTGAGCAATTACAGATGTCATGTTTCTGCAGCACTACAGAAACACAAATTCTTTCAGAAGCAAACTGAAGCAAAAACCAAAACAATGTTCCTGAAAATCTCGCCCTGAAAGTACTGCGCATGTTTTCAATCACCTCGTAAAATCTGCTATTTCTTATGCCTGAACTGAGTCCCAAGGATCACCTTACATAATATATCAACTTTGACAGGATGAGAGAACTATTCCACCTTTAAACATGGGCAAGAAATTACAGTGAACAGAAATTACAAAATACAGTACAAAAATCTATTCAGAGAAATGGTAATAACCTATGTCACTGGTATGCAGTTTTTTGACATTCATCTTTCTTTTCATGGACAGATGACAATTGATTTCTTCTCAATCATAGAAATGCCACTATTTTTATACCAATTATCTTTGACTAATGGTCTTTATCATTAAGTCGTTCATCATTTTTCTGTTCTTCTGTCAAGCTTTGGTTATTCCATCAAGGAGTAGATACAGATTTTAAGACTTAGTAGTTACATGAGAATAATTAACAAATTGAAACTAATAACAGTAAAATTTCACATATAAAGGGTTAAAAATTATTCACATGAACTGTTTGAATCTTTTCTTAAAAAAATTAGCAACACAGTTGGCCCCTTTCTCATAGTCTTATTATTTCTGTCTGAAAACTAGCACATCCTGAGATGGTGATGAGCGACTATGAAACGTGAAAGTTGCCATCTGTAGTGACATCAAAGACCTCTTTCCCTGCCCGTAAACTGCCACCAGAAATGTACTGTCACAGACCACAATGCTACAAGGCATGTGCTGGCATTTCTCTGGTCAAGAAATTATATAACCTCATATTGGTTTTCAACACCTGCACTATTTACAAGCATTTGAGTCCTTGCTGAGTCGGTCCCTGAGGACAGCAATGCAGTCTTGTGACCTGTTAACCATGAGGATTCATTTCTGTTGTCATGTTTTACTATAATTAAAACAGCCTGTTCAGTCATTTATAGTAAGCCTGAAAACCCAACTCTAAACAGAGGAGCAGGGAATGTAAACTTTCCAAGCCACGTATGGGCTACTCAGGGTATATAAATAAAACTCTCCCTTCACTTTTTCCACTTTCAAAGTTTTGTTTTCTTCCATCCCTGTGTCCCATTCTTTTCTGTCCCCACTGCTTAGATACCTTCCAGCATGTACAGCTTTCTAACCTTGTTTCAAAACCCTAGGAACTCCTCTTCCAAAGAACTAAAAGGAGGATGAGTACCATCTCCTGCCCATGGTGGGAAGTGATACAGGATTAGGACTGGTCCAGGAAATCCACAAGAGGTAGTTCCCCATTTTATAAAATATTCATACCAAATTCATTGATATGTTCACACAGTACCATGCATGGACTCTGGACTGCATAATGAATTTCAATTGTTATAAAATATGTTGTTGGATCCGCCTAGTTCTGCAGATTTAGGGCTCCATCTTCAAGAAGCCCTTGTTAGCACAGAAGTCTGGTAGAGATCAAATGTACCAAAAACAATCAAATAAACAAACAAAACCCAACAACATCAGGGGGGGAAACCAAACAAAACCAAAATTTTGTAGACAAGATGAATTGTAGACCTGTGGGCAGCAAACAGATGACAAAACCGTCACAAAACAAATGCAAAATGTGCAGACTTTGTCTGGAATTAAGTCAGGTGCCATCAGGGTTTTTTAACAGTTTAAGTGAATGTCTTTCACTGGATTATTCGAATTAAGATCATTAAGACTACCTGGAAATAAAGGAGGGCAAGAAAAAGTTAAGTACAAATGTGAGAAGACACTAAGAAAAAAAACCAGAAGGAGCCAGTAACTTCTTATGGTACTTGTGTAGAAGGTACAGAGTGACAGTATTATATCTGTTCTTCAGTGCCCTGATTTTTGTTGGTAAAGAAGAATAAGCTTGCTCTTATTAATACATACTGCCATTTTGCAAAACACACATCAAATGTAGTGAAAAAAGTCAAACATTTTGCTTGAAAGGGCTTGGGATTTTGTTCTCTCTGAAAGAGATTATCGACATCTAATTATGGCAATTCAGAAAACAGTAGGCTGAATGACATTAAAAAGTTATTACTCACTAATACACAGCCATATCAGGCTTGTTTAAAGGGCTACTGAGCTTCTATGGCAAAAGCAGAACGTTAAAGATTTCTGGTGCTTCCTGATTTTTCCCTGTGTTAGAAGCATCACAACAGATTTTATGCCACTATTTGTTCATGCCCAAGAGTGGCTCGAAAAATGCACATTAAGATGAAAAAGGAGAAGTGAGGGAAGTGAGTAACTCAGCAAAAGTCTCTTTCTCAGTCCCAGTGTAAGTGTAGGATAGGGCAGGTTCACTGCAGTTATTTAATTAGTGGATTCCACAGAGCTGCTTTGAACAAATCACTTTACTCCTCAAAGGCTCATTCTTCCCATCTGTGAAAAGAAAATTAACACTTATATTCCAAATAAAATGCTGCAAGGCCTGTAAATAAAAAGCTCTATCTATTAGCAGATTGCTCCTCATGCTTTCACTACTGATGTGTCACTCTTGCATTTTCCAAACTTCTGGGGAAAAAAAAAATCAGATCTGTTCTGATATCACCTCAGCAGTGTTAGCTCATCTCTCTTTTTAGCTTTATTGCCTGAGTTGCGAGTGTAAAGGGCGAGTTTTGACTTACTTGGTGTACAGTGCTGTGCCTTCCAGGTCAGCTGCCTGTATGTGCCCAACACTCTTTCAGCACTGGCAACTTAGTGGGAGGGTTTTGGTGAATTTATTCACATACAGCCTGCAAATTATCAAGCAGTCTGGCAATTACAGTCGTAACAATGGAATAAAATGATAATAAGGGTTATATCAATACCAAATTTTCTCAGCTAAAACTCAAAATTACTATTTTCCAATAAAATAAATGTATGTGCTATACAAACCAGCTGATAAAACAAGCACAAATACTGTGCTTTTTTAAGGGGAGCAGAAGGTCAAAAACTCCTTATTTAGAGGCTTCAGAAACTGACACCCAAGCCCCTTGCAGGAAACACTTCAAGACATGGCCTGACTGAAAGAAACACAACAGCTGAGAAACTGCGTGGTGCTCTGCATTTTACCACTGAAGAAACAAAAGAGGAAGAAAAGTCTCTTTCACTGTAAAAAAGTATGTCTTTTCTACATAAAATTTAAAGAAAACTTTCATTTATGTCTGCCTAGACATGAGAGGAGATGTCTCCCTGTCATGCACCAGGGTAACTTTTCATTGGCTTTTCACTTTTCACTGCAGTTATCTTTGATTTATGGTGGTTTCATCAAGAGTAAAACGTGACCCCTTTTCTTGTGTTTGCTTATATAAGACATGAAAAGTGACATGTTTTTCAACAAATTAATAACTGAGAGACCAAACTAATAATAAAAAAGCTTGTAAATTAAAATGTCAAGCAGACTGTTGCAATTTTTGATGAATGACTGTGTTGCTTCTGAGGATTACATTTTAATGTCATTCTAATGGCTTGATTATAAAGAACAATTACTGCATTTAAAGTAGGCTGGACAGAACATAACCACACTCAGTCTAATTTTAAATTAACCTGGATGTAACATCTCAACACAAATATATCTCTTAACCAAAGAAAATAGAACTAAACTATTGGAGCGTGTGGTTTTATTTTCCTCTTTCCCACCAGTATAGCTACTGACTTAATTTCCTTTGATTTTTTTTTTTCCCCTGGCTTTTTTCTAACTTTGCTTTCCAATATACCTGGAACTTTTCCTTTCTAGGGCAGTTTGCAAATTACTTGACCACCTCTATGGACAGTAGTTTGCAAAACTGGCAGTCATTGCCACCTGAGGAGCTCTTATGCTGTGAACCAGGAGCCCCTGAAATCCACACCCCTGCCTACAGCTTTGCACTCATAGCGTATTCCAAAGGTGTAGGAAAGGATTAAAAATGAGATGCAGGAAGAAAAGACCAAAAGTTAGAACGGCCTATTTGTGCAAAACACATTTTCTAGAAGATCTCTTCTAAAAAATTGTTTCCCCTCTTTTGTTGAATCTTTTTTTTTTTTTTAAATCTCTGTGAAAATTTAAGGAAACAGATGTTATAAAATAGCCATAGGGTATCCAAAATGGAGCACTGGGTTTGGGACCCAGAAGCAATTTAATAAGCCTGATGTAACTTTCACTCTCCTGCTGACAGACTGAAGGAAGCTCACTGAACTGTCTCTCCAGGGTCCAGGGCCCTGGGGTTCTCGAAGTCTAAAGCCAGCAGGCTCTGATTTTTATTTCTATACTTAGCAAAATATTTTTATTTACCAAAAAAAACCCCTTCCTTTTCCAAATCACCTGTCCTATGCTCATGAAGACATAATTTCTCACTAGCAAATTGTGCCTTGAAAGAGAAGCAGTAGATGGTAACGCCTAAATATGTTGAGAGGCATCAACTGATCCTTTTGGCAAACATGCCTAACAGCAGTATAACTGATTTCATCTTTATTATCAGCCTTTGGGCTACCACTTAATTTAAATTAAAGATACTTCAGCGACTGGGTGTTCACTGTCCTTAGTGCTTGCTGTGCACAAAACCCAGCATATCAAATGCCCTTACCCATACCCTTTTCTCCACCCAGAAACATCTGTCACCACGATGGACCTTCGTTCTTTGTAACTGTTTGTGAACACTTTTATTTCTGACACCTCCAGGTGATGTTTTTTTTTTCATTTAAAACAATCCTTGTTGCTTTTACACTTTCCTCCAGATTCCTGGAGTTAAGCACTGCCCTAAAGTAAATGATGACTGGGGACTAAAGACAAACATTTGAATGGAGAAACACGGCACGTGGTTCATCGGTGTGGCCAGAGAGAGCAAGTAAGAGCATTAGGGAAAGCCAGACTGATGTTCTCCTCCATGCCTGAGGTGATACAGGAATGTACTAGTGGGTTTTGGCTGCAGAGAGCTGGCCCTGTGACAGCTCTCAGCGTTCCTCCTGCCAGCCTGCCAGCTAAGCTCCTCAAGAGATGTCTCGCCAAGCCATCGCCAGCAAAAGCTCTGTGTGAGCAGGGACCTGCTCTTCTGACTCTTTAAACACCCCTGGAGTGCATGGGATGCAGACAAAGGCACGGCACAAAAGTCAGCAAATCATCTGCTGGCAGCAAAATGCCTTTTAACTCAAGATATCTACTGCTTATTTAGAAAGTAGGAGTCCCCACTGTGGCACGCCTCCCTCTGGTCCTGCCACAGAGGAACAAGGGGTTCCTGTCCCTTGTAAATGGCCAGAAAATGAACTTTATTTCCACCAGAAATTTCAACATCGCCTGTGTCTGGTTTTAAATATTTAGGCTGGGACCCTGGGCACCCAGACAATGTTCACCAGGAGGGTTGCTTTTTGGAAGTGTCACATTTTCCCCAGACCCAGGCACTCCAGAGTCTTTATTTGTTTCTGTTTGGTCTTGCCACTGCCAGACTCATTGTTTCAGGTCAGAGATTTCCCTCACCAAACCTTGCCCCAAGACCCAAGAACGAAAATATTTTTTAAGAAACGCGCATTACACCTGCCTAATTGTGAAATACTGAACACAGCAAAAAACCTGAACTGCTGATCCTTCCATTACTGAATTTTATGCCTCACTTTAGCCTATCTGTAATTAANTAAATAAATAAATAAAGTAACAATAATAAAAAACAAACAAAAAAACCCAACATGTAAAAGCAAGCAAATATAGGGATACTGAACCCTAAAAATCGCAAATGGAATAGAACAATGAGGTAATTTAATACATTTCTCTGCCATTTTACTCTGATTCCTCAGAGCACTTGCAGGTACTTTGCCCAGTCTAACTTAAAATGTCTGAGACAAAGGGGTTTTGGTCCTAGGTCTCCATAAGAAAAGAAATACTCCTTAGGAAAAAGAAATATCAATTATAACTCAGAAGAATATATTCTTGTGTAATTTGTATTCTATATATTTACATGTGAATTAGCTCAGTTTAATACTGGGGAAAAAAAAAAAAAAAAAAAAAAGAGAATTAAAGTGCCCCAGCACCTTGGATACATAAACATGCTGCTGTGGGTAGCAATTTGTTGTACGTCTTCATCTTCTAAGTCATGTTAATTCTGTGGATCCACTTCCTTAGCCCATAACAAACAGTAATTCAAATACACTTAGGTTGCTCACACTCTGGCAGTGGTGCTTGAAACCAAAGGGCATTTTGAAGGGAACCCTTTCAGGAAAGGGTAAACAAAAGACATGCTCCAGGAGTCCACCCAGCACACACCAACCAACCCAAGAGAGTTTCAGACCAGAGCAGAACTATCTGTAACAGAGATGTGAGCCTGTTAAAGACCCTGAAATGTACAGAATGTGGACTCAGGGTCTCACCACCAGTTGTTTTGCCCTAATGATACTTTTTAAATTATAATTTAATTATTACAGTAGGAATTGACTTAGACTGCCTTTTGCACGTTAAACATCGTTGTGGTTCTTCATCTTTGCCACAGACTAAAATAAGTAGTAAAAGTTACCAGAGATCACAGGTGATTTGTCTTTGTCTTTAAACCTTAGATATTCCTAGATAAGAATGAAAGATTCAGAAGCAGGTTAATATTTAAGTAGTATTAAAAGGCAATGAAGGTTTTAAACAGAAGTATTGGTTATTTGGATTTTGCATTACACTATCAAGAACTAGGCAGCCTATTAGGACCAAGGACAGTTTTTACTGAATTCTCTGATATAGAAGTTGGTTTGTGTCCTGACCACCTTGGTGCCCTGGTGATGTAGGTAGGAAATGATAAATCATTAAAGGAGCAATTCAAAGGAATGGCTCAGTGTAATAAGCAACATGGAGTTGGGAATAGTTCACTCATTTCTTAGAAAGTACTTAAAATTTAAATGTTTATATCCAGAAATGTATGTCCCAAATTGTTATCAGAACATTAAAAAGTTGCATAGAGAGCTAACAGAAACAGGGTTTTTTTGGTTGATGAACTAATTACTTGAAAATACAAAGAAAATGCTGCACTACTTCCTTAGCAAGTCACAAGGTAATTAGTAGATCTGAACACATTAATATGAATAAAACATCAACTTGCAGTTCTTATCTGAGATTAGGCACCTTCCTTTTCAGGTAGTGAGGTGCATATGGCCAAGTAGAGCTGGAGAAAGAAACACAAGCTTTGCAGCCTTTGAGACTATAGGGAGCTCACTGCAGTTAAGTGTCCACTGAAATCTTCAGTGGACTTTACAAATTAGTTCTCTTCCTTTCAAGGATAAGGCAAACAAACATCCTACTAACAGCATCAACACAGCAAGAGAAGTCTAGCTGTGTTCACTATAAACCCTTAGTGTAATCAGAAATAACTTAGAAATAATTTAAGGCAGAGAAACTTATGATTATTCAAGTAGTCCCTGGATCATTCCATCAATTACTGTTTTCCAGTCACAGTTTGACTGGCAACACATTGCCAAGAGTCCTTGCTGTCAGGTTACAATAGGAAGGGTAACTGGCACCCCCATGATCTGTGGCATCATCTGCATCAAATTAGCCATGGAGCTAATCTCCAGTTGCTGACTTCACCAGCTTCAAGTTCTCCCCTCTTTGACAATCTCTTCACACTGCAACCCAATCCATGTGTTCTTGTCATGGGCTCAGACAGTACAAGGAAATTTTCTTGGCTTTAGAAATCTATTTTCAGATACCTGGCTTAGACAAAGGTACCTCAACATGTGTAATATCTGAATGTACATACTGCCAGGGCAGTATTTTGCTTCCAGCTGTCCTCCACCTTGATGTACCTGACAGTAATGAGGAATTCCTTCAGTTAAAGCAAAACTGTTCTGTACCATTTGTGTAAGAGGCACCTCAGATACCGACACAGCCATGGCAGGTGGGTTCATGGCTCCTCAGTGTAGCAGACACTTCTGTGTCTGTCTATGGCCATCAGTAGCACAGACTCTGCCTTAATAAGGCAGTGTGTAGCACTGCCAAAACTCTTATTTTTGAGCATTTTTTCCCAAAATTCTGCAGAGATCAGTGAGACCCCAGCTGTTGGCCAGGCAATCTGCTCTGCCATTCTTGTTCCTGGCTTTAGTGATGGTATTCCATTGTCCTTGATATGCCTATGTTGCTGTCACCCTTGGAGCTGAAGCCATGGTAACTGATAGGTAGAAACAAACACCAGGCTGCCCCATGACAGAGGAATGGTCCAGGAACCAAATGTGAGCCCAGCACAGGCAGTGCCTTCACCAAGGAGAAGTCGTCATCCTGCTGTGGGATCCCAGGCCAGGCAAGGTCCTGCACCAGATGCTGCTAACAGCATCCATGGACAACCCCAGGGTTGCCAAAGGCACAGAACAGACCTAGAACACATCCAGGAGACAGACCTGGAGACAAATTACCTGTCATGCTGTTCCACCAGATACCTGCTCTGTCATGCAGGGCTGAGATCTGTCCAGGAGCAGGGTGAGAGACAGGGCTGGGCACGTGGGTTTGTCAGCCAGAGCTCAGGAATCGGATACCTGGGCCTGAGCTGAAAGAGGGTCCTTGGGCAGAGCTGTGGGTCCCAGGGGGGAGTGATCTCTGGAAGCCCTGACAGTAATGCAGCAAGGAAACACTCCAAAATACACTCTTATAAGCACCGAGGTTCACAGCCACATTCTGCATCACATAAAGCAAAAAAAAACCCTCTACATAAGTGGTTATATCTGCACTAACTAGCAAAAAAATGAGGTGATGAAAGGGTAACAAAGTGAATTGCTGTATTACAACATCCAAAAAACAATCAGTTGTACCAAACCTTATGGCAGCACAAAACAACACTACCTGAGACCTATTAACATATCTAAATCGTAACAAGGAGCAAAAGCAACTGTCAGAGCCTTACTGAGAGAGGTACACTGCAGACTTGCCAAATTCCGAGATGAAACCATCAAGTTGGGCTGTAAAACTCCAAATGTATGACGGTATCTACGTGCTTTATAAAGTTGAAATAACTTACTCAGAATATTGATTGGTCTGGCAAGTCTATAGAGAAAATCTGTGCTACTTCTGAAGCCACATAAATTACTGCAATTGACTCTGAACTACCAGAAGGCTGTAGTAGACTATACTGCTATCTCTGTGTAGCATCAGACTGATACCACAGTGATCAGTCTTGCTTCCCAAGTCTCAGTCAGTTTATTTACAGAGACCAAAGAGCTCTGATTATTCCTCTGTGTGCCCTGTAGCCTTGTCCTCTGTCCAGTGTTCCTTATGCTTTCTTGCCACCAGGCACCGCTGACGCTGTGCAGTGGAACTGCCAGTGAGTTCTCAGACACGCTGAATTCGGGCAGTTTCGACACAGGAACACAGGCAGGATTCCAGGGTCTGCTTTGTGTCTGGGCTGCGGTGAAATTCGGGTTTTTACAAAGGAAATTCCAAGCAGCTCGCTTGCCATGGAAAAATACGCCTTAGAATACCTAGTAACCAAAACGTGAGGCCACGGATTCACTAATCTGGGAAAGTGGAAGGTACAGCCCTGAGGCACACACAAGATCAAACAGGCACGCTGTCGGCACTGCCTCTCAAGCCCAGAGTTTTGCGTTATTTATGTGAAGTGGAGCAGCTCCAAGAAGAGAAGCTGTAAGAGTCTGAGACCACCAGCAGCAACTTGGGCATTTGTCCAGCGTCCAGGATCAGCTGCCAGTCAGAGCAGCCTGTCCTGGAGCAAGGAAGTGCCAACCTCATGTCACATTTCATGGCTACCTTCCACTGACAGTAGCAGTGCTGAGTGTCTTACTGAATGATTAGTGGAAAAACTGATTTTGCTGCTCATCTGAACTAACCATGGGCTCTGCAGGGACACTTAATGACACATTGCAATGTCCCTCTCTCTTCCTTTTCAGCACGTAGTGACCACATCCAGCAGACAATAAATAACCTGTTACTCTATATGGTAAGAGATAGGGTGGACTTCACTGCCTCTTCTTTACTGTCTTCTCCTCTTCCCTGCAGAGGAACCAGCTTTTGTCTTTAGTGGCCTCACCAAGGGTTGTCTGTTTAAACTTAGAAGTGATTAAATGCAGCTAACATATTTTAGTGAATGCTCTCTAGCTGCAAGAAGTTTAAAAGAGAGAATTTATTCAGACCTCCCTTAGAAACAGCCTTACTACTGCTTTGGGCAGTAACAACTGGCACAAAATAAAGTAGTGTGTTAAAGAAGTTTTCTGGAGGACAAAAAAATTGTCATAAGCCTTGGGGACTGAATTTCAAAGACTTAAGAAGCAAATGATCTGAAGGACTGATATAGAGAAAGTGACACAAAAGGCAACTTCACAACTAAGAGGTTGTGAACTTAGGATCTAATTAAAATTTCTGTCATAAGTTGGAAATCATAAGTTGGAAAAAAACAAGAGGAGAACTTGGTGGGTGCATAAGTCAATTAGAAAGTTGTTATGAGCATTGTACTTCTCTGAAAGAGACAAATATTACTCTAGATTCAGATTATTGTATCCAAACAAAACTAGGTGCATATAAGGGACTAACGCTCAGCTGGAATGTGATTACAGGTCAGTGAGACCACAGAGAGAGCATGAGACCCATCAAGAGAATGAGTATGAGAAGAGTCCAAGTCCTCCAGTGATCCAACAACAAAACAAGGAAGGAGAGGGGAGGTGATTTCTGCCATGCCTACCCCGGAGCCAAGGGAAGTGTAACTTGTCTCCTGAATACATTTGTGTTGTAAATTAAAACAAAATTTTACAGTGCTTGGCACAGAAAATTCTGGGGCAATCTTTCACTGGAAATGCCTGGAGTAAGAAACATAACTAATTTCAAGGTGTAACTTGCCAAACTCTGCAGTCAGGTCACCAATAACAGCTGAGAGCAGGAGGGCTGGTCTGTCACTGTCAGCTCTCTGAGTAAGCAGCACTTTACTTGCCTGTGCTTTTCTTCTTACCCAGGGCTACCAGGGCAGGGAGGAAGAATCTGTCCCAGAAATGGAAGTGCTAAATTCTATAACAAATTATATATGCTACGTTTCAGCTCACAGCTGGCTACATTCAGATTCCTGCACTGTTCAGTGTATTAACAGCTTAGCTGGAATCCTGTCATGTAGCCTACCGGGTGCTTTTACAGACCAGCACTTCAAAAGGGGCAAAAAAGAAATCTATTTTATCTGTCAGTCACTCAGCAGCACAATCCTGAGACAAGCCGCGTTATCCAACATGCCCTTCTCGGATCTACCCTTTTCCTTGGAGTGGACAGTGCTGAATTCCTGCAAGTCATACGGACTTTATGCCACAGTGATCTGCGCTTGACAAAGAGGAGCTGCTCCTCTGGAGCCCGGCTATGACATCAGTGGCACCTGCCAAAATTTATAGCGCAGATCAAATGTGGCATCCAGGGTTTGTGCCCTGTAACTGTCTGGCCATTCTGCTTGGTGCGTTGCAAGACTCCACAAAATGAGGCTGTGGGTTTGGGATTTTTTTTTTGCCCCTGCCATTAAAACTAATTCATAATAGCAGATGTCATCACTCGCAAATAAAAATGAGTGACGGGTGAGCAGATTCCATCAGTTATTCCTGGCAGCTGGAGTTCTCTTGAAAAGGGGAACCCAGAGGTAAAACTGACATGATTCAGTAATCACTCAAGAAAACCATACTTTGACAGAAGAGGAAGCTACTATACAATCAAAGTAAGCATTTATATTCTTGTATTTTGGCCAAAATAAGGTTTTTCTCCTCCTGCCTTAACTATCAAACGTGCCTAGAAATACATGGGCATACATTTATTTTACACTTTGTTAAGCCGTAAATTTGAAAAGGGTTTTCTTATTCCCTCCATGACCTTGAATTCTGTATGTTACAATATAGTTTTGTGGAAAAAAAAACTAATCCTGTGTGGTTTATGAAATGTAAGAGATATCCTGCCTCTTTTATTCTAATCATAACTTCAGTTATTAACCTGTTATTTGTTACTACTTTTTTGGTATTACTAGAACTTCTGTGTTACACATAACTCAGGGGAAAGAAAAACCACCATAAAAGAAACATGTAAGGGGATACTAATCCAAATTATGTGTTCTATGAGTGCAGTTTAAAACTTTTTACAACATTAAGTTTCTTTTTTTTTTTTTTTTTAAAAAAAGGGCACCATAAACAAGCTTTGAATTCATGCAGTGTGGTGTAATGTTTATATAGTGCTGGAAAACATTCTATACTTAGGCAAGCAAGTCCTGGTGAAGGGTAAAAGGAATAGGATATTAATTAGTGTTCTGACAAAGATAAAATAGCTCGTGGTCATGATAGGACTCAAGGGACCGAGTCTTGCTGAAGTCAAAGATAGTCTTTCCATTGTTTACAATGATCTTCAAAAACCTCTGAAGTGACTGAGGAAACTCTTTCAGAAACAGTCTTGCATTACACAGTAAAATTGGCTGAATACTCAAATCCACTGAAAGAGTTAAAAGTAGACCTATCTGCCTCCATCTTTTAGAAGGGAAATATTTTTTAAGATATTTTAAAAAAAATCATTCTTGTTAAAGTCTTAGTGTTTCAGTAAAGATTGTGAAAATAAACCCTGAAAAGGTTCGAACATTACTTCGTGTTGCTGGTTAAAATATTTTCCAGTAAGATAAAAAGCATAAGGTTGTTTTGTTTCTATTAGCCAAACAAATTAATTTTTTTAAGTTATGCATGACTTATATTAAAAATATTTTGACATTTTTCCCAAAGTCTGTTCAGTTAACAGTTTTACTGAATGCACTAAAAAGAAAATGTGCTGAATTTCACTAAAAGGTAAAAGCTTTTCAAAGAATCTCATTATAAGCACAAGTATTGTGCATAAAATCTCTCCACATAAAACACTGAATTTGTAAGACAATGGTTAGTTTAAGACTCATATTAAATAGAAAGATTGAAAAGGGGTAAAAAAAATGCCTTCTGAGGCTTTAGAAAAGATTTTCTTCTGCTGCTTGCTTATTTCATATAAAGGTAACTAAAAATAGCAATTCTATTCAAAACATCAAGAGCCATTTCTGATCCTTAACATTCCTCCAGAAAGAGTTCAAAATAGGAATTACAGAGTGTGCAGAAGAAAAATTACTTGCACTGGATATTTTTTTAAAGTCCTTTTTGTACCTCAGTGGAGGTTGTCTGAGATTGTATTCAAAATATGCAGACCGAGTAGGGGTTAAGACCAGAATATTTGGAAACTTACTAATTTAACACCTTTACAGAGCACATTTGGATTGCAGATCAGATTAAATGAGGGAAGATCGTACCCCTGGCTGTTTCTATATCAGTTTTGTGCCAATTAACAGAAGCTGTGCATGGGATAACTTACAGCTGGAAGTTCAGTGTTAAAATTTCCTCTCCCTTGCACTGGAGAGGTCTGATCACCGTTCACATTTTGATCCTCGTGCTCTGGGACAGGAGCTCAGAGATCTTAAACCAGTGTATTGTGTGTAGATGCTGTGTGTGATTGATTGGCTGCCTCACAGGTTGCTGCACTGCCATGAGATTTATGGTTTGATTCTAAACATAGGAGATTTTTCTTTTATGGTGCCATTAATTTCTTTTTTAATTACTTCTTCTCGTGGACACTCTCCATAAATTAATAACTTGTTAGCACATAAATTAAGTCCCGTAAATGATGAATGCTGTAAAAAAAATTGTTTTGCAAACGCATATGCATATTTTTGACCGTTGAGTTTCAGAACTACCAAGTGCATAAGCCACCCTAACCAACATCTACTTTTACCTTTATTTAAATGTTACTTTGTCAGCTTGTCTCCCCAGAAAAGCCACCAAGCACACTTCAAAAGGGCAGGTAGGACTGCAAAACCCATGCAAAAATAGTTCCTTCTTTAACTATCTTAGTTGAAGATTTAATAAGGGACTCTGTCCTGCACCACTGTTATGCACATTTTAGTATAGGAAATGTGCTGGAGAAAGTGTTCTAACATACATCTTCGGTCCATGATACTCACAACAATCCATACCTTTTGAAGGAATAATTCTGAATGCATGGAAGAGTTGCTGTTGCCTATTTTACGTTTATATCAGTGGGTAAGGATGTTAAAACCACCTGCCATTAGAATTTAGAGAGACACTTCCCCAACTTTCCTTGAATGTCTCTGGAATGATACCTGGAAATCCAGAATGAAAATAAGGATGATAAAGAACCTCTTTTCCTTGCTCTCTTTCCACCCAGACAACACTGGTCAAATGATTGTAAGAAAGTGTGTTTTTTACTACAGAGGAAATCTAACTGTCCTGCCAGTTTCTGAACCCTGAGGTATCTGATTGAAAGAATCAAGAACATGTATGAAAGAATTAAGTCCAGCTGTCAGTGTAAGTCAGATTTATATAACTGGGACGTCTAAAAAGAAAGAAGAAAATCACACATCAACAAAACATGTTTTCTAGAGCAGTAATAAGGAATTTTTTGACGCAAAAAACCCCACCAAACCTAGAGAATTACCCAGAAATCCAAACCAAGCTCCTAAGTAGAACCTTCCAATTAGAAATAAAACAAGAAGATATTACACAATCCACGTGAACTCTAATCTCTACACATGGGTTTTGCAATGCCAGCCTTAAAGAAAGGATGGTTTCACACATGATAGCATGAGAGATGCTGGCCAGTAATGCCAGACAGTGCTGTATTCAAAAGTTTAACACCAGGAATCTGTCTTAGAGAGGACCATGGCAACACCATGTGGAATATTCACTGTCACTGACATTCCTGGGAACTATTATGAAGTCAAAGTTTCTTGATTTGTAAAAAGTCCCACAGACATTCCAGACTAACCATTTGCTGAAGTACCTCCATCTTTTGGGCACCTCTCTGATCACAGCTTGTTCCTCTGAGTGGAGCAGCCAAGACCTTCATGCACCCTCTCAAAAATCTTACAGATTTAGACCTCAGATAAAGACTGTGGACCTTCTTTGTGCCACTTGAAGAATATCCGCCAGAAGTTTAATAATCATAAAAATTCAATATCTAATGAAAGGTTAATGTGTTATGGCAGATTCTTACATGAGGCAAAGTATAATAGGGTTTGGAGGGCAAACTGACTCAGACAGTTTGTCAGCAACTTGCACTTGGCTTCTGAGGCAACGGGATAATTATCTGTAGGGTGTCAAGTGGGCAGCTGCTGATAGAAGAGCTTTTAAATGGCGCAAAGACCCAGGTGACCTGCTGATCTAAGAATGATGAAATAATCAGATTCCATCACTTGCTGTAACAAGCTATTACCAGAGCACTTATTTTAGCACTGCTCAAAGCCTGTAGAGCTCAGACACAGATAGGGCATGTCCCAGTGCATCCGTGACGTGCATATCTTTTAGCAAGATGAAGCCTTAAATAACACTATTATTTTGGGGCCTCACACTGGGATGAAAGATCATCAGGATTACCCATACTGCCATTTAGGCCACGTTCATCAATAAACACAGCAAGTACAGCAAAAGGTGTTAGTGGAACTGCTGTACCCACACCAAAGCAATAATTAGTCCTGTATCCCACTGTGGTACATCTACAGCATGCCCAGTCCACAGCAAGGGGAAAACACCAGAAAAAAAGATGCTGTTTGCCTCACAGAACAATGCCTGGTTGTTTTGGTGACATGGTAGGATCAGTATTCAAACCTCTCAAGATGCTCCATCACATAGGAGTTTATATTACATGGACTGACCAGTTCACACTCACCACTCCAGCTGGACTGTGCTGGTCTTTAAGAAATTGGACTTCTCAGTGGAAAAATACTGCATCTGGAAGAGGTTTTTCTTTTTGTTAGGCAGTTTTTCACGCCAGTCAGACTTAGCACCAAGTTTGGAAAAATTATTTGTTGTTATTGATCTTTCTAAAAAACAGATTTGTGAAAACTGTGGCAAATCTAAAATATTCAATCTGGGAAGATGCCAGAAACTTACTTATGTGCCCTTTTAAGGTTTTAGGATTTTGTGATAGGGTATTTGATAGTAAGACCTTACACAAGTCTGCCTTAATTGTGTTACACCGACTGTCCTTTCCTTTCACTCTGATCTTCCACTGAAAGCATTGCACAAAGCAGAGGTTTCCTCAGATTGGCCTACTTTAGCATGGTCTTTGTAGTGTTTATCAGGGGTAGCTCATAAAGTATGACATCCTCAGCGAAGAAGACTCACAAGTAGGTACCGGGGTTTGTAAGGCATTAATTCATCAGCAGGACAGAGTGGAGCACTGGCAAAAATATCAAATAGCAGAATGCAGATGAACACAAGGGAGAAAAGGCATTTTGTAGCAACCCTCAAACTGAGTGCTGATCTAGCCATAGAGAGCTCAGGAGTATGGGGTTACGCTTTGGGGTTTCTTCTTTCCCACATTCTCCCCCTTGCTGGTGGCACTCAGCAGAAGAGACTGAGGCAAGATTATCAGACATGATGAGAATTTTACACACCTCCCCCAAATACTTGAATAACGTGCATTTAGCAAGGACAAATTCACTTAATTCCTGTCCTTTTTCTCATTTATTGGAACTCATGCCTGTATTTTAAGAAGACCTATTTTTAAAAGGATTTCTTGGACTGAATTTTGATAAAATAAAGAACAAACCCTTAACAAGTTCCCCAGAGTTTTGCACTCTGTGTGCTTCAACTTTACATTCATAATTCCTCTGCATGTTTTGGGCATGGCATCATTTGGAGCAGTAAAAAGAATCATTTAAGAGCAATACATTTCCCTTGAATAAAACCATCTTTGTTCTGTTTTAAAACTATAGGAGATAGAAAAAAGGAAAGCCTTTCACGTTTATCTGAACTTCAGTGACAATGGCACCGTATTTGAAAGCATGTATCCCGAGTTCCTCCAAAAATCACTTGAAATCTCACACACACTGAGGCATTCGCAATATTTCAGTGAATTGTGCCATGTGTAGTCATTACTCAGTAACAAAAATATAGTTGTACCATTTAACTGTCACCCAAGGCCTGTTTCAAAGCCTTATATTTCGGTTCAAGGCAAAGGAAGCATCGGTTACCTATTCTTTTGGGTGACATACTTCATTTTAATAGCACTGGGCAAGAATGAAATTTCAAGGGGCCGAGTGAGCCAGCACCTGCCTCAGGTTAGGCTTCTGACTGCTTCTGACCTCCAAACTGCTTTTCAGAAAATGAGCAAGCACAGCTTCAGCCGCCACAAGATGGGTGGTAGCGATGCAGAAGGGCTGAGGAACTTCTGGGAAAAGGTCATCCAAGAGCAAACCAAGCAGCAAGAGGCTGAAGAGTCCAGGTTGAGCAAAAGTGCCCTGAACAAGTAAGCGGTATTTTTCTTTTTTGTTTTTTTTTTCTTTTGCACGAGACTTGTCATCACGTGTTTTAAAATAAGGTAACCTGTTATTGTACTGCTTTATTCATAGCACAGATTGTGTTCTGGGTCTTTGGCACTTTTCCCCCTCGCAGCTGCTTGTCTCGTGTTACTGTGGCTCTTCTGCATGGAAACTCAGACACCCCTCACCCTTAAACCTCATGGGCATTCTTCAAAGGCCTTGGAGCACAGCCACGAAAAAATAAAGCACTTTGGCATTATGGCTTGTGACAGCCAGAAAGTATCAGGAATTTTACCTGGAACTGGTACAGCTACACAAATAAATAAAATAATATTACATTAAAGGGACAACCACACACTTTAATCTGTAGGATAAAAAAAACCATGGCATCTTTGTCATGTTTAACAGCCCTCCACATAATATAAGCCCAAAGACAGGAATGACACAACAAGATTTTCCAGTTCAATGGGAAAAATGGTGGGGGTTTTGTTGTGGGTTTTTTTTTTGTTCTGTGGGTTCTTTTTTAGGTTGGCTGGTTGGTTTGGATTTGATTTGGCTTGTTTTTTTACAAAACAGCATGAAACAATGGAACTGCCTAGAAAGAGCTGTGACTGTGGTATAGGTACTTTGCACAAGTGGGGTAGACTGTTTCAAATATTTGTTCAACTTGTGGCAGTTCAGGAGTTTGACCCAGGGTCTCCTGCACAGGAAGTGCTAAAAATGAACAGAGGATGAGTAATACTGTGTCTCCTGTGGTTTTCTGCTGTACCTTCCTCCTGAAGTTAACAAAGATTGTCCTGCATACACTTTCCTCAAAGCTATGGCAATTCACATAAGTTAATTTGACTTCAACAAATAGGAAAGTGCAGCTTTAAGGGCTGTTTCTTTTTACAAAATTCCAAGTGCTTTGACCCTAGTGTCCAAGAAGGAAGATGCTGTCATCACTTAAAAACTTGGAAATCGAGATCTGGGCAGACCTTGTGTCCCAACAAAGTCAGAGGCAGACAATCCTGCCTCCAATATCCCACTACATCTAGTCAGTAGTATTCCCAAAATGAAATCAGAAAGTTTCTGGAGAGGAAACACGTGTGATAAAACCCAGGAAGATGTTGAGGTTCACTGGAAGCTTCCTCAGCTCTAGATCACAAAAAACTACCTCAAGAAGGCATTGCAAACAAATCGCAATTAGTGGCATAGATAATATCTGTAACTTCACAGAGCTGCAAATGTTAAAAGCTTTCAGAAAATCTTCTCTGAAGAGAAAAGGAAAAAAAAAAAGGCAGGAAAAGAACTGTGAATGTGTCTTAGCTTACACATTCAATATGTCTTAACTGACTGGTCACAACTGAAATAGACCCAAGCAAGTTCCTTCAAGGTCACTTACTCAGTCAAAGCTCAGATTGTTCACAAAGTGTTCTCTAATTTGGGAAAAAGATCCTTTCATTTCATTACAAAATCTAGAGGTCCACTACCTCATGTGAATGTCACCTGGGAAAATTACATGGCTTTAAGTAAAGGCAAATTCTTCCTTAGTGACACCTGGGACACTGGCTGACAAGGAACATTGCAATTTTCAATTGCAAACTTTCCCTAACTGCACCTCTTTCTGGGGCTTAACTATATGCACAAAAGAATAGTGAAGCAGTTTAAAACACCCTCTAAAATCAAACTCAGGGGCCAAGATAATGCAAGCATCCATGTGAACCAGCTACTGCTGGGTTATTCTCAGATTAAATCACTGGCTGCTGTCCTTTTCATCACACCAAAGGTAATGTAAAAACCCATATGTTCAGTGACACCTTTGGCATTACCCTATGATGTCTAACCTTATAACATTGCTGGGTCAGGTGTTTCAAAACAACATTTCCTTCTGAAAACAAGCCAGACAAAAATATCCTGCAGTGGTCCTTAGAGATCTTCTCTTCTGTTTGTGCTATAATAGTGTCTTGAAGCTATGTATCTCCTCTTGCATGTGACATCAATTCTTTTCATTAAACACATACAGGTTCTGAGGAGGCTTTTTTTTTTTTCCTTAACCCAAAGGACATATTTTAAGTTCTCCTTGTTTTTCTAAACCAGGGGGCCTGGAGGGAAGAAATGTTCTTTTTTTAATTGACACATTGAATGACCTTACTGCATAGGCAATACTTCAGTGTGGCTTTGAGAATACCCCAGAGAGAAAACACAGTCCTTCACAGTGACAGTATTTCAGCAGTTGTTTGACTCATTTGGAATCCAGCAATGTCAACCACTGATAGCATCAGCACTATCCCTTTCTCCCCTGCATTCCCAATCTAGCAAGCTAGAGAGATGTGTAATTGGTAAATAAATACAGGACAAGTGCTCTGGTGATGAAAGAGAGGAAAGCCTCGAACCTGCTGAAAAGCCCTGGGTTCACTGGAAGGATTTGGCTCAGTAACTGCTAAGCGCTTGTGCTCTCTTTGCAGACTCCGCCAGGAATGGGCTCTGCGGCTGGAGAGGCGAGCACGGCAGGTCCAGGCACACACGAAAACACGGGATGAACAAGTGGCACCACTGTCTATCGAGGCTCTTCCCTCACCTGACAAAACTGTTGCTTAAAGCAAGAACTGGGCCCAGCTCTGACCTTCTGCATGCACCTGTAACCCAGCAGCCACACTGCCCAACAAGCCAAAGGTCAGAATCTGGCCCTTTTCCAGACTACTCACTACAGCTGCCATCAAAGTGCTGCTGAAATTCAGTGCAAGAATAGTGCCACGGTGCAAAATCTCAAAAAAGAAAAAAAAAAAAAAAGAAGAAGAAGAAAAGGCACAGGGGGATAGATGAGAAGCAGACAACTCTAATTCTCCACGATATGTTGTGACTGTGATGTGTCGGGACTCTCTTATGTAACTGCATTTCCAAGTGACAACAACATATTGCTGGGAAAGAAGGTGTCTTCTTTAATAGGGATAATACATTCAGACAGCTGCATGCAAAATTGCACATTTCCATGTGCAAGCTCACAGAGTCTGGCTTAATGCAGGCGTAAGATGTTCTCTCTGTCTTGATGAGCTGCAGTGAAGAGAGTTAAGGATTAGCATGGTAAGCTGGACAGGAGGAGAAATTCCTTCTTTAATGGAATCAGAAAAAAAAAAAAGAAGAAGAAAAGAAAAGAAAAAAAAAGAACTTTTCTGATCAACATATAAGAACATTTACATATCTTAATCATTAAATGAACAGAGGAAATCAGTTTGACTTTTTGGGGATAAGTAAGAAAAAGGCTACTGAGGTTATTACGAACCAGTCTGACAAATGTAGGAGCAAGTCAGTATGAAAGAGAGTTTGAAACAGAAGGCAGCAAATCAGTTCATCATAACAGCACAGGAATGCTTTGGAAGGTATCACTTGCTGTAACTGGTGTGCACTAATCCTGCATATTTTTCTAGGTCATGTGAAACAAGGCTAGGAATAACCAAACACTGGGTAATAAACGCATGCTCTGTTTACCTATGTATCTCTGTCTCTAAATACTATAACTCCTGGATTAAAACATTTATGTGTTATGTTTTCAATTAATCTTTAGTATGCAAGAGAAGAGTCGTAATTCCAAACAACTATTTTTCTCTAACCATATTGTGCCAGATAGAATTTTACCTTGAATCTTTGTTTATGCTAAAGAAATAGATAGAAGTAAATTTAATAAATTTCAAAAAAAAAAGCCAAACTTTTTTTTACTTCACAAGAATGCTTTTTTCATTATTTTAAAACAGTATTTAATTAAAACACAGTTTTATAAAATGTTGCCACTTTTACGAAGTGACTTTCTCCCCCAGAAAACACAAGATTTCACAAAAATGCTGATTATTCCTTGAAGGATTAAAATGTTGATTATTCCATGAAGAATTAAAAACTTATAAATGTTGTTCTGTTATTTAAAACTGAAGGAGTTGTACTATCAATTTCTTTTCATAAAAACTGACAAAAAAAAACCCAAAAAAACAAACAAACAAACAAAAAAAAAGGCAATTTTTTCTTTCGGGGGTTATTTTCTATTAGAAAATTAATGCTGAAAAATAATAAAGTTGTAGGTGCTTTTGCCTTTGCAAAGTGGTCTTTTTCTTCTTTATTCATTTATTTCCCACTATTCTCCAAAGAGTTCTTTCCTGTAACCTGATATCCTGGTTTTGGCCAGGACAGAGTTAGTTGTGTAGTAGCCATGAGGGGCAGAGCCTGGAGCCACGTGGTCTCGTAGTACGTGAGGACGACCAAGTAAATAAAATTGGGCTTTCTATGATAATGGCCTAAATACAGCTTTATTCGCTGCATCCAAAATAATACATCTGCATTCACACACTTGCATACACACACACACCCTGCACTCACACCATCTTCTCCTGTAGAATCTTACATACTAACTCTATTCTTAGCTCTATTATCTATAGTTTACCACTAGCATTCACATATGATTGGATGTTCACCTCTTATTTACATTCTTTTCCATGCTGCCAGGCACTGCGGCCTTGTTGCATCCTCCAACAACGTGGAGTGTCTTGGTTGTTATTCTGGACCACCTCAGATCCCTGGGAGTGGGGGAGAGGGGGATAGATTTAGCCAGGGGGCAGAAAGAAGGAATTCTGGCTTCAGAAAAGTAGGTGGGCTGTGGTTTCCAGTGGGGAGCAAGAGTGGCTGTGGAGTAGTTGGGGTGGGGAACTCATCATGTTCACTGTGTCACACCATGTGGTGTTGGTCCTGAGCTCTGTTGTGATGTAGACCACCCTCTATTTGTACACTTTTCTTATTAACATTGCTGCTGTTTACTGTTTGGTTTTCTTATCTCATTGCTGTTTCCAGTAAATTGTTCTTATCTCCATCCCTAATCTCTGCCTTTTGTCTCTCTCCATGGAGGGAGGGGAGAAGCTCTTGGGTTTTTTTTGCAGAGGAGGTACTAAATTGAGGAATACTGTTCCTAAACCATGACACCCAAGTTAAACATTGCCTTTGGTGAGGTAGGTCAGCCTGAACCAGCTGCCCCTTACATAAAAAAGCGTAGCAGTTTAACTTACTGTAGCAGTAGCTAAGGGACATAGACAGGGCTACTGAAATGGGGAGATGTCAGATTCTCCACTTCTGAGAAGCAGATCTACTGGATCTGATAACTCAGCCACTGCTTGTAATGCCACCCACACCAGCACAGCTTACCCCCTACTCTATGTCAATGTGACAAGAGAAGACCCAGGAAAAGCCGTCTGAAGAGGCATGTATGGTTCTGCTACAATGAATGTCAGTGTTTTAACTATTAGGAACAATTTTATGGCAGTGTATCTGACTGCTTATGAGGTTACATAAGATATAGGAGAAAGACCACACAAGTAGATGCAATTCTCACAGAGCAATTCTCAGCACTCGCCAGTGAGTACCCAAAAACAACGTAGGGTCTCTGAGGTATAGTTTTCCTATAACGAGCTCTGAGGACATCCAGGGATATGTGAAATCATTTCCACCACAAGCAGTGGGCATCAAACTGACTGCAGGCCCAAGGAGTGCTGTGGGCATTATTTACATTCCCAGGCACACAGAACCCATTTCAGCTGTGAACGGGTTTGTGACGCACCCACTGCAGCACAGAGTGTGCACATCACAAGTGTGAAAGACTAAAATGCTCCCACACTTCGCAGAAGACAGCTCTTTGTGAGCATGCATTAGTCATGATTACCTGTTCTATCACATATTTTACAGGACAGCAGTAGCCTGACACCCCCTTGGTGTCAAACATCAGTTGTTCCTGTTCCCAAATGTGGGTGTTCATCCATTTTTCACCGCTACTTGCACATCCCACCAGACCAAGAAAGGTATCAAGTACTAGAAATAACGAAGTCTAGCAGTCAGATGTAGCCAGATATGCTGCTTGAAAAGTGCAAAGCTGAAGGCAGGCAGGAGGGTGACAGATAATGTTTCATTCTTTTGCTTTGTTCACTGAATTGGTGAAACTCAAGCCTGAACTTGGGCGTTTCAGACACACCTGAAAATGTTAAACCTGGTTTTCAATAAAAAAACCCAAGCAAACAGAAATCAGTTTGAGTTGCTATATATATAAAAAAGCTGTATTAATCATATATACAGCCCCCATTGATAAAACAAGATATCCAGCAATTATAAGCTGTTGGGGGAGTAGGCCCCTTCAAGTGAACATAAGACTTTTTTCCTCCCTTGTCCCTAATTCCTCTCCATTTCTACATTTCTAACGGAGAAAATGTTGGGGTGCAGGGGGAGAGGGAATTAAAAATAAAAAAAAAAAAAAGAAGATTCAAAAGGAAATTTAAATTACCATAACTAAATTGAGAAAGCTGGACTAGTTATTTGAGAAGAGAAACCAATTTCCCCAGATGTTTTTCCTTAAAGTTTATTAATTTTCCTAATAGAAAATGAACTGGAATTGGACATTAGTCTGCATAATCAGTACCACCCTGACCCTGCATTAGCAAGACATTACTGTGTCTTATGACAACAAATAACCCAGCACACACTAAAGGACCACAGACACTAAGGATCTGAGACAAGCACTAGCTCTCCAGGCAGTTTTGAGATATAATAATGTATATTATTATGTCTCAAATAATGCATAATGGTGATATTTGGTCCAGCTAACCAAACTAGATTAAGTCTGATGTAATCCCTGAACCCTGCTTAGCCTAATGCAGGGAGGACAGCAGCAGCCACTTCGATCTACTGAGCTGCTGGTAATGTGCTGAGTCACTTGCTAATGTAGATGAGTATAATTCAACCAAAACAGCATATATGGGATCAAAACCCATTAATACATTGAATGTAAGTCCAAAGGTGGACCTCAGCAGAAACAATAACTGAGCCCAGAATGATAATTTAATTAAACAGCCATGCAGATGTGCTAGAATGCACAACTAAGCCCAGTTTGGTCAACAACAACTGGATGTGTTGGAACAGAGTCTCCCCACCCAAAATTTAGTATAAATCTGGCTTCTGGAATCGTAAAACAGCTATGTGTGGTTCATTTCTACAGTTAAATGGTAGAAATATGAGGATAATGACCAATCTTCTAGACCAAATATTCCTCCTAATTACAAACTACCTGTGTCGTGAGTGATCTGTTTTCTACCTTGCCTAATAAACAGCATTTAACTGTGCCACAGTGTGAATAAGGAACAGTAAATCACATTAAAATACTTGTGCTTTGAAAAGGGCATCTGTGGATAAATGAGGGTGAAATAAAAAGTGGCTCTAGAAAACCTCATACTTCCCTAGAACGCTTCTGTTCATGAAATAAGCATTACTACACTACTTACTTCTTACAAAGAAGAACAGGATCTCTCCATGGTGTTATGCTTTTAACACAAAGCTGGCTACAAAAACACAGTAGTCGGGACAGACAATACAAAAATCTATTTCTTATTCCCAGCTCTTTCACCTGTGTGTATTTGTCTGTGTGTTACTTAGTGGCCAACGTTTTAAATGTATTTCAAGATAAGGTGGACAAGAAGCTCGTGGGGAAAATTCCAGACCAAAACCAAAACTCTGACAAACAGGATGAAAAAGGATTTACACTAAGCCAAACTTAACAATAGGTTATCATGTGCTATCATCTGCATAATTAGCTGCACATGTCTCAAGTGCCGTTCCTTAAGTGAAATAACAATTTCCTGCCAGTATCTGTTGGTACTTGAGAGACTACTGGCCTAATCTTTATCTGGTGCTCAGTGCCAGTGTTCAGACTCAGTGGATTTACCTACAGTGGTGTGAACTCAGTGGTTCACAATTAGAGGCACTGGTTTTAACACAGCAAACAGCAGCAGCATCAAGGAGAGCTATTATTTCCAACAATTCCTCTAATAAAATAATCATGTGACAAGAACCAATGGGGACTAAAAGATGCAGCAGCAAATCTGAAAGATAATATTTGTTGTAGCTGTTTTGGCCAGTTCTTAAAAGAATAGCCCCTTTGTGTTGGATTTCCAGTATGGCTATGCTGCATATCCAACAGAACATTGGTGCTATTTGATCAGAACCGTAATTTCACAATGTATGCTGATGGTTCAGCCACAGGGAACAGTTCAAAAATTTGAATTAATAGTGAAAAGTTCTTGATTCCATTAGATTTAGTACCTAAATCAAAGGAAACATCTCTGCAAAGTACTGATACAAAGAGCTCAGTCTGTGTTGTCTCTTCACAAATAAGCAGTAGAAAATTACATTTTCTAATATATTTTGCCATAGTTAGTGCTATTTTTCTCCCTCTAATGTGCTATTCCATTTAACAACTGCCTTGCTATTGCCAGAGTTTGAGGTTGCAGTACAGGCTATGAATCTAATTAGGCAAGGAAAATACAACATTACTGCAGTGGTCAACAGTGTTATTTCAGAAAAAGCTTTTGAAAAATTACCTGTGTTTGCCCTGATGTCTAAATACTTTTTTTCCCCAGGGTGGTGGTGATTCCACTGCAGCTCCTCTTAGAGAAATTTATTCTCTAACATTTATATTGGTGCTTTTGTATGTATTCTAATAAGTGAACAAACCCATACAGCTGTTCATTTTTACGTGTAAAAAGTTTCAAATAACAATGCTGTCTCATTAGTTACTTGATATCATTGCAGCAGAGTTCTTATTAGAGCTTATTTAATGATGAAGTGCTAGCTAATGAATCTTTGCAGCTTTTGGACAGTACATGAGTTTACTGATTTTGTTGACACTGCCTCAGTCATTAAATATGTGTTTGTAATAATAAGGCTAACAGTCACTGAAAATAAACCCTATGAGCAATAAGGACCATCTAATCCAAAATATCAGGAACAGCAGTCATCATCCACCATCTCAAATGAACACTTAATAACCTGGAACTAAATCTCTTCAGGCTCCATTTATGATATGTACACACTTCTGCAAGAGTGATGAAAAATACTCCATTTTCCCAGAACTAATGACCCCTCTATTCTATGTACTAGAGGGCTGACAATTGTGTGGAATGAGTCTATCAACAAACTAACAGAGTGCACACACGTTTGAAAAGTTTTATGACTAAATTGCAGGCCCGTTTCAGTAATTCCATCCTATCATGACACCCTTTGGAGCCACATCAAAAGTCTGTAACGTGCGCTTGGTCAAGACAATTCCTGAGCATGTTTTGTTTATTTCAGTTTGTATACCTTTGGCCACTACAGATAATTAGGAGCAACACATGGAAGTAATTAATATGCAACACTTCACTATGTTCAGACGAAATACTACTGTCTCATGGGATGTTTTATTGCTTTAATTAGTGGATGCACTTCAAAATATCCCCTTCATCTCAAAACCAAAACAGAGGCAGGTTTGGGGGGGCTTGTTTGGTTGGTTGTTTTTTTTATTATTTCAAGGCACTTTTGAAAACCATCACAAAGTAGATACAGATGTGTCTTACAGCTTTACTGCAGCAATTTTGACAGCACTCAGTTAATGTATCACCACAAAGATTAAGGATGCAGAAAGTAAGTACATCTTCAACTACTTCAGCTGCTGTATTTATAGTTTACCTTGAACATTGCTTTTACATGCCCTGGAATCACCAGGGAAAATAGCCAGTCCTGACAATAAGACTAGCATTTTTCCCAGCAAGCTAGTTTTGAAAAATATATATTACTGACTAGCCCAAATTTGAGCAGGTACACTGCTTAGTTCCATCTGTGACATCTTCTCTTTCAGGTATTCTCTTCTTTGGAATCTCTGGCACTCAGTTGTAAAGGCTCCCATCCAAGTGCAAATTCTCCTGGCTGACAGTCCTCGGCTGGCCTTAAGAAAGTCTGGCATTTCTGTTGGCAAGTAGGCAGCAGGAACTCACAGCTCTGTTTCAGGACTTTTGAGAGGAGCTCTTTTCTCTGTTGACAAGAAACAAGAGCAAAATTTGAACTGGGAAAAAAATGTGGCCTTCTAGCAGGAATTCTGGAATGAGTGTGACAGGCTTCAGGAGCTTTGTTCTGATCTGGCATGTGATTGCTTTCTGTCCCTGATCTCCAAACTGTGCCTCCTAAACTGCAGAGCAATTCCCGACTTGCACACATAAATGTTTCCTAACAAGAAGCTCTTACTTTGAAGACTTGTCTCAGAAAATTAATTTTGAATCATTAGAAACAAATAGAAATAAAAGCAATCAGTCATGCCTTTTGATGTCCCAAATTACTCCAGATTACCTTGCCAATTAAAATGTAAACCGAGTTAAACACATATATATGTGAATTTTGCCTGGAAGAACCATCGTTTTTTCAGCAGCAACATTCAGTCAGTTTTAACTGAAACAATGAAAGCCTTCCACAAGGGGGACTGGAATTGCAGTTAAAGTTAAGGGGGTTGGTTCCAAAGACAAGTACATGCAGAATGTTATCCTAAATGCTTCAGCAATTCCAATCTCAGTTTTGGGAAAATGTCGGTTTGTAATGCCCCATCTCCAGTCTGGAGGCAACACAATCAGAGTGCTCTGTCTCCTGCTTCCTTAATGCTTGGTGTTCTGCACAATTTCACCTGGGTGCTTGCCAGCCATAGGAGGAATACATCAGAAAGGAAAGCCATGCTAGGGAATGTAAAACACTGATCCCCAGCAGAATGTAAAGCACATCCCCAGCAGCCTCAGGCACACAGGTCCTGGGAAGCTCCAAGCACAAGATAAAACTGCTTCCAGAGTAGAACATTTCAGTTCTTTTTGTTTGTCTGTTTTTCAGTTGTTTATGGGTGGAGTTTTTTGCAGGGTATGGGGGGTCTGCCAGAGGAGCAAGGTCAAAGAAGGGACATGTCATGACCTTGCTCCTCTGACAGCCCACTGGGTCTGTGACTGGCAATGTGGGAAAGGGCTCTGAGGACAGAAATCGAGATGCACCCTGGTTTTCTTTTCTCTGTCAACCTGAAATGGCATGGGACAGAATTTGCTTGAGAACTGCTGGCTGTTCTCCTATCAGTCCCCAGTTCAACCATCTGCAGCAGCGGGACAGTCACAGGACAAACCCTGGTCAGTGCCCACGGTGCAATTTTTCCTTTCAGTGTTCCCAAGCAGCTCTATGGCAAGAGAAGGAACATATAAGCAAGAGGGGAATGGAAGATGGAAACTGAAGTCAGGGCAAGATCTTTTAGTGATGATTATAGGTAAAATAGTCAAATTACTAATTGCAAACAAGCACAGCGATGCTAATGTGACCCTCTGGCCTCACAGAAACCTACTCAGAGCTTTCCTGGGTGAGACTTCTGCTGGGTTAGGAAGACCTGGCTTGCCCAGGACAAGCCCCCTGGGGAGAGCACAATGAGACATCACAGGAGTCAGACTGGGAGTGGAACTGCAGCGGAGAAGAGGAATGTGCTGACCTTCCCGTTGATATTGGCTGGTGCCACACCTCACCAGTGGGACACTGCCCCCACACCAGGCAGTGTCACTGCACCTGTCAGGGATCCATGCACAAAAAGTACAGCTCCCTACTTCCAGCTCTGTGAACATGCAACTACATGTGTGTTGCACCCCTGCTTTTTTCACTGCATGAGTCATGTGGCCTGAGGATGAGCAGCCTCCTTTTGGCTAACCTCTTCTGCCTGTAGCCCTGGAGAGGCTTTTAAGGTTAACTGGGAAGACTTTGCTTTCCAGGGATTCAAAAGCCTGAGACTTACTCTGCCTACTTCTAGCAGCAAAGGAAATCCAGCAAAGTCATAATCAATCTCCACTGATTAAGCCTTTCGTCAAATTAGCAGGACTTGTGAGGAGTCCTGACTTTTAAAAACTCTCTCTTCACTGCCAGATTCTGAGAGTCCAGCATTAATGGCCTTCAAGTCACACTGCAAGACATAAATATCTCTGGCAGCTAGAAGAGCAAAGCTGCCACACAACTGAGTAAAATAATAATTCTTTGTCCATGGAGTTACTGAGAGTACATGAAGAGAAAAACAGGGAGGAACAGTCATTCTCAGTAGTTTTATGTTTCCCCTAGATAAAATTCAAAAGATAGTTTGAGACCCAATTTACAGGGAATTGAGATTTCAATAAAATTTGCATCAAGGGAATAAGTAAAAGCAGAAAGCTATTCAGGAAGAGCTAAAAGAGAAACTGTGAAGGAGGGTACTGACAACATTTAACATTTATTTGTCTCCAAAGAGAGGAAGCATCATTAAAAGATGCAGCTCTGCAATTCTCACAGGGGAAAACAGTTTAAAACAATATAGTTCAGAGCCCAAAACTCAGGAGCTTGTTGCCTTGTTAGTTAGGGATAGGCAGAGGTAACCAAATTCATGCTTTAATTGGCATCTTTCCCCAGCTGCCAGGGAATATACTGACATTATTTTACCCACTCCCTGAAGAAAGACCTTGTTATATCTTAATGCAGAAACTCCAAGAGCATATACCACAGTGCTTTTTTGAGGAAATCCAAACATGATCCTAACATTTCATGCCAAATTGTATTTGTGAAAATTGTGCATCTTAAAAAACACACGACCCTTCTTCCTGTAGCACCCAGATTTCTATAGCTCAGATTTTCAATACAACCAAATGCAAGATATATTTTCTGACAAAAATTAGCTTTGTTTAGACATAGGCTGTCCTAAAAAATATAAATATATCAGAACAACATAAAATGCTTGGCAATAATTAACCAAAATGTTATCTGCATATTCATTAAAAATAATGCACCTGATAATAATATTAAATACAGCATATGATAAGCAAATATATTTTAACTATTATGCATATAGCTTTTGCCCACTTAAGATTTCACATATTTATATATTTATATATATATATATATNTGCTCTGTAGCTTGAAAACTGCTCTATTAGTACAACACAAGGTAGAAGTTACAATTTTTGGTGTTTTCTAGTGCTTCTTAGAAAAGAAACAGAGGTGTTTTGGCAGATTCAACACTGCAAACCTTCGTTGTGGGTACCAGTTTTTTGCCTCCCAGGCTCCCAGTCCATCTGGTGGTACAAACAGATACGATTTGGTGAGCTGGCTTGAGTCAAGAATGAAGGTTCTGCACTGAAATGTGAGCCCCTGACCTGGGACAAGCACAGTACAAAGGTAATTCCCCTTCTGTCACCCTGGCTGGGAAAAGCAGTAACTGCAGCTGGTGAGGCGAAATGGGCAGTGGGGAGTGGTACCATCCAAAAGTCCTGCAGCTAAATCTGAGGTGGCTGCTCTTGCTGGAGTCCAACACCCACAGCTGAAGCTGTCACAGCCAGCCAGCCTGAGCAAACCACTTTGGTCAGCACCAGGTAGAAGGCAGGGTTGGTCTGTGCAGTCCGACCAGCCGCGGTTCTGATTTATCAAGACAGATTGTCAAAGGAGCCAAATCTCAGTCCTTTCAGGATGGCAGGAAGGATTAAAAAAAAACAACTGAGGCAAAGTACAAACTGGAACATTGAACCCTTCTTCCAGGAAGACACAGCGAGAAATTCACTCCTCTGCCTCACGGGTGTGATCACATTGCTTTGGCTTGTGAAACCAGGCAATGAGCAAACACATAACAGGATAAATACCTGGATTTTTCAAACCTTCATGGTGCTGAAAGATGCCTGTTTGAACGTGGTAGTTAGCTGCTTTAAACTGCCTTTTAACATGCTTGTTTTCTCTCCAGATGAATCAAGGACAAGTAAACTGGAACAGAGGGAAGAGTGCCACAGCTCCTGAAATTCAACCTCTCTTACCTTATACTGCTAATTTTGGGTGGAGGAAATTATGTGGTTCAATTTACAATTAGGATTCCTCCATAATGATGCCTTTCCTCCACAGCTCTTACATAGGACATATACCTTTTCCAGAAACCTAAAAATAAAGTATATTGCATAGTCCAGCTGTAGTGGAGTTGTCACTTGGTGTGACAGTCTGACCCTCACAAATATAGACGACACAAAAAGGCAGTGATGTTCTCTGACCAAACACGATGTGAAGGGCATGGTAAAGGAGCAATCTGACAAAAGGAGCAGCTGGCAAAGAGGGAAGCCTTTCTACACTGCAGTTAATGTCCAGAAAAAGTTCCTTAGTATGTGATTATAAACAGCTCTTCACCGTGAGACAATGCATATTCATGTATTTTTTTTGAATACTGATGGTCACACATCCCCATTAATAAAATATTCTGTTAATATAGGGTAAAGCTCCCTGTGTTCCAGGTGAGCTTTCAGTGAAGGCAAGTCCTGTGCCATTTACTGCAAACGTGAAACCAAATCTACCCAATGACAAAACCTTTTAATTAATATTATGTCTTGTTTTCTCTGGCCAGATTTCAGCAAGTTTAGCTGAAAAACCACTTTTACCCTTCAGGAATTTTGGTTGCAACCTTCATTAACCATGGCAAATCCCCTTAGGAGATGTAGCCAGATGTTTGTTACTGTACTGTGAGTAAATTAAGAGACAAAATTTACCTTCAAGTTTGCATCTTTAGAGGAGAAGGAAGGATGGAGTGTTGCCCAGAATGACAGGCTGAACTTCTAGAACAGCACTGTGCAAGACTGACCATCCTGAATAAAATTAGAGGTCCGTGGGAACCACATGTAATACCAGCAGCACAAAAGGCTTGCAGTCTCAGCTCTACCCCTGCTTGGCAGACCAGGCTTTCCTGGCATGAGATGCCCCAGCCTTTTGGACTGTGTGCCCTTTCTCTGCTCAGCACACAGAATGACCACACCAATTCATGTAAAGCGAAGGACATGCACTAATCTTCCCAGCTAGGCTGGATTTAGAGAGCACTGAGGACAGGCTGTGGTTTTCCCCAGAGCTCTGCTGCTCTCTGTGTCACAAGTGGTGGCGATGGGCGGATGGAGGACGAGTGCTACAAGGTCAAAACCTCAGCTCCCATCAACTTCATGGGGCTCTGTCACTGCTTTCAGTGTTGCCAGGGCTTCCCCCCAGGTTTATTCATCAGCCAGAGAATCACGGGGAGCTGGAGTGAGCTCAGCCTTAGGGGCAAGCACTCCGGCGTGCTCAGAACGTCTTACCATTGTTATGAATTTGGGTAAATCCAGCATCAGAGTTACTCCTTGTGTTCTCCTGTAAGCTGATCTCTTTCAGCTCTACGCTTGCCCTTTTCCTCTCAGTGGCAGCAGCTCTTCTGAGGGCCAGAAGAATCACTGCTTGGTGGAATGAAACGCCAGGCTAGCACAGGCAACAGAGCTGTCTCCATGCCGGGCACTCCAGACCTCCTGGGCGAGGACTGCAGTGATTTTGGTGGATGATTGGAAGATACCAAACAAAATTGCCATGGCACATTTCACAGAATTTTATAAACAAGCAATTCCACAAATTTCTTTCCTCTCCTTCTCAGCCGTTTTGTTAGTTTACACCCTTGGACTTATAATTTATAGACACAGAAGATTTTTTTTTTTTAAATGATGTCTAAAATAAAATAATTACAAATCAAGTTTTCGTCATTTGCACAGACTCTTTGGCTTTTGCAGGAGTTCAAACTCAGCTTAACGTTTACAGAAGTTGTTGGAGTGCCACCTATTGGAAACAGAAGGCACAAATGGTACAAGTGAAAAAGACCTTGGTTAACCTGCGTAAAATAATTATTGATTACCCGAGTGTTGGTTTAACTGTATCGAGTTAAAAGGCTTTAAAACGCATATAATTCATGTTCCGTTCATAATTATGATTAAATTTAGATCAGCATGCAACTTCAAAAATAATGAGCCTCTCCAGCAGCCAAGCACTGGGAAGTGGTAGAGATTTATAGCCCTGGAGTATAAAATAGCAAAAGTCAGAACAGACCCACTAAAATAAACCACCTGCTTAAAACTTGAATAACTTTACTAAGATCTATATCCATAGTAGGTGTAAATAATTTCATATTAGATCCCAGTTTGCAACTCTGCAGAGATATATGTTATCTTTGGGTTCACACAGTCCAGCAGTGTCTTAGACTCTAAGTGAAAATCAGTAATTTTCCCTATGGAAAACATTCACCCTGGGATAAAACAGCCCTGGCCTCCCATGGAAAACTCATAAATCAGTCTTGGGACAGAACAGCCAAGTTTTCATAAAATGACCTTCAGCTGTCATTTCTGTTCAGAAGACACTCAGGCAAAGGCACAAGTGACTTCTCTGTCTCCTGTGAACAGGTAAGTTTGTGGGGTTTTCCTCACTGCCTTCCCAGCTACACCTTCAGGTCTTCTATTAAGTGAAGGTGTGCTGATTTACTCTAAAAATGAACAAAACTGCTAAAATTTTAAGCAACTGAAATATTTGACCCAGTTTTGAATTCTGAACTTGATCCTCCAGCTGTCTGCCCCCTCTCACTTTCCTCACCACCCAGGACACATCAGGCTGGGAGTGCCACTGCCTGAAGAGCATCATTACTGAAATCCTAACACATCTGTTTCATCTCCTCATCCCTGCTATTGCAGCTTCTTCCTCTGTGGCTTTATGAGCTCTCACACTAGCAGAAGAAAAGTGTTGCCTGGCTTTTTTCTGTCCAAACATCCCAGGCTTGATCTCAGAATCACACTATTCCTCTTACAGGTCCTTCTGTTAATTAGCACTGACCCCTGCCCAGCTCATGGCAGCTTCCTTGACAGCTCTTTTCATGGCTGTGTTTAAGAGAGCTGCACAAACACAGAGTGGGAGCTTTTGTGTACTGCTCTAGGAAAGAAACAAACCAGAACAAACTGCAGTTAATTATACCTGTTAGCACAGAGTGGAAAAAGAAATAGAAGAGTGACGTGGCACAGAAACAAAGTGAGGCAAAACATACTGAGAGAGGGATATTTCATATATTCAGTTCTCAGAATTATTCCATCAGCCAGGCGTTCCAGTCTGCTCAGTCACTCTTGGTGGTCAAAAATTTTTAACTCAAGTACTCCAGCAGTATTTTATAATGTATATACCAAAATGACAAATGGAAATGAATTACTAAAATACGTGCTCTTTACTCTTATTTGCAGTAAAGGCTAGAAACACCCTTTCCATTCATACTGCTTATGAACCAATTTAGATAGTTAGTGACAGGATCACTTCCTAAATCAGTTCCTCTTCTGCCTCACCTTCATTTCCTTCATCTGTCTGATACATATTTTCGTTCCTTAAAACCATCTCTTCTTTCTCCTGGTAGCTCAGATCATTCTATCAGTGCACAGCTTTTTATTCCTTGGTTTTATCTCTTCCTCCAGATCCCACAGAGTATGCTCCAGGCTTCTCTGTGGTTTATAAAAGACTTTTTCTCCTATAGCTTTCTCTTGGAACTTCAATCATTCTCAGTTTCCTCTTGAGGCATGCCCTCACGTGTAGTTTCCCTCCCCTAACAAGCACATTTTATTCTTCTAGGGACATCTTTACAACAGGAGTTTAGGGGCATCAGAAGCAACATTTCGCTCGTGCAAGAGCTGTGGACCCACATCTGACAATAATGACACGTCTCCTATGCCTGCTGTGGTACCTGCATTTACAGTGCCTGCTGAGCAGGAAATGTGAGGAGAATAAAAACACTCACAACAAAATTCTCAGTGAAATCACCAGGCCTGATTCAGGTTTTTGGGCTCTATTTCCAAAATAAAAGGACTATGCCATAATCATTTTAGGAGAGGACTAGTAACGGTAAGCACAGCAGCAACTCTCTAGTGCTAACAAAAGTCCTGCAGGACTTACCTGTGACGAGATTTTTGTGAGTACAGGTCCTAGGCTCATCCTAGTCTTCTGTTGCCTTCCAGATGTTTCTGGGTTGGTTTTTTTTTT
>VXAW01004923.1:105022-130797 GCA_013399735.1 Tyrannus savana
TTTTTTTGGCAAACCTAGTGGTAGTGGTAAATGAACCTGGGCTGGCTCTCCTAGTTGGTGTCTTTTAGACTGGTGGTCAAGACCTAGCCACAAGGTCATACTATTCTAAGTACTCATATACTTAAAGCCCAATTTTAATAAAATTGCAAAAACTTTGGTGGAGGAAGGGAAAAGCAGTCTGCTGATTCTCTTTATGCTGGACTGTGTGAAATGTAAGTTAGGCCAAGCTAATCTCTGTGTTGTTTAGATACCAGGACTCACTCAAACGGGATAAGAAAATTGAATATTTTAAATTTTGTCCAAAGTCTGGAAGAAATTACATTTTTAACATAATCTTTAATTGTAAATAGTGTATTCCAATCACTTCCTACAATTTTCTCAGGAGGTTTTCTGAACGTATTTTGAAGTAGTACAGAAACAGTTCCGCTGTGCCTACCAGCTAAAAACAGCAAACTTAGATTTAGGAGTTGTGTTGGCAAGGTTATACAAGAACTGTGAGCAGGTGACACGGTAGTTTTTATGCAGATAGAAATTAAACACATAGACGTGTTTTTTCTTAAGCAATTAACATAGCTGGATGAAAATAATAAGTATGTATGTAAACATCTTTACTCTCACTCGCCTAAAAAAACCAAAACCAAACCAAAACAAAAAAACCACAATAAACAAACAAAAAAACCAACAAAAATACAAACAAACAAAAAACAAGTAAAGAAATTACTATAGGGCCTAAAGGCTTCTTCAGTCACTTGAGGGTAACACTGATCATTCAGTGAATAGGCATACTAAATGAACGAGAGGATTTATGGTTTCCACACTATGGATCTCTCCCCTGTGATATAAATATCTGTGGAAAGCTCCCATGAGGTACGGCAAAAAGATGCCTTTAACCTTTACATACATAATTTCAGATCAGCTCAGCATCATTTTTTTCTGGGAATGAAACCATATGTCACCTAATGGCTCAGGGGAGACGCTGGCATATGGAGCCTTTCAGGCTTTCACTGCCAGCTTGAATCCAGCCCAGGTCTGTAGTGCTGGGTCTGGAGGCTGTTGGGTAGCCTGTGTGAAACGAGCTGGCAGCCTCAGATCAGATCAACAGAAAGAATTTTTACCAGTGTGAGGTGTGAGTGTTCTCTTTGCAGTACCGAAAACACTATATGTCTATATTATTGGCTCTCAGGCCAACTCAAAAAAAAATATCATCTTGATTTTATTTCCTACTGGAAAATTTATGAAGACAGACATTTCAATGCATAGCATGACACACTGATGTACAGCTGGGAAAGGAAGCCAGGCAAATTAATTGTTAATGCAGCTCTTTATGCACTCTGTGGGAGCTGCATCACAAAGGAGGCTACCAGTGGGTGTTTACAAATAAAACAGAAACTGGGAGGTGATTTTAAGAACAGGACTATTCTTACTGATGAGATTCTATTGCACGTATTCCCAAGTAGCCAAAGAGTTTACATGAAAGCATTAGTGTTAACAGGTTGTTAGTTCATTGATGTAACAGCTCATGTACACCTCTTTACATTGGGGGTTTTTTTTCTGTTTCCAGGCTTGGGGTTTTTTACCGTTGTGGCTTAGTGAAATAAATATGCAGAAAGCAGCAGACACGATTGACACGTTTGCCTTTTTATTTTTTTTTTTCCTATGGTAAATTATATCGTTATCTTAGAAAAGGTACCTATCATGCCTATGCTGAAAAGGACGCTGTCACTTTCGGTACCCACGCCCCTTCGTCACTATAGAAACCAGGCTGTTCATCCGTGTCTGAGCTCCTCCTCTGTGCCAGGCTGGGAGATGCGAGCACTCTTACAGGGCTCTGCACCCTCTGTCTCCCAGAGTCTCTTTCTCCACTTCTCCTGTGTTCTCAAGCCCCACGAGCAGAGCTGTGGCAAAGACGGGCGTGGGGAGGGTTCCACCTCTGGTTTAACCGCGTGAAAAGATTTCAGGCGAGCCCCTGCAGCCCCCAAAACGCTCTGATTGAGGGGACCCAAGTGAGGAGCCGAGCCAGCAGTGCTGCAGGAGGTGAAGGAATGGCCCTGCACACCCCACTCCCTGGCCCTGAGAGGTGGGAAACCAAAGTGCTGTGGAGGGATGATGTTCTAAAGCCACAGTTCACAGCCCTTTGTGAAAAACTTTTGTCTGACTCCCACCTCTTATTTCTTGAGGTGCCCAATGATCCACTGGATCTGCACTTCTCTCTTGAACACTACATGACCATCTGAGCACTTATACCCAGCTAGAGAATAGAGAACGACTTGATAAACCTCACCCTTTGTTATAAATTCCACTCATGTTTTCTTGCAAAGCTTTTGATTTCCAGTAATTTCTACAACTATAATATGTTCGTGTAATATGCATTACATTCACTTTTTCCTTTTCAAATGTTAACTTTCATCTTGTATTTGTACTAGGTATGGAGTTCAGATTTGTCAAGTTTTTTTTGCAAATGGAGTACAGATTATCCCCCACTTCTGCTATCATTAACAGGGTGCCCTCCTCTGGGTTGCAGAAAATGTAGAGGGCAGTTTAAAGCATAGTTTAAAGGAAAATCTGAGATTTACTAAAAGCAAATGAGCAAAAATATGACCAGTATTGATTTATGGAATTTTAAAAATAGTACTTTTTGACCCCAAGTTGGGTTCAGCACAATAAGAGTACAAATTTTTCCACGGGTACGGTAATGGTGATGGAAGATGAAAAATAGACATTTGTCTCTGTGGGTTACAGAGCGTATATGAACATCAGAAACAGAAGAGGTATGATGTAATCAGTTTTGGCATGAAGGAATGAGATTTTTCAGCCAGATAAAGTAAAATGGAATCGACACAAGGGCTGACACTTGGGTTGGAGAGCTCATTGTATCTCTTGTGTATTTAACTCTCTTCTTCTGTACTTTAAAACTTAAAAAAAAAAAAAAAAATCCCTGCAGTTAGATAAAATGCACATATCTATCTATAATTAAATAATTCACTGGACAGTAGAAGCACGGAGTGCCATCCCTTCCTCAAAGATAAGATGGTTAAGCGTTCAGGCTCACTCCTCACTAATGGCCAGGCTCAAGTACAATTTGTGCTTGGGATATCTTTTCTGTGACAGAAATCTTGCTACATCATGACACGACATACCTGTCCCTTTTTCTAAACCCTTAGCAGGAGGACTGAGTTTTTTATTTCCCTCGGACTAGAAAAATTCAATCATTTAACTCACATTTTGTGTCTTTGTCACACGACATCCACACACAGGCAGTGAGGAGCAGTGGAGGGGAGCTGGGGAGACACCTTGAGTAAAGAAGAGTTGTCAGATCCAGCAGGATGAGCCTGCTGACATACCTAACTGCTGGGCTGGGGACACTTAATGCCCTGCTAGGCAGGCCCCTGTGGGACATCAGGCTCAGCCTGAGTGAGCAGAGTGCCCTGACAGCAATGAGGCCGCGGACTGCATCAGCCAGAGGTAACTCAACAGCTTGAGGCTGCTGTGATTCTTCTTGGCATTTGTCAGGCCACACCTGACATAATTCCTCCTGTCTTGCAGCTCAGGAACAACCCTGAATCATAGAATCATAGAATCAGCTGGGTTGGAAAGGACCTCTGAGATCTTCAAGTCCAACCCTTGATCCACTACCACCACAATTACTAGACTATGGCACTGATGCCACATCCAGTCTCTTCTTAAACACCTCCAGGGATGGAGAATCCACCCCCTCCCTGGGCAGCCCATTCCAGTGCCTGATTACCCTCCCTGTAAAGAATTTCTTCCCAATGTCAAACCTAAACCTCCCCTGGCAGAGCTTGAGACAGAGCTCTCTTGTGTCACTGAGAGCTGCCTGGGAGCAGAGACCAAACCCCCACCTGGCTCCCCCCTCCTGTCAGGAGCTGCAGAGAGTGCTGAGGTCTCCCCTGTGCCTCCTCCTCTCCAGGCTCAACAACCCCAGTTCCCTCAGCCTCTCCTCACAGCACTTGTGCTCCAGTCCCTTCCCCAGCCTCCCTGCTCTTCTCTGGACCTGCTCCAGCCCCTCCATGTCCTTCCTGAGCTGAGGGGCCAGAGCTGGACACAGCACTCCAGGGGTGGCCTCCCCAGCGCTGAGTGCAGGGGAAGGATCCCTTCCCTGCTCCTGCTGCCACTGATCCTGAGCCAGGCCAGGAGCCCTTGGCCCTCTTGGCCCCCTGGGCACACTCTGGCTCCTGTTCAGCTCCTGTCCCTCCACACTCCCAGCTCCCTTCCTGCCTGGCTGCTCTCCAGCCACTCTGTCCCAGCCCTGGGGCTGCCGGGGTTGTTGTGGCCAAAGGGCACGGCCCGGCACTTGGCCTGGTTGAGCCTCATCCCATTGGGATCAGCCCATGGATCCAGCCTGTCCAGGTCCCTCTGGGAAAGGTCCAACAGAGATCCACCAAGCTGATTAGAGGAGTGGTGAATGTGATATACAAAAAGGGTGCTGTAGAACGGGATTTGCTCAGCCTGGAGAAGGGAGAGCCACCAAAGACCCTACAACAGTATTCCAGTAGCTAGAGGGCAGATGGAGAGGAGGTGAAGGCACTCCCTGCGCATGGATGCACAGGTGCCAGAAGACACAAGATACACAAGTTGTTTCAGGGGAAATTCCATCTGCTTAGGGGAAAAAAAAGCACTTCACAGTGAGGATACAGTCCTGGGCAACCTGTTTGAGCAGGGGGAGTGGAGTAGGTGACCTCCAGAGATCCCATCTCACCTTAACCAGTCTTTGATTCTGTGTCAACTAAATGATGGAAGTGGTTACATCTCCCCTGCTGGGGAGACTCAGTTGGACACAGCCCTGGATAACCTAATCCAGGGCCTCACTTCCAACAGAAAGTTGGACAAGGTGATATCCACAGGTTCCTTTCAATGTAAACTTTTCTGTAATTTCTATACTGTGTAATTCAACACATTTACTTATCTATCTATCTATCTATCTATCTATCTATCTATCTATCTATCTATCTATCTATCCATTTATTTATTTATTTATTTATTTATTTATTTATTTATATTTTAAGTTTGCTCACAATCAAGTTAGACCAAAAAAGAGACTGTCATCAAAATAGTTACCACTTTGAAGCAGAAAATTTCAGGGACAGAAAGCACAATAAGTCGGTGGGTTTGGAGCTGTTCAGATGCATTACTCCTGCTTAGTTCACAGATCCCCAGATCTGTGTCTAGTCAAATCCTAGCCTGCCTCACTCAGTTCAGAGTTTTCAAGGCTCCTTTTTCTGATACGGGCCAGACACCAAACCAGATATCAGACTGCTGCCAGCCCAAAGTCTGGTCAGAGGAGAAATAGGAATATATGTTCAAACTATAACTTTGTATTGAAAAAATTGGTGATATCGGTATGTTTTTAAACCACTTCAAGTGCCACCAAAAGTGTGAAAAATAGTATCTACCTATTCAGACTTTCAGAGCTGTAAAGATTGCAGCCTTTTCCAAAAAGGCATGTGTTTCTTCTGTGAAAAAAAACTCTGTTTATACTGATCGCTACAGAGGGCAAAAACTATTCTGGCAGTGCTGCTGAGTGAAGAGTGAGCATACTCATTGCTTTCTAGGGGTTTTAAAAAGGATACTAGGATAGGATTGCAGGCCTATTAAATTGTTTAGAATGCAATATAATTACCTGTGGGCAAAAGCAATCACAAGCAGAATTGGCTACATTTTTGAAAATGATTACATTCTCTACTTTTTAAAATAGCTTTTATCAGTGCACATCTTTCCTTCACCTCAAGGCTTTTTCCACTAAGAAACACTCTTTTCTAGTACAAAGTTGCCAATTTCCAGTACTTCCATTACCTCAACTATTAATGAAGGACTTTCTTCTCCTCTTTGCCTGACCCTGGACTCAGTGTTACAACCTTTACCACATAGTTATATACTTTCCTCCCTGTGATGTCTAGTTCCACACACACTATTTCTCTTAGACTCCAAGCTTCCAGTCTGAGGAATACTCATTAGAAATCACAGTTCTGACACGATTTAGAGTAAGAAACTCAAAGATAGTTATGGTGCAGCCCAGACAGCTTATTTTCTCTCTCCTTTCTGCTAATACATCCAGATATCCACTCTCATTTATTTTGTTGCTTCCATAATTTTGCTATTCATCATACTTCCTGCTAAGTTTTTCAGACTAAAGGTAAACCCATATTAAACATTATTTGCTGCAAACACTAACAGCTTGAAATACACCTCCGATGTACACAGCTTGCTCCATCATTCTAAGTATGCCATAGATCAAGCTATCTACCTGCAATGGTGAGTATATTAAATCACTTGAAGCTCCATTTGCATGATCATCTTTCCAAACACTCTTGCCGTGGTGCTGACTCAAGCACTTTAAAAGACTCTCGCTCGAAATTACTGTTCCAAAAAAAAAAAAAAAAGTGAACATTGTCTCACCAAGTATGCAGGAAATTAAACGTGTTAGCGCTTATCCATTTCAAATTAGATTCAGCACATAACTGCCCAACGTGAGAACACCTAGCCATAGTTTACACTCGTCTCTTCAGTAAGCTTTTTAATCAAAAGTAATTTAGAGTTGAGCATATCGAAAAGCCTTTCATTAGCCATCGACGCCGCTTGATTTATTCATGCGCTGTGCAACATATGTTGCTGATGCTGCCATCCACCTCACCTCCAGCTTTAAATAATTGTCTCAGTTTGGGGTTGACACTTATGCAAAGACCTCGTTTGCAGTCTTGCATCAGGCGAGGCAGGAGCGTTCGGTGCGCTCGGGGTGCTCAGTTTGCGTCAGCGACGGAACAGCAGGGCGAGTCACAGGGTGTCAGGCGGCAGATTGGAGGGGATTTTTCTGTTTTCAGTAGGTCACACCAGGCTTTGCTCCCCTGAAAGTAAGTTTTTCAGGGCACGATTTTCACCGGCACGATTTCCCACCTCCCTGCAGAACTCGGATGTCGTTCAGAACTTCTCGAGTGCGCGACACCCAGGGTCACAAGGCCTCATTTGGGATGGGGCATCTGTCCTGATGGCACATCTCATGGCAACAGTCCTGCCCTGCCCTGAGTCAAAGCAAAGCCCAGTCACTTTGCAGAAAGTGGTTCCATGCCTGCATCCACCAGTGTGTCATCAGACAGCTTGCACTGCAGTTCCTGGAGATGTACTCAGAGCACAGGGGGCCCGCCAAGAGTCCTGTTTAGTGTGGCATTGTAGAATCACAGAATGGCTTGGATTGGAAGGGACCCTAAAGATCATCCAGTTCCAAGGCCCCTGCCACAGGCAGGGACACCTTCCACTGGACCAAGCTGTTCAAAGCCACATTCCAACCTGGCCTTGGAGACATCAGGAATGGAGCAGCCACAACTTCTCTGAGCAACCTCTTCCAGTGCCTCACCACCTGCACAGCAAAAATTTCTTCCTAATATCTAATTTAAACCTACCCTGTTTCAGTTTAAAGCTGTTAAGGAAACACCCCTGTCTGACCATTCAGGGGGCAATCTGAAGTTGCACTCCCACCACGGGAGACTTTAACTTCTGGGAACAAAGGCCCTTTGCCACAGGTGGCTCCCATGACCTGATGGGTGCCCTGTGTGCTTTTCAAGAGCCCCACTTTTCTTCCCTGTATCTCAGTTACCCACCCTCAGATTTAAAAGCACATGCAAAATACCCCAAACAAATGAAAAAAAAAAAAAAAACTAAACAAAAAGCTGGAAACAAACAAAACCAGCCCAAGCTCTCTCTCATGCCTCCTTTTGCACAGTGAGGTTTAAGCCCTTCAGAACAAGTTTCTCACATAGCATGGCTGAAATCCTGGCCACTACTGAAGCAGGTAAAGATACTGCTGTGACTTCACTGAAGTCAGAATTCCACTTCTGTTCATACAGCAAGAATCAAGAAGGGTCACTTTAGGTTTGCATAAACCAAATAGCGTAAGAAAATGAGAATCATCTTGCCACTCTCATACTAATATGCAAAACAGTCATGCTGCCAATCAGACAAAGTTTGGATAAACAGGAATTTTCCACTGGTGGCCCAGGTAACTCAACAAGCCCCCATGTTGCCTTACACATTTATGTTACCAAAAGATATGTTTTTGAAACACTGCTGTGAAAGCGTTGAGTGTTTTAAGCAGACTGAAAATTGAGGTGTTCCAATACATTGCAAAATTCCTGAGTGTTTTCTAAGGACAGACTGCAGTGAGGCAGGGCAACAACGCTGTGTGAAGAGTTCCTTACGTTAGTAAATTAATCAAAAGAAATTCCACAACATGCTAGAACGAAATCTTTAAAGATGCGTGTTTAGAGCTCTCCAGATTCAGTAACATAGGAGCAAGTATTCTGAATTTCCTCAGTAATGTGCGTTTCTACAGGGCTGCCTTTGTTATAGGAAAGCAGGTCACCATGCCCAGTAAGAACTGTTCAGGTGCTCCAGAGGTGAAAATTAGCAGGCTCTTGTCAGTTCAGGAGAGCAGGAGGGTAAAAAGAGAGACAACCAGCCCACCAGCATATAAAGTGCACTTCCATTCATCCTGAGGGGTGCGACTCAGATAAACACCCATCTCCCAAAATGTTTACATCACTGCCAAAAAAACCATATAATTTCATGTGTGGCAGAAGATAGTTTGGCCTCAATTCCACAGGACCGAGCTTGTGTGTCCTCAAAAGTTTAGGGTGAGGAACAGAAACTGAATTTTTTCATTCTATTTTTACCACCACTACCACGGAGGTGAAAACTGCTTTTACACAGTTTTGCTGTGTGCCCATATCTCAGTCTGCTTCTGCCAGCCTCTTTCCCTCTGACAATATTTGAACTTTATGTTCCATTTCAGCCAAATAAGACAAAGGGCTCTCAAAGGAAGTTTCTTGGAAATAGGCAGGCAACAGAAGGAGAGAGGCCATATTAGAGGTTCAAAGATGGAGAGGGTAGAGCATGCATTCTGACATTATTAATCACCTGAGATACTCCCAGAAAGAGAAACCTGGTGTTTCTCAGCAGTCTTTGAATATTCCAGTTGCCAGCCAAGATTAGATTGGAGCTCATACCTATTAGACCCCATAAGGCACAGTCATCCACTGGGAATCGTGTCTTAATAACGCTGTAGTTCCTGGAGGAACTGTTTTTCTCCCCCTCTCTCTCCCACAGCCCTGCTCCCTCTTCCTCCATTGTTTCACGAACAAGCTTCATTTTTTTTTCTGTGTGTCTGAGAGGAACTGTTAAAAATCTGCCAAAACAGCCTCCCCCAGGACCACCCTGGTTCCACTTTGCCCCTGTGGTGCCGTGCAGAGTCTGAGCCCTCCCGCTCCCCCCGTGTTACTGCACCCATCCAGGGGGACCAACACACCCACTTATCCACTGCTCCATGTACAGAAGGAAGGCAACAGAGCCCAGCTGTAATAGAGGAGCAAGGATTACCTCCCGTGCAGGCTGAAAAGGGAGTTTTTCCTGCCTTTCACCACCAGGAAAGTACTCTCTGCCTATTTTTTTGGGCAGGAGACCTTCCTCCAGGCTCACCCCTCAGCCCCACAGTCATCCCTAACCTGTAGGGGACTGACTGGTGGTTTACAATTTACATGTATGAGTCAGGATGCTCTTAAAACCAATCTTCAAGTAAGTGACAGCCGAGCAGAGGAAATGATACAAAGACAGGCACAATTAACTTACAATGATTCCATCTCTAAAAAAGGGTACTATTTGAATTATGAATGGACATAATTACTTCTATTTGCTATATAGAGTCATCTGTCTCAATAAAATAATACTGTGTAAGCAAAGATAAATTTTATGATATGGAATGGGTCAGGAAAAGAAAGCATACATTTTACAAACAAAAAAAAAAGATCCTATTTTTGCAGATTAGTCTAGCAATATTAAAACAACGCACGGTGGTTTTAATTTAAGCAAAATAATCAAGAGCGTTTAATTAAACCGAGGTTTTGTCACAGAGAACATTTTTAATATTTTATTCCGCCAGCGAAATCTGCTGATGCATTTGGGAGGCCTCGGTCTCCGAAGCAGGCAGGAGCAGAACCTGGATACACATTGCCATCTCGTGGAGCTTCCCCACAGAGCACGCTGCAGGGACCCGAGGGCTCGCTTCGCTCTGGAACCGCTCCGTCCCGAGCTGCTATGGACGTTTAATATAAAAAAAACTTTTCTAAGTCACACAAGCAACAGAGGTTGCGCTGCCAGATACAATTTCACAGTCCGGGCCTGCCGAGTCTCCGCTGGGATCTCTCAGTTGCAGAGGCAAACAAACCTTTCACCCTTAAAACTCTGCTTCAAATCAGAAGTAAAGCAAATAAATACACTTGTCTGTTCCATTTTGCGAGAAGTACATAACTGCTAAAGTGCTCTATTCCACATTTAAGGCCACGATCGACAAGCAAGGTGACTGAACATTTATTGTGTATCTTTTGGGGCAGGTTGGAAGAACGGTGGGCCCGTGGGGAAAAGTCTGAAGGTCTCCTACTTAAGAACTGGCAATTTTTTAGACACAGACACTGTACAATTTTGTCAGCTCGGAGGGTTTCCAAACATGAAATTTCTTTCAGGAACCAAGATATTTATCAGCAAGCTCAGATGAGTCACGGAGTTCTTTGTGGAGTGATTAATGAATACCAAATAAAGCCAGCCACAGAAGGATGAGTCATATCACCACAATACCGAGGAAATAAAAAATCTGGCCCTTCTGGTTTTCACTCCTTTCGTGGCCTTTTGTTTGCTTGGTCCCTGTTTATCCTCATCACTCAGAGAAGTTTCCAGCTAGTGCACTTCAACTTTAGTCTCTTTAATAGTTTTCTTTCTGTAGAGCTGACTCACAGATGAAGGAATTTGTGTGCACCTGATTAGGGTAGTAAACAACCTCCAAGGGGCAAACTCACAATTTCTTTTTTCCTCCCGAGTCAACTATTGTTAGCCCTTAAGCTTTTACTATGAAGTAACAAAGTCCAGTACCCTTTCTAGCAATATTGCCACTTAAATTTGTCAACTGGGACAGCTGGTAAGTTACAGCTGTGCCAAAGACAGGAGCAGTGCAACAGATTGCACGTTCTGCAGTTTTTTGTGACAAAAGCTACCCTCACAGGGGTTTCATGGCACTTAAATCAACACCTTGCTGAAGAGCTGGTGAAAGCTGAACCCTGAAAAGAATGAAGTTGATGGACAGCCCCCGTGTGGCCAAGACAACTAAGATGAGAGGGAGGATGAAAGTCATCACCACGCGGAAAGGAGACAAGTGGATTTCCAGGCAGATAGCTTGGTTTGGCTGAGCAAGTAAATGTGGCTGCAGTGTGAGGAGAAAGCAGCAAAGATAAATCCATTACACCTCAAGAGATGGCTTCGGGCTCAGTGATGCCTTCAAGGTGAGGCAAAGATAAAGACACCCACCTTTAACCAATGCATTGCTCAGCCTGGAGACTGAACAGATTGACTGGTGGTCGAGGTCTTTGTTTGTAGACTACCAGAAGCAGTCACTCTTTGCTGCAAGGGGGTGTCCTCAGAGGTGTCAGGAAAGGGTGTTACCAGTGTCTGCAGCAGCATGTGCTAAAAATGACAACCTGAGTATCACTTCTGCTCAGCAAACAGAAGAAGCAACACAGATTTGGACTGACATGAAACTGTACTTTACAATGGCTACAAAGAGGAGCTTGCAGGCCACATTTAATACCACCAACCATAAATGCTTGCTGAGTGTTTATTTAGTGGCTTGCATGTAAGAAAGAAGAATCAGGATCATAAACAGAGATGCTAGAAGTACATTCTGGTAAGTTACTCGTACTTGATACATCAGATATATTTAAATTTCAGCAAACTTCTGGCAAAACTCCATACCCTGATTGCAGTTCTGCGCAGATGAACTACATCTTGCATCACATACTTTTATCAATTTAATGATTTCCGTTCCATTTTTTATTACAGAGTTTTTTCCTTAACCTTTGCCCCAAGGAGGGAGCCATATAATTTTTTTTCCACTTATACCTTCTTAAAGATAATCATTGCTACCAAGAAGGATGGGCCCATTGAAACTAGGAAAAAATGTTCAGAATTCCAGCCACAGGTTGGGTTAGCAGAGAGGGGAAAACAAACAATCAACAACCTGCACTATGAACTGAGCAATTTTGTTACCAGCATCATTGAAACAATAAATACACTGTCACATAATGTCAGTGATTCAGAACGAAGTGTTATAAATGTCAGTTCTTATAAACTGTGGTGGCAGAGGTTAGAAAAATATCTTAGGGGTTTTTTTCCAATCATTGGACGAAGGTGATTCAATACATTCCCCTAATTCCAAAATTTGTATCTAAAAGTAAAAAATCTTTGTCATATAATTAAAATAAAAGCTTTGTCAAGGCACCTCTTGCAATCACCGTGCATTATACTTATACAGGGAACTAGCTACTGGTGACAGCTGCCATAAAAGTTTTCTCCATATATACAGTCAGTTCAGAAATGTTCCTATCTGTCTGACATATGGGAACAAACAAAAATCACTTGTCCCAGTAACATTCTCGGGCACCTCAGTTTCCTTTGAATGCAGCTCAATAAAAAGTTAACCCCAAGACTTCCACAGCTACAGGAACAATCACGTGGATGCTGCGCAACATAAAATAAGCAAATTAGAAAAGAGCAACCAGAACCACATAAACTGGGATAAATAAAAGCCAAAACCAGTTTATCAGGCTGCCTGTCACACTGTCTGCCTGCAGCAGTGCGTTCTGCCACCTGAGAACTGGGTTTGGTTTTAGCACTCACCAAGGAAGCACAGCAGAATATGCCAGTAAGACACGATTTTACAGTTTCTAAGATGAAGTACACTGATAAAAAACCATGCAAAATCTTTACCCAGAAGCTCATCATTACAGCCAAGCAAATCCAAGAGGATCTAAGGCTTGGACACAGAGAACAAGGGAAGCTCTTGAAGGGAATAGGTGCACATAGAAGAAAGGGACCAGGAGGCTCTGTAGAAAGATCCTGTTTGAAAGCAGAGCAGTCTGGCATTCATTTCTTTAATTTTTTTTTTTTTATTTGTTTCTGAAGAGGGTCTCAGGTGTGTCTATTTAAAAACAGCAAATTGAATTGAGACTGTAGGCCTGTAATACCATCAAGCACAGACCATCAACCAGTTAGAGCGGCCAAAAAACCAGCGGGCCCCTAATGTGCCTTCCACAGCAGTGGTGTAAGGAGAGCATCCCTGCTTTTAAAAAGAATGCAATTTATCCAGGTTTTGGAGCAGTGTGACCGAGGGGCAGGGTTAGCCCAGCTTGCTCGGTGGCCACCAGGGCTCACAGTGCACATGGAAGGACGCACAGATGTGTGGTGAGGTTTGGAAACCACGCTCTCTCTTTCTACAGAGCCGTGTACAGTGAATATTAAATGGCCTCCCAGAGTTCACGTTCCCCTCGCCCAGAATCAGCACTGCAATCCCCATTATGCCCTGCACTGTGTGGAATTCTAATGGCTGTTTAAACTAATTCAGAGTGGATCTGTAAAGAGACAGGGCAGTGACAGGGATACAGTGTATTATAGGTGCAAACTGTGCTGTACCTTTATATATGCCTTTTCTTTCCTCTTTATTTCCAGCAGATTTAAAAAAAAAATAAAAAATAAAAATTTGGCTGTTTGTGACAGCCTTGGGGACAGAAAATGAGGTTTTCACATCGAAATAGTTAAGATGCTCACAGTCTAATTTTGATTTAGGAAAAAGGAAAGGCTGCCATGTACTAGAATACCATTTCAAAGGCTGGGGAGATCGACTGAATCATAAAGAAAATGGATAGGCAGTTTCATTAAAAGTGTGTTATATGGAAATTCCCTGTAAGCCACAATGCTTTGTAACCTCATACTCGTGTTCTAAATATATTTGCATCAGATTTCAAAGAACTACAGCACTAAAGTATTAGGAAGCCTTAGCCAGGCAACAGCAAGCAAGTGATGTGACAGCCAATTATTTATGTAACTAGGAAGACTGTATACACAAAGACATACAATCCACATTAGCATATCTCACTTTTTCCTTCTATTTTCTGAAAAATACCACAGCTAATACATCAATCAGTAGTAGAGTCTGAGGACTTCATTTTCTGGAGTTCACTACAGCTTCCACTTATTAACTCAGAAATGGGCTGGTGTCTTTTTTAATTGGTTTTTGTGCGAGGTTGGTTTTTGTTGGTTTTTTTTTTTTTTCTTTGACAGAGTTTCATGTGGCTTGAAAGAACCAGCATTCAGATAATACTCGTCTCAGGCTGTGGCAACCTACAGTTAATGGGATCTACTCCATTCTGGTTTTGTGCCTCTATTCTCTCAGAGGGGGTATTCCCCAAATCATCACTTCAGTAAATCCCAGTCTAAAATTAACTCATTACTGGATAAATATATCTCCTGAGGAATGCTTCCTTGAGGAGGCAGTCATAACTTAAATTGTTTTTTGTTGTTGCAGAGGGAACCTGCACAAAACTGAAATGAACTGTGAATTCTCTGACAGGTATACTGGCAAAAAAACACGAGCATCCATGACAAAAACTGAGTATCCAGAAGAACCTACTTGGTTTCAAAGTAACTTCTGCTCTGTCTGAAGAAGAAGCAAGGACTTCTAAGAAGCTGTAATACTTTCCAAGACAAATGCAAACTGTTAAACTTGAGGACAGACCTAAATCTTGGATACTCTAAAATATCCTGACACCCTGTTGTTAGATACAACTCTATGTTTTAATTTGAGATACAGTAAATACAGCACACTCAATTTCTACAGAGGAAGTCCTTGGCTAGAACTGTGCACTGATTTCTACGTCACCTTCTCCTCTTGGGTGATCAGACCCATTCCTTACTTTCTTCTTCACCCTTCCACGCTCAAAACAGCTCAGTGGCAGGTGAACTGTGCTTTCCCCAGGACAGAGGCAGCAAAACTGCTGCTGCCATGGCTTTGCAAGGTGCTCATGAAGTGGAAGGGATGGAGAGGGGTTGATTCCTGCTGTTTTCTCAGTTTATAGCATCCTTTTCCATAATTAAAAGAATGGCGAGTTTTGTTAATTTTTTTTTTAGCAGATGCATAACCTGCTTCCTTCCTGCCCTGCATAAATCATTTTAAAGCCAGACAGGTTATTTTGAAGATTCATTCTTTCAGGCTGCAGTTCTGGGAGCTAATTCTGAGCACAGAAAGTCAAGAAAAGCTTCTGTTGCACGCACACAACTCCTGCCAAATACATTCCAGCAGGACTTTATTTTACGAGAGAATGTCATCCTTCCAGCATTTTAACAAAACAATATATGCAGCTAAAGGCTAAGATAAAGCCTGGGGGGGGTGTCAAGCAAAGGTAAAGATTGCAAAAGAAAAAAACCAAAAAACAAAAGGAAGAATAAAGAAAGAGAAGAAGCAGCCTTTTTCTGAAGCCACATGTTAAAAATGATGTTACACAGCGTTAGCCATGAGCACATCCTGTGGAGCAGAACACCCAGATATTTTAAGCACAATGTATCTTAGAAAGCAATTCACAAACAGGCATGGAACAGACTTGTCCCCCTCCCCTACAGAAACAAGCCAGAAAACAAAACATAACAGCCAAGAAGAATAGCAAAACAAATGCCAGCATGATCATCATTTTGTTGAGACTATTTGTTTCTCAAAATTAATGATTTTTGAGACCCTGATGACTTCAGATTGCAAAAAAATCTGCTCCTACTGAACATGATCAGCATTCAGGAAAAATAATTCCCACTTTCTTTTTAATTTTTTATGTCTAATTAACAGTTTAATTGAGTACAATTATGTTTATTTCTTCCTCACGTAAGGAAGCCACCACCACAGGTCCTACACATTTTCATATCTTTGGGTCATTCAATGAACACTTCACAGTGGACCCTGATCTCTTTGTGTCTCTGATGGACAAGCCAAGTATGGGCAAATTCTCGTTTTCTTCCTGTTTTCTCTCATTCCTGAACTTTCTACTAATATAATTCTGTCAGCAGTAACACTCACACACACACAGAAAAATTCCTAGCAGGCAAGCATTGCAAATTGCAGTATAAAGCTCCCTCAAGAACCTTCCTCATCTGTCCAGAGCTTGTTAACTACGTGGCTCTTGAGAGAATAGCTTTCTCATCAAGCTCTAAATGAAGGGGAAAAAAAAAAAAAAAGAAAAAGATTAAGGGCTCATGAATGGATACCAGAAGTCAAATAAGAAACTGTGGAGGATCATGGAAACTATAGCAACCTTCTGGTAGTGTATTTGTTTATAAAAAGAAAATAAACTGCAGCATTTACACCAGATAAAGCTGGAGCCTACCACCAGCTTCAGATATAAATCATTACAGCAGCTTTGCTCAGGTGATCACAGGGAAGGTTTATTGTCAGTAGTCTCTTGTGATAAAGAAAAACAATTCTTGTCTAGTAAGGCAGACATGAGAAAAGCATTTCCTCAGTCTTCATATTAACTCAGAGTTCTGAAAGAGTCATCTTTGGTAATTGAAGGCACTTTTTTTCTTCAAAGAAAGTCAGCGCCATGAACAAATCATTATCACATATAATTTCTGAATAGTCTCGCTTCCAATTCCATTTATTTAATTTTTCTCCTCTGCTTTCAACTGTTATGTCCAGTGGACACTCTAACACCCTTGAGGAGGAGCCATTTTCAAAGAGGCATTTCTACTAAGAAACAAGAAGTGCAATTGATTTCTATTTCGGTGTTAAGTATTTAACAGTTACCCGGTAAAAAGACGCAACCACAGAATAAGCAAACCAAAAGGCAGTGAAACACACAGTGCTATTTAGGCAGACCCTCAACTACCCTGGTCTGCAGCCCACAGAGAGGATGCCCTGAAGGGACTGTGACCCGCTAGTGACACACACTAGTGCCCCCTGAAGAGCTACAGCCCACAGATGATCATCCCCAGTAGAGGGACATTTCCAAAGGGACTGTGACTGATAGAGAATATATATGCCAGGGCAACAGCTTCCCCAGAGGGACTGTTATCCATGCATAAACCACACTGGAGGAGAGGAAAACAGGAAGAAGAGACTGGCAGAAAAAAACCACCAGGTGTAAAACCCCAGTTCCCCCAATTGTGGCTGCTTTGCTTACAGCTGGTCCCTGCGTGCAATCCCACCAGCTCAGGATGCTCTCACAAGAGAGCAAGGGAGAGGTACATGAAAGATCAACCCCACACCAGCTCTTTCTGCACACTCAAACATAATGGTTTTGTTTCCTGGAATGAAGAGTTTCACAAATATGTGTTTCCTCTAAGTGCTATTAGGTACATCAGTCTCCTGAAGGACTATTAAATCTGAAAGTTTATTAAGTGTGAGTCATACAAAGCACATGCTGTATGACTTCTTCCCTTTAAGGTAACAAGTAACTGTCAAAAAAACTATCTTGTTCTCAGGTAGATAGCAGGCATTAACACTAGTTACTACTTCATAGGTAGCATTCTTACCCCTAAAATGGTATTAAATAATAGGCCAGCATGGTGTCAGGCTGAATTATTGGCTGTACACTGTCTTTAAGACATAGTATTAAACCTATATTTGAAGTATTTGTGCTCCTCAGGGATCTTCACCGCACTGTGAGCAAGGCTGTCCCTGGAGTTCTGACTAAATCGCACATTTTCATAGTTGCGTTTTGGCAACCTAAATTTTCCACTGCATTTTTGTTTAAACACTCTACACACCTTTGCCTCTCATCTTAGACTGCCATGTAGCACCTGCAGAAGCTCTTAGGGGCCCACGTGTCAAGAAGTGTTTGACAAGGTCACGGCACAGCCTCAGAGGGAAAGGTGCCTTCATTTCACTCAGACTTGAGGAGAGTGCTACAACCACATCCCCTCCTAGAAGTACGAGTCATGCACTGTTAATCTGAGGTGGGACAGGCTGGACACTGCAGCATTTACAGAAAATATCAAAAAGATGTGGCCAGTGGCAACCCCGATATTGTCAGTTTTAAGTAAAGGTAGCTTTAGGCACAGAATCTTTTCCAAGCTGTCACATGTGGGGCTCTTTTTAAGCTGAATTGGAATTTTTACAAACATGATGGTTATTTTCAAGCTTCTGTCTGTTACAGAAGCAGAACTAGTAACTTTGTAGTGAAAGCTTATGGTTTAGGGTTGACACATCACTGAAATAGTCAGGAGAACTAATAATGGAGGCTTCTGCACTCATGACAGACTAATTTCCCATTGCCTCCATCTTTTACAAGCCTTTCAGTGCACTTGTGACATGCTTGCTTAGAAGCAAACCACCATTCATAACCCACAAATGCTTTAAAAATGCAGAAGAACGCCCCAAGAAAGAGATAGTACATCCCAGAAAATGGAATTTTTACACCCACAGCAGATAGCTCTTCCACTTTATGTGGGACAGCTCTTTCTAGGACTCTAACCTGAGGAAGGTGTGATCTCTTTTTTGGATTACGATACTTAAATTTGTGTGGCAAAACTGCAGAGAGACTGTATCACCCTCTCTGAGCAAAGGCTGGTCTATCCATCCTTCAGCACAGCAAGCCAGTTGTTGACTCCCCATTCTTAATGCTTTTTTTATGGAACTGGAATCTGGTAAATAACTTACTCTGCAAGGTTCCCATCAGTTTTCTTCAAAGGAAGCAGAACTCTTAGTTAAAACTCCAAATGAAATAAAAAGTCTCTTATCTAAGTAACGTCAGAGATAATAACAGACTTCAGATATTTTTATCACCTGAAATTCCCCTAGAAAGCTAAAATAGTGTCCCACTGAAACTTGTCCCAGCTTGTCCACAATATGAGGTGTAGATATTCTGAACACCTTCATGTTTGTACATGTCTTTTCCTGCAGAATCATCTCTCGTTCTGGTTTAGTCTCATTATTTGAAAGTTATTTCAGACAAGCAGAGTGCAAATAAGCACAACCACAAGTGGAGTTATTCAACAATACCTACAGAAATTAAATTTACATCTGCTTTAATCAGAATTAACTCTCAAGTGTGTTAATTAACTCTCCTTATTACATCGTAAGAAACAGAGGCAGAATTACAATGATCTGTTCAGAATACAGCCGCACAGATATACCAGGGAAAAATAACTAAAATGTATTATTTTCAAAAGGACCTTATTAAAGCTTTCAGGCAAAAGTCACTGCCATAATGACACAGAGGACAGGCCACAGAAGAAGTGTTTCAAAGCAGCCACACACCACCCTTACCTTTGTGAAACACGTATTACGGAGAAAAAGAATAATTGCACACACATCCCCAAGTGGACCACACCTCCTGAAGAAGTCATTTTTAGAGCAGAATCAATATGTCTGCAGACTAAGACAATAAAATATGATGTTAGGAATTTGTTTGAATAAGTAGATACATACAAATGTAACCCATTTGGACTTGCCTGCCTTGGCATTTAGCATTCTTCTAAGCAGTAGGAAGGAATAAAAATTGTTCCATTCTGATTAAATCTTTTTTTTAATCTTAATAGTTTTTCATGTAAGAAGAACAGCAATAGCTATAACTACTCAGGGGGAGACACACAAACTGCATTAGCAAGAAGTGATTCCTGCTGGCATGGCAATTCCAGACGCTGCTGTATTGATCCCTTCTGGACTCTCAGCCAGATTTCTTCTCTCTCCTGATATTTTCAAACAACAACTATTGCTTCTTTAAATTATTTCCCTTTGTAGAATTAATGACAGCAGCAGCATAGAAGCACATATGTTTTACAGATTGATTGTTATGACACTTAGCTAATTTATTTACGTGATCAAACTGGTATGGAAACCACGAGGGTTCTATGTCAGGACCTTGGAAACCGTAACAGGGCCACAGCTTGAACGTTCAAGTGCCTAATGAGAATTTTTTAACAGTGGCTGTTGATCACTCTCTGGAGAGAGCATGAGAACAAGTCAATTCAGCTTGAAAAAAAAACCAGCCCTGACTCATGTACTGTGCAGAAGTGGCAGAAGCTGCGTTTAGCAAACTGTTGATGCATAAAAATAAACATCAAGGAAATTAAGTCAAAATTGTTACAAACATTTTATAGAGGAACAGTGAGGAAAATGAAAAAAAAAAAGAAATAAAATTTAAGGCAATATAATCAGTCACTTTTCATTCCTTCTCCATTATTTTCTCTTTTTTTTTTTGTTGTTTATCTTGTGTATACTTGATTCTTCAGCTTTTATGTGTGAAAACATCTGCTGTGGACAGAACATTGCACATCCTCACCTACAACATGAAAGGTGATGGCGTAAAGAAACAAGAGTGCATAAATTTGAACTAATTTGAATGACCTTTCACCAATATGCAAATAAAGATAAAAATTCTCTTGCATTTACAGACATTTCAGTTAAAGAACTTGTGTTTTAGATTATATGTTAATATATTTTAATTTATGGTTGCCTATAACTAAAGTATATTTAATGTATTTATATTCCCCCTTTTATTCTGTTCTTCACTTTTGCTGCTAGTTTTGTGCATAAAGAAATGACTGCATTAGAATTGTACGTACAAAGATAACTAAAAATGGCAACTGAAAAATAAGGAAAGAATTAATGGCTTCACTAAGAAAAAAAAGTATTCTGAAGCAGATTGACGTCTTTGTTGAAGCAAATAACACAACTATGATGCAAACAGCAGAAGGAAAAACAGCTTTGTTGTTTAAGATACAAAAGGGGCCATATTCTTGAGCCTTAAGCCAATGCTCATCATTCAAAGCACCAAGTGCAGGATTCATGCCCACATCCACATGAACTCCAGATCCAAAAGGCTTTCAGGGCCAGGCCATCCACCTCAGCTCTGGCCTGAACTCTACTGCCTGTAGTAGAAGTTCTCATTGTTAACAAACCAAACACATTATTTCCACTGGAGAGGATTTTAAAGGCCCTGGTAGGAGAGCCAGCTGGAAGGCTGTAATCTCTAAGGCTCCTGACAGAGGGTTCACAGGATGGCCATTAGACACTTTATCTTTAGACTCCTTTTTCGTATTTAAATAATTTCTTAAGGAAGTCTCCTTTCTAAATGAAAACCGGGGCTTACTTCACCGGAGTTTGGCACGTGCACCATCTCAGTCAGCCACACAATATTAGGAGATAATTAGGCAACACTTCTAAGTCATTTTGAAAAGCAGAAGGGTGGACATGGGCCATGGATTTGAAGCCCTCAGGATACAAGCAGTCAGGCAAGCTTGCGAAAGAAAATCAAATCCACCTCTTTTTGAGGAAAGGCCTGGGTCCCTAATTGATCCCTCCAGCAAAGAGGCTCAAGAGATGTGTGGTGTTACTGATGCTACTCTTAATTATGTACCAGGAAATAAATGAAATCTGTTTCAAGTGTGTGCTAAAATCAACCCAAGCTATTAGCCTCTGGCAAAAATATTATACCATCCACTGGTCTCAAGAAGGGAATCCTTAATTGTAGCTAAATGTCAGTGCTGCTGTACGTAAAAGAGCCATTTGAATTGAACCCATTGCAAAGTACACATCCAGCTCTCTAAGAACACAGAAACACTAGCTGGGAACTACTCTACTCTGCTCTACCTACTGACTACCCTATTCTACTATACCTTCTCAAGGTGTGTTTTTCCTGCATAGACAAAACCCAGTAGAATATTGGAGGGAATGAAGAGGGAGGAAGTAAAAAAAAAGGAATACTCTTTAAAGATTTCAAGAAAGTTGTTGTTTACCTTGCAAGACACCAGGGCAAGAATCTTAAACAGCAAGGCTTAATTTGGCATGAACCATTTTATGAGATTACCTCTGCTTTTCTTCACGTTCTTTATTTCTTGATCCCCTGATCTGGTTTACACCAGTGATAATTAGCTTACTTTCTAAGAGCCTTATCGCTAACAAGATACAAGACAATTCTGTTTGGCCTGTCTGGATTGCAGCATATCTTTGATTTGCTTTTTGACCGTGTCTCATCCATTTAAGAAGTAATTTGCTTCCTCCTAGCTCTTTGAAGAAAGATTCAAACAAGTGGCACTCAGAGCAAATAAGCAGTGAGTTCACATATAATTTACTATTGTGGACACAGAGATGGTCATCTCCGTTCTTCATTTGCAGCACACGGAGTAGGTACCTGCAAAACAGAAATAGATTAAACACAGAGTTATTCCTAAATTAGTTCTCCTTCCACCTTGATGCTACATTAACTAAAATGTGGGCATTTCACTTAATATTGTTGTTTTGTTGTGTAGTTTGTAACTACTGCTCTCTGCGTAGGGTTTGCACTACAAAACTGTCAGACCTAACAGGAGAAATATTTTTTTCTCTATATGTCATTATAATCACTAAATTATTAGAGTAGATTTTTAATTACATTTCCACTATCTGTGCTGTGAAACAACAGTTAATCAATCTGCAACACACACTGATACTCAGATACTGCAGCCAGACTTATGAAGCCCTTAGTCTGGTAAATAATTATTTTTAAAGGGAGTGAAAAAGCAAAACTTAGGCAAGTTTTGAAACGGTAATATCTCTCTCATGGGAAAACAAAACAAAACAAAACACCCCAAACAAAAGCCACAAAACCAAAAACAAAGCAAACCAGCCGAACAAAACGCACAAAAACCAATAAAAGCAATGAAACACAAACAAACAAAACCTCAAACCAAACAAAAACACACACGTACAACACAAAACCAAAAAAATAGGAAGCAAAAATAAAGAGGAACAACATCAGGAGACAGAGAACACACACCAGGTAGCAAAAATGCAGATGAACCCAGCATTTGCAAAATCACTTTCGAGGCTGCAAGCTGTTTCCCTTGCTGTTCAGAAGCATCCCTCCCATGATGCTGTGACTAAGCACAGCATAAGAAACCAGCACACCCCCAGGACGTTGTGACTCTAAGGGAAAAATGAAAGGCAGACATAAAGGAAAAAGCTCTTATGGAATCACGGAATGGTTTGGGTTGAAGGGACCTTAAAGAGCATCTTGTCCCAACCCCCTGCCACGGGCAGGGACACCTTCCACTATCCCAGGTTGCTCAGAGCCCCATCCAACCCTGGACACTTCCAAGGGACAGGAAACCCATAACTTCTCTGGGACACTTCTCTCACCACCCTCACAGAGAAGAATCCATCTTATCTACAGTACAGCACACACCCTTATTCCTTTTTAATTAATTACAACAGCGGTTTGAAAACTACTCATTATTAGCTAGCACTTAGCGTGATGCTTTTACCCTGGAATTGTAAACACTAATTTATTTTCAGCGGATAAGTAATAACCACGTTATCTCTAGCGAAACAATACTTAGATAAACAAGAACAACAAATACCCTTCTGCTAAATAAACAGTATATTGTGCTGTAAACTGATAATAACGTGTTGCTTTACAAATAAACGCCATATACTTTAGACAGCTTTGATGGTTTTGACGCAGGTCACACCTCTGTTGTCAGATACTTTGTTCAGCTGCTGTAAATAAAGGAATTAAGGTTGCATAATTACAGCTGGTATTTTGTTTCACTAGTCAATACAGAACAAATAAATTAACTGGCATCCTTGTGTAATTATTGCTCTCCCTCTTGAAGTGGTAGGAATTTGAATTTCTTACTCGCAGCACAAAGTAACCCAACTCTTGATTAATTAAATATTAGCTAAGTTTCTCTCTTCAACCGTAAATTGCACTGCAGTGAAGACAGTGACTTCCACCCTGAATCACGATTAATAATGCAAATGCACTAATTGATTCTCCTTAAGATAATGAAAAATGCATCACGCTGACAAGTGTGTTTTGTAAGTTATCCACATTTTTATATTTGTGAGCAATAAAGAAGAAAGGGGAAAGAAGAGGAAGTTTCCCTATTCACAGCACACGCTGAAGAATTATGTGGTTTTAGTGGCCTTCACTCTTAGACAATCAGTATATCAACAGATATGGATTTTTTTCTTCTCACCAAATTAGTCGAATTTTTATATGTATTTTTGTTAAGTTTATATTAAATAAAGACTTTAAACTTCAGCTTCCAAAAAGTGACTGCTAATTCTGAGTGTCTCCTCTTTTCAGAGAACATGTACAATTGCTTTTTCCTCTATTCTTTCTCAGTAAAACTGGGGGTGGCAGCAATATTTGTACTCTAGCAACCCTTAAGAATCATCATCAAAAGTTAGAAACACATTTTTTGAGGGGTTTAGAGAACGCTTTGGCAAATATCCTGAGCAGAAAGCGGCTGTTCCTCAGTTGCATACCGCTGAAAGCAGGTGTTAAGGATATGCTGCTTCAGCTAGTTTAAGGAGGCCAAATAGAATAAATAAAGCAAGGTCTGCAGGCAGTCTCTGTTGGCTTGGAAGGAATGATTAGCAGCTCTCCCGGAGAGGCTGGGCTCCTCAAGAGATTTCATATCCAATCAAGAAAGAACAAGCTTTTTAGATACCAGGCATAAGGTCAGCTACATGCAGACTGACCCAGGGCAGTATCATCTGCACTTGTGACACCAGACTGCCCAGTCTTAATCCTGTCTGTGCTCCCACTCGGAGGCTGTGGCAGCAGATCCCCTACAGTGGTGTGACTGCAGGGCAGGCTCTCATTTCCAGCTGCAAGGGCCCTGGTCCAAGCTCTGCTGATGATCAAGCACTGAGCAGTGCCCCTGAGCCCTGCCTGATGCTGCCCAAAGGTTTTACTGCAGCAGTAACACAATGAGGTCGTGGCCTGTCCACTTCAGCTTCCAGATCAAGAGCAAAGCCTGTCAAAAGTCGGCAGCTCTCTCTGCTTTGCTGTGTCCTGCAGGAGTCAAGGGTAGGCAGCACATTCCCACCAGTGCTGCTGCACAACCCACGGTTTTCTTTATGGACTTATGCTAGTAGAAGAAATGTGTTGGGCAGTAAAATGTATAACTGGTAAGTGAACAAAGAAAGAAACCTGATGAAAACAACAACGGTGAATTAATACTGCCTAATTTTTTTCACAGTCATAGGGTCACTTAAATTGGAAAAGACCTGTAAAATCATTGGGTCCAACTGTATCTAGCAGAATGTTAAGCTTCACAGTCTTCAGAAATTCTTTACTGATTTTTACTAATTTTAATTCTTCACCTTTTAAATCAAAGTCTTTGTGAGGACATACTGAACTGTGAGACCCAACCTGCTCTCTGTGCTCGCTCCTGGTAGTATAAAAGCAGCGGGCTTAACCCAAAGCATAGTAAGTTTGAGTAACATTAACGTATAAACAATGGGACAGTTTGCCAAGGAACTCTGGAGCTAGAACAGTCAGTTTCACAAAGCCGAATAACTTCTGGAGGTCCCCTCAGTCCTATTCTCTCTGATACATCTTTTTCTCCGCCCCCGAAGAAAAGTGCTCTCCTCCTTATAAGTTTTCAGCTAACACAATAATCCAAGAGACTACGATACTCTCAAACGACCTCCTGTTCTTATTTTAGGGAAAACTGTTCACTCACTTCTGCGTGCACACGATGCACTCACACGAGCATTCGCGCTGCCCAGCACCCTCTGCTATTCAGCTGCCGAAGAACCGTGAAGTTCTGCTTTTGCTGGAACAAGGCGAGCGGGCCTGGCGTGTGTTCTGTGGTGCGCTTTTCTCGCTCACACAGCGCTCTGCAGCGCTGCGGGCTCGGGCAGGGCCAGCAGCCCCGACCCCAGGCTGCCCGGCCTCGGCCCCGCTGCTGCCTGTGCTCCATTCCAGCCAGGCTCCCCTGACTTCCCTCAGTGTTCGGGGCGCAGCGTGCCCGCTGGCAGCGGCTCAGAGACGCGCGGGGTTCGTGCTGCGGGTTCCTCGCTCTTTTCCCTCACAGCTCCCTGTCTCCCTGCGGGCCGCCCGGGGCTCTCCCCCTGACGGGACGGGCCGGGCCCGCTGCGCTCCCCGCCGGCCCCGGCCCTGCCCCGCCGG
>VXAW01004923.1:138209-159478 GCA_013399735.1 Tyrannus savana
CGGGCCGGAGACCTGCCTGAGGATCGCGGGTGAGGGCGGCGTGCCGGGGGCGCGGCGCGGCGGAGGGGGGTGTCCCGTCCCGTCCCGCTGTGCCGGGGTGTCCCACTGTCCCGTCCCGTCCCGTCCCGTCCCGCTGTCCCGCTGTCCCGTCCCGGGGACAGCCCCGGGGGTCCGGTGTCCCCAGCCGGGGTCTGTGCCGTGTCACCGCTCTCAAAACTCGCCCGGCGGGATAAAAACAATGCACTGGTGGTGCCCGAGCGGTGCCGAGCACCCCACTGCCCCGTGCTGCCGTTCTCGGCTTGGGGGAGCGAACGGAAAGCAACGATAAACACGGCTCTGTCCGCTCGGAACGCTGCGGGGCGGGGGAAAAGTAACGCGTTTCTCCCTGTATTGAGTATATATATATGTGTATATATATATGTATAAAAATCTTTCCCCTGATGTCATGCTTGCTGGCTAATGGGTAAAATAATGGGCAAACGTCGCAGCTCTTCTTGGCACTGGAGTGCCAGCAGGTTTACCTGGAGAGTTAAAACAGCTGGGTGTAAACCAGTCAGGTTAGCTCAGTGCCGTCCCTCCTTTTCGTGACCCAAGGCGCCGAGCCGTGCTTTGTTTTGGCACAGGAACCTGCCTGTTTTAAGGAGCCTGCTGGAGCAGAGCCGAAACAGTGCTGTGTTCAGGTTTGAGTCTCCCCGGCTACAAGACGACCTTGAGTTTAGTTTGCCCGAGAGCAGCAATAACAACACCGAAAAACAACAAGAACAACAGCAACAACAACAAATCACTTTTTAAGTCGCGTGTCAGAATGTGAGAGTGGTGGTGTGTTTACAACTTCTCATAAAAAGCAGGAGATAAAGCTCTCAGCACATATCTGAGGGGCGTGGGGAATGCCTGTGGACAGAGCAGGCGAAAGTGCAAAGAGCAAACATGGAGAAAAGGCACCAGTGCACCCGAAGCTTCCCAGATTCTTCTTTTTAAAAAGCTTTCATACTGTTAGAGAGTAAAATCCTAAATACTCCCACCTAAAATACAGCGTTTCAGGCCTAATCTTCACAGAGAAACATAATGGTGTACTTATCTGCAGAACCCTAAGGCTACAATAACTCCATATGTGTATTTTTTTACTATAGCATCAACCATTTATATAGGAAATGGTGATGGTGCAGTTCTAAGGTTAAGTGTATAAACCCCTCATTTGACATATGATGATTTTTTTTTGATATCAGGTAATTTCACTACCTGGACTACCCTGCAGGCCTGCCCAGCTCAAATCTCCAGCAAACAGGTCTCTAACCAGTCTCATGCAGCAGTGGCTTGGATCTGATAATGTGTGTCTGGCATCAATAGGCCCATTAAACTACTGTATTTTCTCCTTCAAGGAAATGCTCACCCTTTTAAATACAACAGAGCAACTAGACTTTGACTTGTGTTTGTTTCTTCAGTGGGATTTCACCATGTTCGGCAGTACCCAGTATAACAAATTTGATTAAAGTGCACTACACTATTATATCTAATAATACTTAATTTTCTCTTGGTCTTGCTGTGCACAGTGGCTACTGTTTACAAGCTTCTATCAGTGGGAATATTGTCTAATTTTTCTTTCACTGCTACGTCATACTTTTTTTTTTTAAGAGAAATCTTAAAAGGATAAGCTGACAGGCTTACCTTTTTATTCATCTCTTTTAAAGTTATGTCAAATTTTGAACTATCAGTTCTGCCTTTTCACAATGCAGTTCTGAGAAATTAGTAACTAGTTTTGGACTGGAGACAGATAAGGTCTTATTCTTAAAAGTGAACATACTGGTAAATATTTGAACCGCTGTAAAGGCATGTGTTAGCTTATCTGCTTACAGAAATAGCGCCCAACTTATTAAGAACATTGCAGGCTACCCTGATTTTCATCTTTGCAAAAGAAAGAAGCAGAACATAAACCTGACTTGCTGCAGACTTTTCTTGTGTGATGTTACGTTCATAAACAGCAAAGTTTCTAATCCATTATTTGCATGAATTTTATACTCAAAATACTTACACTAATTATTGCATTTCATTATTTTTTAGTGACTTGTATTCATCAGAGTAATTATTAACCAGAATCATCTAGATATTTTTGTTTTTCACTTTTTCAAGAAAGCTATTATTTTAAAAATTATTTTGTTTGGTCTATTAAGCTGCATGGTAAGCTTTATCATTTCCTCTTTGCCAGCTAATGCGTGAGGCTTGCTGGTATTAATTCAATTTGCTGGAACTGAGCGCATTTCTTCTGTTTATTGGAAGTGTATTCCCATGTCCTTCCGATCTCTGAGAGAAGTAATTTATATGATCTAAAGAAAATGTAACAGTCCTCTGTGAGATGCCTGAAACCTGTTTGTTTCCTTTCCTTGGCTGCTTTTCTTTGTGATTGCTCTGATTTTATAAAGAGCATGTAAAGAAGAGGTGGAATTATAATGTATAAACCTCAGGAAAAAGGTGCATGTTTCTCACTTATTTTCAGTAGTTAATTCTAAAATGAAGTAACTACGTTAACTATACGTGGAATAAAATTTTAAGTAATATAGCATCATGGGGCATTCCCTGACATTTGTTTGTCTTGCTGCTGAATATATACATCCAGTTTGTTGTCAGTGAGCAACTGACATCTTAAAGAATCCTCTAAGCTGCACTGTACATGCTTATTTTTTTTCTCCATTGTGAATCATTTCACTTACACTGTCACTTGGAGCTGATAGTGAAATACTCAATATATTCATTGATTTGTTTTGTTTTGTTTTGTGTTGTTTTGTGGTTTGGTTTTTTTTTTTCAAACCATTGGGTTGTCCTTTTTCCACTATTGCTTGCTTGTCATTGTAAACTTAGTGTCCTAAGTAGAAAACTAATTTTTTTTGAAAGCTAAGGACTCTTCTAAAAAGTATCATTAAGCTTACAGCATTTTGACTATCAACACTTTCAATTAGTTCTTATTATGCAGCTATCTTGGTACAAAAGCTGTTTACTCTTTCATGGATATGACCTCACTTTCTTGTTAGTCTTTCTCAAAGTTGAGATTTTAAATACGTGTTTGAGGCTCTTAGTGTCTCATCCAGAACTGAAAGCGCGTGAGGATATGTAGTCTTGTGTGTCAGTCAAGAGCACCAGAGTGCCAGGACTCTATTTTAGTAAAGTAGAAGTGTTGTTGATAAGTCATGACGTAGCCCTGAAAGTAATTCTTTCATGGTTTTCTGATAAATTAAAAGTTCCTTTAGCTTTTTAGTGTACTTTCATTTTCTTTTACAGAGTTCAGGCTGTTCTAATTGCCAACTCTGTCATCATCTAAATTTGAAATATCGTGACTGAATGAATCGTTTCAAGGATAGAAAGACTAACAAGAAAATCTTAAACAATTTTGCTTTTTGTCTTGACACTGCTACAAAATTTGTCTTTCATATTTTCTCATATATCTTTCATGTGTTGACTTTTAAGTGAAACACAACAAAATTCTGTATACCTACTAGGTAGGTATATGGATCCAGAAATACACTCCTGTTACTGTAGTAAATAACTCTTTGGTTACATTCCTGGTAATTCAAAACAGACTAACGTTGGGGTTTGTTGTACTGTCAGTCTCTGAATTTCTCATCTAAGGCATCTGTTTAACAACAGAGCTGTAGAACTTCTGTTTTTCATGAAATAATCTTTGCTGATCAAATGCAGACTTGTCCTGCCACTAGTGTCTGTTCAGTATCTCGTTGTCTCTTATAATAGAATCATTAGGTTGGAAGAGACCCTTAAGGTTCTCAAGTCCAGGGGTAACTCTTGAGTTACTGAAATTTCTTTCTTGAGGGCCTGTGCAGCAGAACCTGAGAAAGCTCAGGCTTATTGAGAGCAAAAGGAAGGAGATTACTTTTCCCTCTCTAAATTCACATTAACATGATTTTGAAGTAGCTCCCGGTTTTCTACACTGCAGTCAGCTTGTGTAGACATGTTTGTGCTACCTTTAGTCTCACTACTTTAGGAACCAGCAGTCACACAGCTGTGGTAGCCTCGTCCCCTGCTAGGGGTATGTAGGCTCATTTTGTTGTACATTGGACGCTTACTCACATTAATTGCCGGCAGTGACGTCTGTATTTGTGTATTATAACTGTTTTGTTATATAAGGCTAACAAAATTAAGTGTATTTGAAGTATATCTAGCATGCTGCAGTCATATCTCCTAATTGCAGTGCAGATGCCGCCTGTAAGGCAGTGAGCCCTACTCTCTCGTTCTTCTGAGAGATGATTAGAAAGGTCTGTTCCAGTTTGATAGTTTTAGGATGATTTTTTATCAGAAATTTGCAGGAATTAGGAAGTGCTCAAGCGCAGTATATGTAAATGAAATACCAAAAAGCTAAAATTAGCAAAGGAAACAAAGATAATAAAAGGGAAGCCTTGCTTCTGGCGGTTCAAACCTTTGTGGAGTACTAGTGAAATCAATTAATCAGTGTGAGTGTATTTTGTGTATAAACCCTCAATCCTGCAATCAGATTCTTAATGAAGGAATTCTCCTTTCTCTTGTGATTCCTGTTAAAAAAATCAGCACGCTAATCCTTGACTAAACAGCACTGGGAATATGTTTGGAAAAAAGCAGGTAAAAACAGACGTGGTGAGTAATTCAGCATTTGGACTGGTAAGCCAGCAGAGAGGTAAATACAGGAAATTACTTCTCTGTGTAGCTCATTTCTGAAATCTCCCCATAGGAAACATGTTAAAAAGATGGAGCCTGCTGTTGACATGATGGGGAGCAATTGTTAGCAGTGCACAGGAATGGGCAGCTTGTCAGGATATGGGCACTTGGCACACACTGCTCTTGTTGTGAAGTACTTCTGTAAATTCATTAAACTCAAGTTTCTTTCGTGTGTTTTAAGAGTAGCCGCAATTAACACGGTCCAGAGATACCACTGTAGAAACTGAATGCCAGAAACAATTCAAAATACGCACTGCTTGCTCAAGATAGGAATTCTTATTTTTTTGGACATTCTTGCAGCAGCTGCAGAAGAATTTCAGTAAAAGTAGGAGCACTGAGGATGTGACTCTGTTATTCCAAATCCTTTTTAGGAGCAAAATGCTAACTTACTTTAGGTCTTTGACCTGCACAAATTGTATTTATTTTCACTTTGATCCTCCCTTTGTGTTTGAGGATTTTGAATTACTCCTTGTGTAGTGCTTTTGTATTTTCAAAAGCGTTGTAAAGCTGCTGGGAAGAAGCTGAAGTGCAAGAAGGTAGCATGTCAGTTTGAGTACTACAGCCATTCTGCCCAGACTTTGATGCAGTTATTGTTTGTGTACAATAAAGAGGGAGAGCTCAGTCTAGTCCATAATTAGACTGGCACTAAAGGACAGATGCCATGGAGGGAGAAGTTTTGGCTGTGTATTCCTCCTGTTAACCCCCAGCAGGCTGGCTCAGTGAGCTAACTCAGAAGATTTTTCCTCGTGAGGAACCTGGTGGCAGCTAGCCATTAAATCAGTTTAGAAGTGGTGTGAAATTATAGCCTGGGGCTGTAGTGACATGTGTTTAATCTGGCAATGCCAGTTTAAACACAATCCCTAGATATCACATCCTCTCAGTTCTCCTTTCTGCTTCCTCCTTTGCCCTCAGTTCTCCCCCCTACACACATCAGCTCGCATTCTCAGACCAGAGGGAAGTAAATCAGCAAAGCAGCTTTTTAAATTTTTTTCTTTTTTTCTTTCCTTTTTTTTTCTTGGCTTCTTTTTTTTTTTTCCCCGCTACTTTTTCTATTTTTCTTCTCTTTTTTTTTCCTTTTTTTTTTTTTCTAATATTGCATTTAGGTACCTGCTACAGTAATTCGTGGGTACCTGCTACAGTAACTCATGCAAATCCACTTTGATACTGCTCAGCAATTAGCACAGAGGTGGGGACGGAAGCAGGGAAGCTGTGGGGAGCTGGGGCTCCCTCCATCCCCAAAGCCCACCCCAGGAATGCTTCCACCACAGCATATTTTGTATCCAGCTGGGATATCAGTGCCCTTGCTTCTCCGCGTGTATTTCACCTTGTGGGCCAGTTTACTCGCCTCTTAAAAATGTTACTCTGAATCTTTTGGTCCTTTGGTTTGTTTCTGGAGGATGCTTTGGTAGTTGCTGGGAGGTACATGGCAGGTAATGCACTTTCCACCCAGTACTGCAGCTGCTGTGATTACAAGACGGAACTATTAGAAGTTAAATAGTCAAGTTTTGGTGCCTTGCTTCTGCTGAGAGAGTAAGGAAGTAGGTGCCTGACGTGCCTGACTGTCCATCCCACTGCTTGCACCTGACCTGTAAATGTTTAAGCCAAATGATTCACAACTGAAATGAGCATTTTGCAAATCTATATTTTCTGGTGGCCTTTTCTGCCTTCACCCCTTGAGATATTGCTGTACCTTGATGAGCACTGTGTATGTGACTGTTGAAATGTAGTCATTTCTGTGTCAAAATAATACTTTTACATGCAGGTGATCTGTTTTGATATTTAAGTAATATCTCTGTTCTAGGCACCTAGCTGGAAACAAACAAACAAAAAGGTTTCTTTTTAGGTCTGCATTTTAATTCAAATATTCAGCAGGAGGAAGACAAGTATTTCTGTGGTGCTGCAAGCCTCAATTTTTATTGACCAATTACTGCAAGCACAGCAATTTATTAGCAGCAGCACATTCAGTGTTTAAAGTTCACTGGGCCTTCAGCTTCCCCGGCCATTAAAATAATTTATATCTACGTGAATACTGCTGGTATTTTTTTCCCCACCACCAAAAAAAAAAAACTTAGCAGAGGAAGCCAGGGCAAGATGCCTCCTGCCTGCAGGCACAGAGGCTTTGAAGGGGCAGTGGGTTGCCCACTCACATCCCTCCCAAGTCAGTATTTGCTGGTTTTAATTGCACGCTGCTACTGTCAGGTAGCAGTTTTACAGAAGGAGTTCGACTGTGTGAGTGCCCTTCATCATTTGGTTAAATATAAGTGTCAGAGGTGCAGAGGGGTTTGTGGTTGAGTTTGGGGGGCTGGGGTGTTGTATTCAGAGTGCAACCACCTGCCAAAGGAGGTCTCTGCTGTGCATGTGGGTGCAAGTCGGGCTCCTGCTATTTTACAGAGTCGTAAAGAACACAAAAGAGCTGCGGATTATGGGAACGCTGCTGAGCAAAAAGCCTCAATCTTTGTGGGCCTTGTTTGTTTAATACTGGAGCAATAATAATACCTACTTTGCTAATACTTAAAAGAAGATTTTCTTCATTTTAAACCATTTAAAGTCTTACCCTTGACAGGTAATACTTCGGGCTTTCAGCAGAAAAGTGTGGTGCTTATGAAAGCTTCAAATTTTCTTGCATTTCAGATCGCCTTTATTTCGCAATTCTCTGCCAAAAACCAAAGAGTGGAGCTGCAAATACCCATTATTTCTGCATAGATGATGAACTTGTGTATGAGAAGTAAGTACAGCCTTATTTTTCCTTGTGTTTTTTTTTCCAGAAATAAATTAGTCAGAACACCAGCAGTGAGGAAACAGTGTGATTGGCATTCTGTTTTTAAACTGAGCTGAGAGAGATATACCATTCCCATTATAGAATTAATTGCATGAATTTGGTCTTAGACTTATCTGCCATGATGATTTATATGCCTTGGAATGGTTTCTTGCCTTCCAATCAGGCAATCTTAAAAACATTTTCAAAGCAGAAGCTTTCACTGTACCCATTCCTGTCAGAAGACACAGGAGCATGATGCAACCATAGAGATTCAGAAGTGCACATGGAACTGCCAGGCTGAAGGGGGTGTCTGTGGTTGCTGATGTATAAAGTGGAATGCCTGAACTTCCTACAGTAAGAGCAAACACTGGCCAAATCAATTCAAGCCTTTATGAGCTGACAGTGGATATATTATTTCCCCTGTAGTGAACAGTGTTTGCCTTTTACGTTTTGTGGAATGCTGCTAATTCTTTAAATATTTTTGACCAAGGGCGTGCTTGCTGGTTTTAAAAGCACTGATCAGTCTTTATTCTCTGTGCTTACTTTTCTCTAGCACTATCAATTGCCTTCTTTTAAAGTAAAGCTTATGAGTTGCTCTTAAAATAGAGTTAAAAAACTTCTGTCACAGAGTAATGCAGCAGGGAGAATTAGGTTCTTCAAACCTTGAGTGTTCCAGTTTGGTTTTGAATAGTGCTGTGTGAGAAACAAGAAAGTTTTAGTCCATGTTTAAAGATGACAAAACTGTTTCCCCCAACAAAATAGTATGTATGTATCGTGTACATATGTATGTATCTCAGAAGGCATGCTTGTTTTTAGAATGATGTACATATGTCACTTTTATATTACTACTCCTTGTTTTGTGTATCTTACTGAAAAGAAAAGGCATTCACAGGGGTCATATACAAATTTTCCCCTTTCTTCTACCAGCTTCTATGCAGACTTTGGACCACTCAATCTGGCAATGGTCTACAGGTACTGCTGCAAGCTAAATAAGAAATTAAAGGTAACACTTGGAGTTTTTTTCAATATTAATGACTTTTTAAAGAACAAAAACTAAGTGGGCAGAAGGTTTTGGTTGGTTGGTTGGTTTGTTTTCTGTTGTTGCTGTTCAGGTGTTTTCCTAGAATCCTAATCCAGCTGAGTTTTGAGTATGAATGCCAGAATCTATCAAGGTAAATTTAGGGAGGAGGAGGATCAGGAGGGAAGACCCAGTTACTTTTAAGAACCAGAAGATGCACCAATGTGACAGTAACTAATGTTAAGCTTCTGAAAGATCAGCTGCTAAATGACTACAGACTCTTTTAAATGAAAAGCTCCCCTCCTGGAATTCTGTCATCTCGGCAGTCTTGCCAATATTGAGTGAGCTTGAGGGTGCAGTGCAACTCTGTTTTATTTGAGATGTTTTGGTTTAATTTGCTCTTTTCTGATTCTGACATATCTTTAAGAAGCAACATTTGATCTTCAGTGGCGTTGATGGCATTGTCCTGAAGGAGGCTGCTGTGCTCCTTCTGCAGATTATTTTCTCTTAGGGATGCTCAGTAATTTTCAGGGTTGGGCTCTTGATAGAGCATAGTGTCTTTAGAAGAGGGACTCCCTGCTCCCTGTGATAATTAACATGAATGACTGCAAGTTGGTTGACCTCTAATAGATGCTGGAGCATAAAACCTGTTAGGCAGATAAAAAAAGCTTATTTGCATTAATGTGAATCACAGTTTGCCTCTTCAAAACTACTTAGATCTTTAAGCTGCCACTGAACTGTGAAAATTGCAAAGTATACAGAACATTACAGATTAAGAGTGTATTTTTTTTTTCATTCCTTGATGTCTGTGACTGATAATAGTTTGCATAATCCAGACTTGCTTTATCCCTGTGGTACTACAAGCAGGTTTGCCAGAGATAAGGTTCTCTGATTTTTGTTTACAGGATGCTCTGAGGCAACACAAGTCTCTATTATAATCCTTTTCAATTTTCAGTTTGATTTTGGACATGCACGTTAGGATTGAGAACATATTTCTGCTAGTGATCTGGGGTTTATTTGTCTTGAGTGCATTGAAGTAACATTGCTGTGTAAATGCATGAGGTGACATTTTATGGTAGCTTAGCAGTTGATCAAAGTGTGCACTTTTTAAGCACACCAGAATTTGTTTCAAGGGCCAGTTGGGGGATAATGAACACGACAGATATGTGTGTCCTTTCTGCTGAAAATGCCATTCCACCCGGTTTCTAAGATAATTGGAGGAACTATATGCCAAGCCAAGATGATATTTTAAAAACCTGTTTATGATAAAGTTTAGAAATACTTTCAAAACATTTTAATCTAAGCATGTTTCTGATGCTTAGATTAAAATACTATTGGATTTATAGAGAGTCAGGTTTTCTTTAAGAATGAAAAACTCTAAAATCTGTTTGTAAAACTATTTCAACTTTAACATGCCTGTGATGTTTTTGAGAAGGCCATTTTCAATTTACTTCTCATAAATGGCTATCTGTTACACAAGGGTTGAAGCTGTGAATACTAAATACATGTAAGAAGAAAAATAAAAGATTTGTGATTTGTATAAAAAATTATTTAGGCTGGATACTGGGAAAAATACTGGAACAATCTCGGTGGGGATGCAAACTTTTCCAAAGCTTCTGAGGGATTACTCTACATTATGGTTGCTTCTCTAAATAGAGGTAGCTGAAAGTAGGGAAACAAACTCTTGCATTCCTCTAGTTTTATAAAAGAAGGGATAAAAGGTCTAAAACGCAAAATCATAATCTTGTTCATTTCTTGATGCAGTCATTTTCATTGACAAGGAAGAAAATAATTCATTACACCGGCTTTGATCAGAAAAAACAAGCAAATGCTGCATTCCTCATAGGCTCCTACGCAGTAAGTACTTGAATTTTTACATCAGCTGCTAACTGTGTTCATTTTTTCATACTCAGTTTTTAAAACAGCAAGATAAAGACAATTCCTTACTCTTGAAAATCATTATACTAATGTACAACATAGTAAGAGTTTCTGAAGTCTAGCAGCTATGTGACTGAAGTTGTATGATTTTGGGTTTTTTCCTCCCTACTGCAATCTGTGGTCCTAGGAAATAAGAGCATCACTGAAAAGAAAAATTAGTATTTCCATTTCAAAAAAAATGACTGCTTCTTAAATTTTACCTTTCCCCCAACCACAAAAGCTCTTTTTCTTTTTTAAAATAGAAAAATAGTATCTTGCACCAAGTACAGTGTATCATTTATGAATACATGCATGTTTAAATAACCTTTTGCTTCCCCAGCTGCATCTTTTTTTCTATAAGATGATCTCTTCAGTGAACCTAGGCAAGTAGTGAGAATGTGTGACAGGCTTAGAGCCTGTATAAAGCCTGGGAGGATTCACGGTGGCTGGAAAGGTACTAAGCCAAGTGTATGGCTGCAGAGGAGAGCAGGGCTGGTTTTACACCACGGTTTTGCATGTGTTTGTACACAAAAGCGTAGTCAAGGAATAAAATGCTTCAGAATGAGAGATGTGATGTGCCATACTTATGTTCCGTTTTGACTTGTAACGCACCTTGATTGTAACCATTCCTCCTGTTTGCTGAGTAATAAAAAGAAATGAAAAGCTATGTGCTTTTCGATGCTGGAGATTCGAGGGGCCAGAGTTCGTGTAGCCTGAGGTCATTCCTATTTATTGGCTGGAGGGACACACAGTACTTGCTGTGATGCAGGCAGTGTCCTTGCTGCCTCTGCACATCATGCAGGATGTCCATTTTCTGCTCCCCGGGGTTTCTCTGTTGTCTGTGTTTTACAGCACTTATTACAAACTGAGAACTGGATTTCAAAACGTGTCACTCTTGGTATTTGAAATACAGGCACTCAGAAATGTTGCTGTAGACCTTTGCTATTTTAAACCTCATGGAAAGTGGTAACATGAGTTACTAAGCTTGTTTGCATTTAGAGGGATTATGCTGACAAAACAGCTGCAGCTTTTAGGAAAACTGCTTCTTCCTAACTACTTGATCAGAAGAGAGGCCCAGAAAGCGAGAGAGGACTGTCTTTAGTTATCAATCATTATTTGAAAAGAAATGGCTTTTGTTTTTCCCTACGCTTCTGAATATGTGTACCAGTATTGTGCAGCACAGCAGCTGACATTTAGAGCAGAATTTCGGTACAGAAAATTAACTAATGGCAAGACAATCTAAGGGAAATACTGTGGTTAACTATGCAAAAGTATACAAAAAAACTGATACAAATCTTACTTTTGATCACCTGGTAGCCCTGTGTTCCAGCCTGCTTGGATGGAGAGAGGACCGAGGTTCTAAAACATTCCAAGATTAGGGCACAAACGAGGCCAGATGCTGGATCCCAAAACAATCATTCAACTCTATTTTTGTAAAGAGCAGAGAGAAATAAGGAAGGTAGAAAAGTAGGAAAAGCTAGGGGTGATTGTTATAAGCACAGGACGGGAGTTACCACCACCACGAAGTGCCGATGCCTTGCAAGCTGGTAGATCTCTGCTGGGCTTCTTCCCTGGTCACCTTGTATCCTCCGAGGAGGCAGAGTTAACAGGGTGGCAGCAGCTCCCGCAGCAGTCCCGGGCACAGCCCTAAATTCCCTTGCTGTGGTGGCCCCTGGGTGCCCACTGGCCGGTTCACCAGGACCCAAGCTAAGGTCTCCTGGTACCAAAATGGGCCCTGAGTGTCCATTGGCTGGTCCCTGGCTATTCACTCAACATCTGCCTGCCACACCTTATCTGGGAGAGTCCTTGCCATATTCTTGATTGTAACAATTTTTATCTTTTTTTGTTGGGTAAGAATAGCTTGTCTACCTGCCTGAGGTGGCTTGCTAGGTACCGCCCGGAGCTTTTGCAAGCAGCTCAGCTCCTGCAGCAGCCTAGCTGTTTCCTCAAGACCTTTTAGCTCCATGCTCGAGGCAATGGCGAAGCAGACTGCATCTTTTAATCAGCCCATTACACTCTGCTATGTTGCAATAACGACATGCAGTGGAAGGGGAATGCTTGAACAGACTTGAATAAAGCTCCAAGATTAATATGTATGGATTGTGACAATCCAAGGCGCAGTAATTAAACATGGAGGCTGTTGTACAGACGAGTAGGTAATTTTTGCTTCAGAGAGCTGCAGTGAAGGAAGTGGGGGTTGCAGAGTAAAGGAAGGATGCTCGTACAGATCCAGCTGGAGTACAACAGGAGATCGTGGCTGACTAGCCCATACATGCAGGAGAGCTGCTTGCAGACAGATGGCACATGGCAGAAAGAGGCTAGTCCAAACCACCAGCTTTAGTTACTGCCTTGAATACATTGATTATTTCAGCAGTGTCTCTTAAAGGCCCAGGGCCACGAGAAGTGCAGTGTGAGTACCACTCCCCTCTTTGAATGCGGGTGTGTCTGTCTGCACAGCGCAGTCTTAGATGGCGAGTCAGCTCTAGCTGGGTGCTGATTTTCTTTCCAGTGCAATAGACTTTGGCTTTGGCACTGCTTTTTCTTCGCAGTAAGGTCAAGTTGCTTCCCAGTTTCATGTGGGAGGGATTCTGCTGAAGAAAGATCACGGAAGAAAGACTATGCCCCTGAGCCTTGCTTTTTTCCTTGGCACCCTTTGATGGTCTGTCATGAAGAGAGAGGCTAAATTACAGCTCCCATTGCTCAGTTGTTCAAACATTCTTGTCCCACAGTTTTGCTTTCTGCAGAGAGAATTGGATTGTTCTTTCTGGAGTGAGCAATGGTGTTGGATCTGTTCAGAATGCATGATAAACATGTCTGTAAGTATATTTCCTGACTGAAAGGAAACATTGAGGCCTTCTTTATTTAAAACATATGTAGGCTTAAGATTGCCTTCTTCAATTCAGAATGCTTTGCTTGTTGATGACGAAGGATCCATCCAGCTGTTGGTAAAAATCTTTCAGAAGCTTTTCTTTGATTTTATTGTCAGACTGTCATATTGGGGATGCTCTTCATAGCTTGAGCTGATTTTCATCATCTGATTTCTGATCTTACAGTGTAAGTGGTAGGTTGACCCTGTGTTTTGTTTTCTGTGGACTAGATGTGTTTTCTTGTTTGATTTTGGGTTTTTTTGGCTTTGTGGTAGGTTCCCATTTCAACAGTTTGCCTTAGACTGAGGAGCTGTGTGGCAGTGCATGAGGTTTGAGGTTGGTTCAGGGAAGAGCCAGGAAGCAGAAAGGGCCTTTGCAGAGTTAGTCATGAACACAGCGTGTTGTGAGGCGCCTGAGAACTTCAGCACAGTGTTGGGTGCAAGATGCTCTGTCGATGCAGGTGCTGTGAGTTACTTGTTACAAATAACAAGCTGCCAGGCTTTCAGGAACAGCACAGGCACAGCAAGTGTGCATGACTTCTGGCTTGGGATTTTGTGGGTTTCAATTTCAAGCACAGTCACATTTAAACTATAATACTGTGATAAACTGTGTATAACTAGTTCTCCTCTGAGACTTCTATGTCCTCCATTCAACTTCTGAACATGTAATTTTAAGGACTTGTTGATCTTAAATTTGTATTATTAAACAGAATATTATTTAACTTCTGCTTCAAGGAGTTGGGATATATTAGCATGGCTTATAATTCAACATCTTTTGTGTAAATGTGTATGTGTGCTTATATGTATCATGTGGGAATATGCTCATTTGGACTACTAAGGCACTTATGAAAGCCTTTATTAATGTGGTGTCATAAGGGCAGCTGTTAGTGTTCTCATTTTCAAACAAAGTCTGTTCTGAGTCTTTTTTTCACAGTTGGTGTGTTTTAATGCTTCCCCTTCCCCTTCATCTAACTTGTCTTTCTTCCCTCTTCAGTGGAGATAGTTTATGACCTCTCCAGACTACATATTTCTTTCTCCCCCCTCCTGCATCCGCTGCTTCCTTCCAGGTGTACTTTGATGTGACAGCACAGCCTAACTCAAGCTCTTCAGTATAACATGGCCTTGAAAGTGAAGAACAAAATTTACAAATACATTGTTATATATATAGTTTTAGAATAAAACTGTATTTTTTAGAGTAAATCTTAACAAATTAGACCTTAATCCCTTTATTGTTCATCTTTCATCTATTTTAATTCTGTATTTTGCTTCATTTTTACAGATGATATGCTGCATAATGGGAATAATACTCTTCTGTGTAGATTAGGAAAAATTTGGCAGCCACCCATTTAGCCACACAAAGGGTAGCCAGAATTCACTGTGTTGGTGTTAAATGTTTACACTTTATTTGGGTGGAGGGGGAAAAGGGGAAGAAGGGCGGGAGTGGTGGTGGGGGGAGCTTTTGTTCTTCACCTTTTAAAGAAAAATCTTTTCCTTGAAAGCTATCTGCACTGTTCAGGCCTTACCACACTACCAAAGCAGCAGTGATCTTCTGAGTTGGTATCAACAGTGGCTTCTCTTGATTTTCGCCAGGACTTGGCTGTGGGTGAGGAAAGTCTGCTTCTTCCATCATTGCTCCTTCTATATTAAGAAAAGAAAATGTACCCTCTGTGCCCTGTCCACCCAATTCCCAAGCTCCCCCCATTCCCCTTGGCTACATTGACTTAGTAACAGTGTTTTTTTCCTCAGGCCTGGCACTAATTATGTACTTGGAGGGTGACCCTCCCAGGGTACCGCCCCATGAACTGCTGTAATTCAGGTCACCTTCTCCAGGACTCATCTCTGTACTTTGTCTATTTTCTCATCTTCTTTCTTCAGGGTAAGCAGCGTTTCCTTCATCCGTTCTAATCCACAGTGTTGGGTTTTTGCCTTTTCAATCTGTTAGTGTCCTTCCTAGCTGTGGGCCTAATGCTGGGTAGGAGCTGGAGGTTGGAGAAACAGTTGGCACCCACGGGTGTGATGTTGAACCGCTCTGTTCTCACTGTGGCAATTGCAGAATTATCTTTGGCTCAGGCTGAGATAAACCTGTTCAGTGGTCCAGTTTGGGTGGTGGTCAATGGGTCGTTACAAGTGGGTAAACCATGTTTACCCTCAGCTGCATTTTGGTGAGAGGTGCTTGACAAGTGAGTGGCAGAGACGAGGAGGACAAAGTACTGACCTTTCATTTAAGCAAAAGTTTCCTGGAGTCTTGGCTGCCTCTGAGTTTGTGTCCTCTCAAAAGCTACCGTCTCCGAATTGAATTTGGGAAATCGTGACTAGTTGTCATGGTGGCAGATTTTCCTGCTGTTTGTGCTAGGTTCTTCTTCAGGACGTTCCTGTCAGCTGCTTGTCCCCATAGGAGAAGAAGAGTTGTTCTTCTGGGGTCCCTCACTATGGTACTGGCCTGCTTTCTTAGCTGTTGTGGAGTCCTGATGAGCCCAGCCCATCAGGGGGTTGTTCAGAGCTAACAGGGCTTCCTGCACCTCCCCTCTGCTGTTTTGAAAGGTAACTGGAGGTTTCTTGCTTTTGTTTGAGAGGAAGAAAGGGAGTTGCCTGAGACAGACAGGCAGTTATTCCCTCTCTGCCACTTTTATCCCCCTAATGCCTGTTCCTCCTAGCAGAGGGCCTGTTGGACACGTGCATCATGTGTACACGAACACCACAAATCCATACAGGAGGCTTTTTATTACAATATATTTCTGTCCTGGTTTTGCAACATCCAACATTTTTTTTCTAAGCAATATTGCTAGGAATATAATGTATTAACTGACTAGTATGTCCAGTGGAGGTTTTAATGTAAAAGAAATATTTAGTACTTTTAAGTTATAGCACCCGGGTAAGCTCGTGTTTGAGTCTGGTCACACGCAGCAGTTACTTGCATTTGTTCAGAAGGGGTGGGTTGTGATTATTTGCTGTTTACAGCAGTTCAGGCTGTCTTGGGTGAGTGACAGTTTTGGAACACAGTTGTGTCAAATAAAATTTGCTTGTAAGCAGTTTAAAATGAATTATCTCATTATTTCCTGGCTTTTAAGTCAGCATGGTTGGTATAACTCTACAGTGTAGGTAGCAGCCTTAAGTAGATTTTGCAGTTGAAGGTAAGCAGGTGGATAAACTTGATTATACTGAGCATACCAGAGACATGAATTTAAAGTGCTATTTACAGAGGTGAGTTGATACAGTTTCTAACAGTGAACCATATTTCAGTAGCCTGTTTAACTTTCCTGAAAAGCAGCAATTTACGTCATTGATTATTATTATCAAATACGTTTTGTCTTGAATGGAGCATTACTATTTCAACTTGGCAATCCCATGTATTGAAAGTTAGGATGCCTTTTTCAACCAGAAGCTCATTTCCTTTTCCAGCAGGAATAGTTTTTATGCCATTGTGAATACTGTTCCGATGATTCTAACTCTGTTCTAGTAAACAGTTGCTTAAAAAAATCAGCGGGGTTTGAAAACACTAATGTGAATCAGATAAAAACATGTCATTCTAGAAGCTCTCATTCTGTGGCTGATTTTAAAGTAAAGAATGGGTTTCCTAATCCTTCCAACCCTTCTGTTTCATTCAGTGAACTTTAAAGTGGAGGTTTGACTGCACAGCAGTGTTGGCAGGAGGAGTGCTTGAGTGCACCTTTTCCAGTACTCAATGCTTGGATGATTCTGACCGCTCACAGAACTGCCTCTAGTCCCTTAATTAGAAACAGATGTCCTAAATGAAAAGGATGATTAGAGCAATGGTAGTGGTTCAACTGCTAATATCAAATTTCTGGCTATATTTTGAAGTTCAGTAGGATATTTTTTTGTATGTATAAAAAAGGCAAATTTTTAAGTTTTGTGGAGAGAAGTGATAAAAAATATTTTTTATTATTATTTATTATCATATTAGAAGTGATAAAACAATATATTAAACTTAAAAGACATCAATTCCTTATAGTAACAATTTCCCTGAAAGGTATTTAAATAGAACATTTGTAAATGATTTTGAGAGTTTTTCTGTGTATATTTGTGTGTATGTGGATTTGTGTGTACACCCATGTACACTGCATTAGAAAAATTCTGAAAGCAGCTGAACTTGTGGATGATGTATTTCAGTCCTGCTGCATTGTCTTAAGTTTTTTGGGTTTTTTTTTTTTTTTTTGTATTTCCCTGATGTGCAGGAAAGGAGGCTCCTGGGAAATCAGTGTAAAATTCTGAGAGATTTTTCTTCATTTGTGTGTACAAAAACGGACAAAAACTATCCCAGACAATGCCTACTTCTGCTGAATAACAGTTAATATCATTGCTTGAAATTTATTTTACTGTTTTAATCTTTTTAATAGTAGTTCTTGTTGGTTGCTTTATTGGGATTAACTTAAGAAAACAGCTTTAATTGTGAAAGTTTTTGTCATCTTAGCATAGCAGAAACATAAATTGTAATCAGCATCTGGACAAACTAGTTTCATCTGTTGTATATTTTGATTTCTGGACTTCGTCTTTTCTCATTTCCCCTTTTCCCCCCAGTACATACCTCATGAATTTACAAATGTATCTCTGTCTTGCTATTCATCAGATCAACATTTCCATTCTCTTCTTTTCTGAAGCTTCAGTTCTGCTTGTTGCCTTAGAAAGTCCTTCTCTCTTTCAACACTTCTGTCTGCTACAGGTCTTTGATCACTGCTACTTTCTCTCTCCCATTTACTGTCTTTCTTTAGTCCTTTGTTGACCTACATCATTCCAATGAAATTATTCATCTTTAAGGCTTCAGTGGCTTCCTCCTGTTCAGAAACAGTAATATAGGTAGTTTTATATATTTGTGTATATATATATGTGTGTGTGTGTGTGTGAGAAATATTTTTTGAAGTGAATCTTTCCTTAAACCCTGCCAACTGCATTTTTGTTCACTTCATGGAGCAGTCTAGGAGCAATCCCAACAGGTAATGGGCATCCAGTCCTCTGCACCAGACTAAAACTAGCTGTGAAGCTTAAAAGCTGCTGGAAGCATTCAGTGCAAATGTCAGTGCTGGCTCTCAGTCTACAGATGCATTTATTCTGCTGCACACCATTTCCTAGTGCAGATGTGGCCTCTGCTGCCTTGACAGCTGTTGCTGCTCTGGGCTTTGCTGCTCCTTCCCTCACTCCTTCATTCTTACCTGTTTCCATACCTGGAATTCGGTTCACCTGCAGCCTGAACCCAGGCCCCACCCATGTTCAGCCCTCATCCAGCCCTGCTTGCATCCAGGATTTCTAGCTGGGTGCTCCCTTAAGCTGTGGCAGAAACTGATCCTGTCTCCACTTTGGAGCTTCTTGTGTTGTGTTACTGCCTGGATACTTTCCTTGTGAAGTAACCATCTGTTTATGGTCTTTCCCGTTTTGTGTAGCAGCTGAGTGTCATTCTTCCCTTTTGAAGCACTCCACACGTTGCACCTGTCCAGCCATCTTCATGCTAACCTAATTTTTTTGGTAAGCCACCTTTCAGCAAGTACACCATCTGACCATTTCATCAGCTGCTGTCTCTGCCCCTGTTCACCTCTTTCATCTTTGGTGTGTGGTAGTGTCACAGCTGAAGGGTAGCAGGATCTCTGTTTCGGGAGATTCTGAGAAATTTAAGAGTATCCTTCTTCAGTAAATATACTGTGTTTTCCTTCATTTGTGCGGGAAGTACTATATATTTTTGATTTTGCAAAATTAGATTGGGTTTTTTAAGTGGCTTTGTATGCAGCAAGTGTTCATATATAGCTGTGTTGAGAAGAGTCTATACATGTGTGCATGTATGTTAAAATGGTGTTTCTGGCAGCTTCACTGGTAATGTAATTTCAGAATTGGGATCTGTGCTTAACAACTAACATGCTTCAGTATCCTGCAACATTATTTAGACTTATTTTAATACAATACTTAATGTAATGGAAAAAAAACTTGTCTCTTGCAGCTTTTACACTTGTGAACAAATGCATTGAATCTTGTTTTCTTTAGGAAGGTGACAAAAACTCGGCTGAGCTATGGGAGAAATCCTTGTCCTTTCTGACCTACAAGCACTTACAGAATTAGCTAGTATGGGTTCCATTTCTATTTGCCTGTGGTACAACTAGTACTCTCTGGATATTACCCAGCCTGACAGCACTCAAGTCCAGTCTGATGTTAGAAGGAATTTCTTCACAGAAAGGGTGATTGAACATTGGAAGGGGCTGGGGTCACCATGCCTGGAGGTGTTTAAGGAAAGACTGGGTGTGGCACTCAGGGCCATGGTCTATTTGGCAGGGTTGTGTTTGGCCAAAGGTTGGACTCAGTGGTCTCAGAGGTCTTTTCCAGCCCCATTGGTTCTGTGACTCTGCAATCCCGAGTTTTTTCCAGGTGACTCATTTCTGGCTACAAACTCCCTTTCTGCTGTTTAATTACCATCTGTTTGCTAATGCCATTTCATGTCTGTGGTTTGTAAGTTTTTCAGGGGCAGGGCCCTCTTCCTGGTAAACAAGAAGTGCTAGATTTATATGGCTGCAAGCAGTGTGTGTTCAGTGTGCTGCAGGATGCAAATTAGGACTGTATCAGAGCACACAGTTTGGAATTTCTCAGAAGATAACCTTTATATCCAAATCAGGCAATGAATATGCCTGCAGAATAGAAAATGGATTCTGGTGTCTGAGGATAAGCTATTCAGTTGGGGGGTGGGGGGAACTTTCTAAGTATATTTTCTGCTTTGGGTGTATGCTTGCAAATATAAATGCTAGAGTCACCTCTCCCCGGTGGAAGCACACACACACACACAAAACATGCAGTGTTCATTATTTAGCGACTTATCAAGGAAGATTTTTTTTTGCTTGTTTGTTTCGCTAATTTCACAGGAAGAATGCTCAAAAAATACTTAACACAGTAATTGAATCAGGGGAAAATCAACGGGGTCATCTGTTGCCATGTCTGTTTTAGCTCTCTGTTTAGGATGTGTTTCAAGATGGGTTTGTTTGTTGGGTTTTTTAGCAACATCTGTTCCAACTCTTGTTCTCTGTGTGTGTGTGTGTGTGTGTGTGTGTAGGGAGGATGTTTAAGGTCTGTTAAGCCATTTGTTCAAACTGGCTTTGCAGCAGCATCAAAGGCATTTGAAAAGCTACGGCAACTTTTAAGGGGAAAAAATATCCAAAGAAACAGAAAGCAGATATACCACATTTAGATTTTTAGGATGTTTAATTAATTCCCATGAGGATTTTTACTTTCAAATAAACTCTAAGGAAAAAGGTAATTAATATAAAAGAAGTAAATAATTTTACTGTAAGTTATTGAAAAAACCCCCAACTTTCTGTAGTGTGCTAAAACTTAGTTAATGCAATTTAAAAAACTTAGTTAATGCAATTTTAAAAACTTAGTTAATGCAATTTTGAAGAAAAAGTATTATTTTGAAATTACTGAATATTGACCTGTTAATGACAGCTTGTTATTAACAGTTGTTACTTCCTGGCCATGCTGGGGATGGTGTTTGATGGTATTTGAAGAAGAGATGTGCAAAAAAGAGGAGTTTTAGGTATTCTTTAAAGAGACCTTAGTGTTAAAGGCTATCCAAGAGGGATCAGACATGTTGTGATGGAAGACCATACGGATATTTCTCGTAAGTTGGTCTTTTGTGAATTCTTTTCTGAGTACAGTACAATGTCTTTTCTTTGACAGTACAAAGTCTGATACATGTTGCCTCAACCATGTTACTTCATTCAGTTCTTAGTATTTTGCTTCTGAAGCTATGGATTTCTTTTTTATTTATTTAATTTTTTATTTCTTTTATGGCATCTGGTTTTAGTTACTGGATACTGCCTCACCAATGCAAAGGAGGAAGTACAGAATTTGGACTAATGCCAGTGTTCTGCTGTGGGAAGATCAAAATACACATGAATTACTGTTTTAGTCTTGTCTGCTGAGTGTACAGACTGTTTTGTGTAGCAGATGATTCATAGCTTTGCTGATACCTTTGTGGGGTTTTGTGTTTTGATTTACATCTTAAAAGCTTAATTTAAAAAAAAAAA
>VXAW01004923.1:159521-208010 GCA_013399735.1 Tyrannus savana
ACCAGTCCAGCAGAGTTGCATAGAAACATGAAAGCATCCAGATGGACAGAAGCCATCACTGCAGCCTATAGATGAACAACTTCTGCACAAATCTGTAAACTTCATTTTAAAATACCTATTCCTCTAGATTGACAGGATTTTATATCATTTGTTAGTCTTATTGTTGCAGACTTGCAAACATTTGTTCTTGATGGCACTCTTTTCCAGCACTTTTGAAGTCTGTGATAATTAATTATGCCTTCTGTAATAGATAAGTGACTTGAAGTTATTGGTACTAGTCTTAAAGTAATCTTTTCCCTTTTCTGTCTTTTTCCAAAATTAGATAATATACCTGAGAGAATCCCCAGAAGATGTGTACAGGCTTATACTGGCAGGAAGTGTTTCGTATCTTCCTTTCAGGTAAATAACAAGCTGACAGAGCCCTCTGTACCTTGGTATTTTGAGGAAGAAATGTAGCATTTTTCAGCACTACTTTGTGCTGGGGTTTCTTTGTGCTGAAGTTTTTACCTGGGGCACGTTCCCTGTTCCTTCAAGCGCTCGGTGAGCTGGGGTGTCAGGAGCTGGTGCTGAAGTGGCACGAGATGGAGCCACACTGCTGTGCATGCACTGTCACTGAGCTTTTTGATCTGCGTTGCCTCTCATCTGGCAGCCTGATTTCGTGCCAGTAGTGGATAGTAAAACACATGAAAGTACCTGTCATTCAGCCCAAATGGCTTGTGGTACTAAATAGCATGCTTTATGCACAAGGCAGCATCTGCAGATTGCTGTGCTTCCGACAAGTGGGGAGTTGTCATCAGTGCATTCAAGGAGCCTCCTGGAGTGCCTGTGCCCTACTGTGCTATCCCTTCAGCAGACACCAGAGTGGTTGAAGTTCCCCTGAGGACCAGGGCCCGTGAATGTGAGGCTGCTCCAGTCTGTCTGTGCAGGGCTTTATCCATTTGCTCTTCCTCGTCAGGTGGTCTAGCAGACACCCACTACAATGTCACCTGTGTGTGTCTTTGTCTTCTGCCTGAATGGGGTGCTGCTATTTCCTTTTCCTGCTGATTTCTGCCCCACTCACCTTTCACACTGATCCATAAGGAAGGAAAGGATAGCAAAAAAATTTAGAGGCAGCCATCCAGATACTTAAAAGGTTCTTCCTCCTGTCCGTTAAAATGGAACATGATACACTTTTTACTTATTAGAAACATTAGCTATTCTCTGCTGATAAGGGCTGCATGGTCTCAAAAGAAGACATAATATTCTCTGATGTAGATTCAGTTTAATTTATTCATTTACTCGACTAAAGTATTCCTGTAGAATGCTTACTCTGCAGTGCTCATAGAATCTAATAGAGGTCACATAAGAACATGCCATTCCTGGAGCAACAGAATTTTAAAAACTGTAGTTGAAAGAAGGTATTTTAATGAAATTAGTTTCTTCTCTTGTTTAAACATAAACTACTTATGCATCTTAAGGGAAGTATTTTATTATATCTACACCAGCATTTACCTTGACAGTTTCAGGAAGAAGTTGCTGTTCATGTGTACAAGGAATGCATGTGCACAGTCTCTCTCTTCTTTTAAATGGAGCAGTGTATTAAAACCTTACTTTTTGAAACTATGCTTCAGAGGAAAATATTCAAAGAGTGTGTGTTAGAATATGATACTTGCTTAGGAATTACCTTTTGCCACCAGGAGTTTGTGTTGCCTGTTGTTTGTTGATGGATACCAAAATACACCAGTTTCAATATTCGTGTCAGAAACAGAACGTCAGCTTCACCAAATCTGTAACTGGAGTGATCTTACTCTTGTATCTGTTGACATAACTTATTTTATACTTCATTATTGTTGTAAGATGCAAGGTGGGTAATGAAGTAATCATTTGACATAATTATTTCACTGTAATAGTAGTTACCTTGAAGTAATTTTTTTAAAGGTGTTTTAGAGAAGTATCTTCAATTGGTTTCACTTGGATTAAGATGGAATAATTACTGGTTTGGTCATCATATCTTATAGGGATGCTTCCTTTGGTACTTGCAGTTTTCATCTGACATTGCTGGACTGTTTTCATGCAATAAACAAGGTCAGTGAACTAATATTTTTCATACTTCAAAAAGTTAGCTAAGTATTGCCCATCAGGAGAAGAAGGTTCAGGAAGCTAGGATCCAATCAGAGCTGTGAAGTAGCAGATTTTCGGATTGTTGCCTAGCTTATTAGGCATTGTAGCAAAACTGGATACTGCATCCATAGAAGTCAATGGATACTTTACATAATCAACCAGTGAAGATTTTAAAGTGGGAATTTTGAGGTTTATTTTTGTAGTCGTTCAGGACAGTAATTCACACCTCTAATCCCTCAGAGCTGTGTGTTAGGTTTATTATATGCCCGTGCTCCCCTGGTGTTAAGTTTTAGGGCTGAATATAGCCTTTGGAAGTGGTTTTGCATTGGTTAGTCATACACCTTAGGCGTTTGCAGCACACGCTAATGGTTTCAAGTTTTGCTTTAGTAATACAAATAGAACAAATGTCGGGAGGTAGGTGCTTATTTCAAATACAAATTATTATAATCTAGTGTTTTATAGCAGTACAGTGGTGCAGTACTTGAAGGACAGGAGAATTTAAGCACATTCTTTTTAGTCTGTGTGAGTAGTGCAATGGGGAATTCTGCGGCTCTCTACCCTACTGCTGTCTTTTGTGTTATGAGTATCTCTGCCAAATACTGGTGTTTTCACTGGTTAAGTCAGCTTCTTGCAGATTTGTGATTTTCAGCTATTTTGGACGTTCTGAAGCCTACTTGTATGCCAAGACTGGTGCACTTGGTGATATTCTTGCTGGAACAGCAAGGAAAACTCCAGAAGATGACACAATGGAAGACAAAACTAGACTTTAGTATTTCAAACACCTGGAGATACAGATTATCTGTGTTTGTGCCTATGAGTTACCCAAATTATTACTTCTTTTTTTTTTTTTTTTTTTTTTACTTCAGAATACATTCCTAATGTCAACAGATTTTTTTTTGCCAGTTATTTCCCTTTTTTTTAAATTTTGTGCACCTAGCAGTAATAAAAAGGCTGAATGCTTCAGTAATCTGGGATTTTATAGTGATTCCTTGAAAACAGAGAAAAGTTTATTTACTCATCTTCACTTGTATTGAAATTAACGAATCTGTTTTGAACCAAGATTGAGCTGACCTGTATTTCTTCAGTTATATGAAATCTCTTTGAAAGAATAGTATGGGTATTAAGGGACTTACAGTAACCAAAAAGTGTGATAAACTGTCCTCATTGAAGGGGCATCTTTGTTAAAAGCTGTGTTCTGAATTTTAGGCTTTGCAGTATGGTTTCCTGGATTTTAGTACGTTTGATGTAAATGAATATGAGCATTATGAAGTAAGTGTTGACTATCAATCTTTTGTTTGCTGTTACTAATGCTAAAATGATTGTTTACAATTTGTGCTATTTTTTGTAGTATTAAGTTCCAGTTCTGTTTTATCTCTTTAAACTATGATGTTAACTCTTATAGTTAAATAGGAGTGCATGGACAGAGAGAATATTAAAATTCAAGATTTAAGCATAATTGGGCTTAGTCATGGAGGAAAGCAAAAAACCAAAAATGGAAATAAATACCTTTTTCTGTTATTAGACCCTGGAAGTAGATCAGAAGCGTGAACTTGGGCACCTTTTAGAGGTCATGCATATTCTTGAGCAGTCTTGATGAAAAACTGGAGGGCATACAAGCCTGAGTCTAACTGAATGCTGGAGAACAATCAAAATATGTGTCTGTGAACACATGGCAAAAGGATAGTAAAATCCTTTGAGGTAAAGAAGGACCACAGGGCTGGGAAACCCCAAGTGCAGAAGATTGACTGTGGGGCATAGGAGATGACAATGAAGGACTGCAGCTCTTGACTATATGGAGTTTCAGGAATGCAAAGCCTCCAGTGACATGTAAAGAGAAAACCGAGTGTTCTTAGAACCTAAAAAATCATTGTTTAAATTGTGAACAGAGGTAGGGCCAATGCCATAATTTAGAAACCCGTACAAAATTAAAAACTGGAAGTTGCCCTTCGTTTGAAGGGCGTCAGTTGTGCTGTTCTAAAACCCTGATTTAGAAAGACAAGAACACAGGCAAGAAAACTGAGGTTGAGAGCATCTGCCATCCTCATGATGAAAAAGAAAGCAGGCAACTAACATAACTTCCTTTGACAAAAATTGTGCATCGATTCTATCTAGCATGTATTTTGAAACAATAAGGAAAAGCCTGAAAATACAGGGATAATGATAAACCAAGCATTTTCTCTTGACAGAGAGCAGAAAATGGAGATTTTAACTGGATAATACCAAACAAATTCATTGCCTTCAGTGGACCTCATTCAAGGAGTAAAATTGAAAATGGTATGCTTAAAAAAGGAGGTGGGGGACACAAGCCCACTGCTTTCTTAGTTGATTGTTATCAGTAAGAACAAGCTTTGAAAATTGTTCCTCAAACAGTGTGTTTTTTCCTTGGCTCTTTTCCTTTTATAAAAACTCTGGCAGTAACATTGTAATGCTTGGTTTAATTGTATCTGACCTAGGTGATTATGTTAGAATTCCATCCTCGGTTAAGTCTGTTTCTTTATGTTGAACATGAGTTCTCTTTTGGAAGTGTTTTCATCTCTTGTTTTTTAGTCTTTGTTTATTTCTGCAGTTTAAGCCCTACTCACTTCGGTTTTTTTTTTCTTTTCCCCTTTCTTTTCTCAAATAGGCTATCCCCACCATGCTCCAGAGGCTTATTTCCCATACTTCAGGCAGCACAAGGTCACCACTATAATACGCCTCAACAAAAAACTGTACGATGCCAAGCGATTCACAGATGCTGGATTTGAGCATTTTGACCTCTTCTTTGCTGATGGAAGCACACCTAGTGATACTATAGTTAAAACATTTCTCAATATTTGTGAAAATGCTGAAGGTGTTATAGCTGTTCACTGCAAAGGTATAGTGTAAAAACCAATTCGTATTACAAATGATGCTTGTAGGTACTGAGGTATTTTGCACTGTAATGCTATTTTATCTAGTTAATAACATCTCTGCCAGACTTCAGCTTTTCCATACAAAGTATTTCCATACAAATTATTTTCCTTTCAAATTATTTCTGCTTGGTTCTGTTCAATACTTCATCTTCTAATTTTTTTGGGGTTCCAGAAAAATCTTCCCAGCCATTCCCAAAAATGAGGATTGGAGAAAGTGAGCTCTCCAATATTAACAGCTCTTTCTGCTATAAAGTGTTAGCACTTTCAAAGGATGCTTTTGAGCAGGAATTTGAACTCCTGGCAAGGTTCATTGGTCTTTCTAAAAATACGTGATTAAACATACAAATCATAAACTTTTGAGAATGTCACTGCAGCTTTTTGAGGAGATCCCTCAAAAAATATGAGTGTTGTTCCAGAACCACCAAAAATCGTCATCCCTCATAAACTCTCTGTACTAGCTCTATTGGACATGCTCTGAATATCTGTTCCTCCAGAGCTGGACTGCCAGTTTTCCCAGTGTAGCTGGTGTAGTGGTGCAGTTCTCTGTGATTATAAAGCAGTGTGTCTCCCTTCCCACACCATCTTTAACAGTCTTATCAAACACTTCCTGATAGTGCTGTTAGTGAAGGAGAAGGGCCTTTTCTTAACCTGTCTGTCTGCTTTGGACCTGCAAAGACTGCATTTTTGTTCCTGGATCTGCCGTCCATTTGCTGCATTTAACAGAGTTATACTGGGAAGTGAAAGACTTGTTAAAACCAGCATTTTGACTATTGGTATAAAAGTGCACACTCTTGTTCCTCACTGAGGAGATAAATTCAGATGTATCACTGAGTTGGTTATGCCAGAGTATTGAGTATCAGTGGTGCAAGTGCTTTGTCTTCATTCAAGTTAAGATATTAAGATGTATGTCCTCTAGGCTAGCTTTATGGCCCTCAGCCTGCTCTTGGGAAAGAGTAGAATGCTGTAGCCTGTTCTTAAGGCTGTACAAGTCATGGAAAATGCTGTGTGGTTGTCTTGGCTGTTGGACTGTACAAAAGATTTTACACTGGTGTAATCTGTTAAATGAGAGAAGGTGGTGCGTGATTTGACATTTAGAGCGAGTGACTGAGGAGAGACACCACTTAGCTTCTCATGTTTCCCAAGGCAAATAACACTGTTCTGAGGGCCATTGCAAAGAAGGTTCCTCATTCTGGAGTACTTTTTGCCTGTACCAGCTAGCACCCCAGACCTGCTTATTGCAAAATTTGTCTTTTTCTTGGGAGCTAAGGAGATTAACTGGAGGAGGAACTGGAAGAGCAGCTGGTTTCAGTGCAGTGTATGATCTGTTTGCAAGAAGGTGCTCTGAGAATTCTGGAAAAAAAAGAAGCCAGCTGTTTTATCCCATGCGTAAAAACATTCTCATACCTACATTGCATACATTTTCATAGACAGACCTAGGGATGTTTGTAAAGTCACTGGCTTTGGAATGTTACCTCACTTACAAACATGAGCAGTGTGTCAGTAGCCCTGTATATGAAAAAAAAATATCAACAGGTAAGTTGCACTTAACCAAATTTGATCAGTACAGGTTTGTTTAATAAGCTAGGCAAGGAGCAGGTAACAATATCTGCAGTTACAGCAGGTTCCAGATGAAGATGGGTGTATAAAAGAAGCCTTTCTTTTATCTTGCACAGCTGGTCTTGGACGAACTGGCACACTTATTGCCTGTTATATCATGAAGCATTATCGGATGACAGCTGCTGAAACTATTGCCTGGATTAGAATAAACAGACCTGGTTCTGTGATTGGGCCACAACAACATTTCCTGATGGAGTAAGTAGATTAACTGTAAATTATTTCCAAAAATAAATCTAAATGTCTTTTTCTTCTTCTTCTGTTGTACACTTAATAATCTTCAGTGTTAATTTGTTTTGTTTTGGGCCTTTTTTTCCATGTTATGATAGCAAACAGGCAGAGCTTTGGACAGAAGGGGATATTTTCCGTGCAAAGTTGAAAGGAAACCATAAAATTGCTGTAACGAGAATTCTGTCAGGAGTAGATGATATTTCAATTAATAACACGAGAAACAGGAGAAGCATCCAAAAGGACATTGAACTGGTAACCATCCAAATATTGTGCTCTTGTAAAAGCTGGAACTGTTGAGAATCTCTCAGGTTCTGAACAAACCTGTGGGTACACAGTGAAACAATGTTAATCAGATTCTATTTCTGTTTGCCCTTTTGGTATAAAGGGATATGGGGGGGGAGAAAGTACGGACAGCAACAATGAAAAATGAAGTTCAGAACACAGGTGAATTAAGAGCATCATTATCATGCTTTAGTAATTAGGTAAATAATAGGCAAAAGAAGTACTCACAATCTGCAATCAAAACCACTGTGATTTCATTTGGGATTGTCTGGTGCTTCGTTCTGTGCATTTAAAGGAAAGGGATGAAAGGTTTTTTATTCTTTTTAGTTTCTAAGTAATTGAAACTTCTATAATACCTTCTGTAATACTTTTTGAAAAAGAACGTACTGCTGTTTTAAAAAGGCAAGTGAGGGGGGAAATGCTGTATTGTTCTGTACCTAAGCAAAGATTTGATAGTTATATTATTTCCACTGTTTAAAAGTAGACAATATTCTGATGCATGTAATTCATGACACCACTTAATGGTTTACAGCTTCAAAAGCAGCAAACAGGAAACTGGAAGGAACAGAACTGTATTTATGCACGTGAATTTCCTTTGACTTTTTTTTTTCCTGTTGGGATAATTCTGGTTTTAAGAGTTAAGATAAGGTTGATTCTTCAATATCAAGGTGTCTGTGTTTTAATCTTGGTTTATCCCTTCCCCCCCACTCCGCTCTCCAGTACAGCGATGACGACGAAGCAAACTGTTTGACACAAGGGGATAAGCTTCGTGCTCTGAAAAGCAGAAGGCAAGCAAAGGCTCCAGCTGCGTCTCCACTGGCGTAAGTCACTTTCTGAATGCTTGAAATGCCAGAAGCACTTTTATCCTCTCCTTTGTGCACGCTTCCCCTGGCCCCCAGACGTTTGCAGGCACAAAGGTTTGGTGCTGAGGAGAGCTTGGTTAAAGAACTGCAGGACTGGATTTCTGGTCTTCTGCGCACTTTTTGGTTCTGGTGGTCTGCCCTTTACAAACTCCCACGGTATTTCTGAGTGCTTTGCTTTTAGTTTAGTCACAAACGTTCTCTTGTCTTCGCTGTAGCACTATAGCAAAATGGAAGGATATGACTGCGTGGGGTTGTTTGATTGGATCAAATAAGGTGTGTGTTGGTGTTTGAAGTAAAGTCAGACACCCAAAAAAGAGCAGAAAGAAGGATTTTTAGCTTCTCTTAGGTTTTATCTTCCTTGGAAAATAACTTTCCCTAAATCCTTTGTGCCTCTGGAAGGCAGAGTAGTGCTGTTTCATTAAACAAATTGAAAAGAAGTGCATTTCTGTCAGGGAACCTGGTATGGTAGTCTCTTTATTTTAGACAAGACCTGAAACACCACCTGTAACAGAAAGTTTTTGCATCTGTTGTAGCTTGTAGTAACTCTAGGTAGAAAAACTTTCTGTCTGCCCTTAAATAAACTGCAAGAGAATACAAGGCTTGCAAAGCATAGCTGGATCTCATGTGATTGATGGGAAAGGAATGGTGACCTCTATCTGTCAGATTTTTTGCAACTGACCCAGCACCAGAGTCACAGGCCACAGTCAACTTGTTTTTTGTTGTGCTGTCCTTCTGTAGGGGATGAGGCTGGTACCTGCTGGCATTTTTTTTTCCTTTTTTCTTGTTCTTCTTTTTTAAGATCACCAGTGTCATCAGGCTTTTAGAAAAAGTGAGAGGTACATAGTAAAATGTGCTGAAATCATACGAATATTTCCTTGGAAACCTTCACACCTTGCTCTGTGTGATTCCTGCTTTTGTTTTAAAATACCCTCTTTTGTTCATGCTCACCATTTACACAGGTGCTCATATAAGACGTAACACGTTTGGAACAAAGCCTGTACCCAGCTGACACTTAAAAAAACCCCAAAACTCACCACCTCAGTTACAAAGAATAACTCAGTTAAAAAAAAGCTACCTTGCACGTTGCCTTCTAAGGCTCATAAGTGCCTTAGTTGCCACTTCATAATATTTTTTCGTAAAAGGTACTTTGAGTCATATCAGTAAGGTTGTGAAAGATCTTATTTATTGTATGTTCCATAGAATGAATGTAGACTGTGTGATGGCCTGTTCAGAGCCATTGTCTTAATATGCACAAAACCCATCAACTATTAAAATGCTATTCCATTCATGAAACGTTCTGCAGCGTGGCTGCTCTAATTAAAACCAGTTAGCTTGTACTTGTGTAGAATTAAAATAATTGCCCTAGAGCTTACAGCTGGTTTTTACGGTGTGCATCGTGGCTCAGGGAGTTTGAATTTACCTCATCCTCTTCTCTGAAGTTATTTGTATGGTTTGCAACTTGTACTCAAACAGTGTGGTGAAAAATGCACGTGTAACTTCATGCATTCTTTGTGATGCTATTGTTTTATCTCTGGGAATATTTGCCTGCCTTACTTGAGTCAGAGGCATTTCCTACTAGAAGAGGTGTCAGTCTCTTTCCTTTGTAGTTCAGACTGTTAAAAATAACTAGCCTTGCAGTGAAATTCATTACTTTTATGTTAGCAAACAAACAGAAGCTTCTAAATCTTCTATGTAGTTTTATTTCAGAGAAGAAAAAAAAAAAAACCAAAACCAAAACAAACAGGAGGGCAAAATAAGAGCACCAGAAGCTGGGACAGTTACAGTCTTTGAAAACTAGAGGCATTACTTACATTTAAGTCACAAGGGATTTGTGTAGGATGTTGGTTGAAGTTGGTTGTATAAACTATTTCTGCTTTGATGAATGGGTACTTTGTGTATGTTGTAATTGGCAATATTCTGCACCTCTTGGCAAAGGATTGTGAGTTGGCTTTTGCTTCCTTGGGCACAGGAAGGTGATATATGCCATCATCTGGATGTTTACATAAACTGTTTCTGCAGACTTATCTGGCTCTGATCGAATGTTTTAGTATTAAAATGTATGACTGTGAAGTAGGATATATGAGTACAGGTCGAGCATAAGAGATCACAGATGTATTGCTCCTGCATGCTCTTACTTTCAAGAGTGATACAGACTCCCTTTGGAACAAATGACTGTAGTGAGGATTTCAGAAAATTTACTTTGATTCCAGCAAAAATACTGGATATTACATTTGGCAAACGACAGCTGCACAAATTGTTAGCCTTAGTAAGCAAGGAAATTCTTGGCAAAGGTTGTAGAGAGCAGAATGCATTTGAAGAACCTGAAACAAGCTGAAATGCACCAATAGCTTTTGCTTTTGATTTTTTGTTCATCTTTTCCTCCCCCTCCAACCCCTTTTGTAGATGGTTCCTAGCTATGCTGGTGTCCACACTGTGTAGCATTGTCATCTGGTGGATTGTATTGGGCTCCCTTCTGCCCAGCCTGCTATTCTGTCTAGATGGTTTAAGAACATAGTAACCATCAGGACCCCCTGAGAGAGAGCCGCTGTGTAAGTGTCCCATTCCATTTCTCTACAATAGCTCACACTTTCTGCCTACTGTGTCTCATAAATGCATGCTTCCATCTCATGTTTCTCACTGGCTCTGTTGCAAGGGAAAATTTCACTGCTCTGGCTTTGTTGCATTTTTGTATATAATATTTGGAATAACTGAGTGATTTTTATGGCTGGCTTGCAATAAGAAAGGTGCAGAGCTCTTGTAATTGGAATAATCTATAATTCTGAAGCCTTTCTCCTCTGCATGCTTCTGCAAATACGCAAAACTACATAAGCAAAACTATCTGTAGAAAGGAAAAAACGCTGCTTTAAAATATATCCTGTCCTTTGTGTATTGCAGATGAAGGTGTTAGCTGCAGTTTTACTTTGAAATTCCTGAGCTTGCAAGGGAGGTTAGTTTCCCAAAGGATGGTTTTATTCCCATGAAATGCCAGGAATTCGAATTTGTTAGAAATGTCAGTAGGTCTTTGTTTTTATAAAGAGATTAAACATTATATGCCAGGGCACAAAACAGGACTTCTTTTTTCCTTTTCAACATAACAGAGGATGGGGCAGGTTGCAGAGTTAGGTCAAGGCTCACTGGTTTACCCAGCCAGTCTGTTTTCATCTTCTTTTGTTCTCAGTTATTTTTTACGGAGCTTTATGAGACTACTTAAATCCCTGTATTCTATTACTTGGGTTCAGGAGCTAAGGAAGGCATTAACAGCATACCAGTTCCTGGAGTACAGTCTTCACTCTCGATCCACTCTGCTTCTGTCAGAGTGCTGCAGTGATTGCTGGGCATTCCTCCTGCTTAAAAGGTGCCATGTTTTCATCAAATGACAGCTTACATCTTTTGGCTAAACGAAACCTTCACCAGCGTGCAGAACTGCCAGGAAATCCAAGTGAGCTTTTTGATGGCTTCTGAGTCTCCCTGGAGCTCTCCTGTTGCCATCCCCCCCCTCAGAGTGGGATGGTTACTGAGGGTGACTGCTTGAAATCTTGGTGCTCTCAAAGAATAAAAATGGTCAGAAAGTGTTTTACTCAAGAGTACTCGGTAAGAACAGGCGTTCTCACCTGGCAGAACATGAAGATTAAGAGTTTCTCTCATCCTTACCTTTGGCCTTGCAACTTCTTTTCTGCACTTTTAAAATGCACGGGACTCTTTCTGCTGAAGTGAGCGACCTAATAACTGAAGAGTGAGAACTGGGGGACTTGTGGACAGCTTAGTTACTCTGTTAGGCTTGGCTGAGGTCATCTTAACCTGTTCTTCTGGAGAAAAAAGAAGATAAAGAAGCAAAGGTCACTTAAGCTTTGTTTATTTCCCCCCCTAAACTTTGTCAAATAACATACTTAGATGAGAGGCTTGTTTTCAAAGTTTTGCACCAAATGTGCACCATTTCTTGTCTCAGTGGTGTCCAAAAGTCAGACTTTAGATTTCTAAACTCCTGCTTATGAAAAGCTGAAGTTACAACACAGGTTAAAGAGATGAAACAGTCTGTGTTTTGTCTTGCTTTACTGTAAGATCAACTTCACTCAACTATCATCATTCCTTTTCCTGTTCCTGTGTTCAACTAAACACGCCCGTGCTTAGAGGGAAAGAGGAAAGGTTGAGGTTGGTAAATGTGGTGCAAGCAATTGGGTTACTGGTGCTGCTACTTCATATTCAGGATTAACAACCGTAAAACTTTGGTTTAAATCCAGGAAGAGAAAGCACTTAAGGCTTTCTTAAGAGCTGACTTTCTTTCCATCACACAGCTATTGTCCCCTGTGTTTTAAGGGGTCGAATGATCAGCCTGTTGGCTGGAGCCCTATTGGGTGAAGAGTATCAGTGACTTGGTAGAGGTCTCAGGTCTGTTTCCTTACAACTCTTGAGGTGATGAAGCAGAAAGCAGTATTGCACTTGTCAGACTTGTCAAGAATAAAATGCCCATGGCAAGACAGAAGACACACAGCTGTGCAACCTCTCCTTCCCTCATCTCTTCTTAGGATACTTAAATCACTTTCCTTTTAAAATATGTTGTGTGGATTGATTTCTCTCCAATATGTGTTACCTTGCTTGCATTTCAGGTTTTGTAGACTTTGTCTTGGGTTGTGGGGTTTGGGCTTTTGTGTCCTGGTGATGTACCTGTGTGTACCACCCTTGCTCTGAGTTAAATGGTGAAAAAAAGCTGTGAATTATTCAAAAGATGCTGCTACTAACCCCAACACTGTTCCATTTAAAACAGGTTTTGATTTGTTAAAAAAATCAGTGTATTAGGTTGATTAATAAAGCAGCACATAAAGTGGCCTGCTATTTGGGGCGCGTGTTTAGGATCAGAACAACCAAGTGATGTTTCCATTCCAGATTAACTGGAGGTGAAAAGTTCTCACAGTGTGTGTTTAGTGGCTGTGTTTGGCTGTTACAGCATCCTGTATCCTGTATTTAGAGCACAGGCACCCCATGATACCACTTGCCTTCTTGGCCACAAGGGCACACTGCTGCCTCGTATTTCAGGTCGTGTCAGATAAGTGTACAGGTTTAAGCCACTGTGTACTGACTTGTTTTCTGAATTTCTGGTCTCTAGGAAAAAAATGGGCATCTGTGAGAGAAAGTTTATACATATTAGGCTCTGCTCCAGTAACCTTTGTTTTCTTGTATATGTACATTACATGTATTTTATACAGAGAGACGACAAATGTATATATTTAAGGAGGAAAGGTGATTTTTCCATGTTTCTGTCCACATGAGCACTAGTAAACCAGTATGTGCCGTGACTTGGTCATGCATATATCCCAGTGACTAAATATTGGCAGGGTAAGCAGGCTTGGTACTTTCCCCTTCAGTCCTAGAAGCTGTGAGCAGCACAGGTGGAAGGTACGATGCAGGTCTTCTTTCACCGCTGGTGTAACTTCCAGTGCCTGCTTGAGATTGTGGTGGATCAAATTTGTTGGTGCTGTACGACAACTGTGGCACTGAGAACAGAATTTTAATACTGGAACTCGTGGGAACTGTTTTACACTCACAACAGAAACTAAAAAAGGTGAACTTGCAGTATTTGAACGTTTTCACCTTGGGCACGCAAGGAAAACATATTTTCATTAGAGGGATTTGTGTTGTCTACAGAAGCACGATATGGTGTTGAAGGTATCTGGTTTGGGTTTTTTTCTGCCTCCTGTGTAACTCCTTCAGCTCTGAATGTGCTGTGTTTACAGCAGAATTTGCTTTGTGTTTTGGAAGCACTTCTCATTACAGTCTCATCTCAGAGGAACTGACTGTTGTGTTTGAACTTTTGCAAATCGAGTTACAATCTTTTGCAGGGCTGAGATATTAAGGCAGACTTATCCAAGTAAAATACTTGAACTTTGTGGTTATGCAGTAATTTGTTTGCTAAACAATCAAGAAGTGTATGGTTAAAATTGGGTTGCTGATCAGTTTTGCTGCATAAAGAGTATATTTTAGATGAAAATGCATCATCTCCAGTGCACATTCCAATTCTGGAATGAAACTCATATAAAACAATGAAAACATAGGGGGTTTTTTCCATTTCTGGTTTTGGTGAGTATGTCACATGAGTATATAAAAGCATATTTTCTCCTATTTCTTTCACTTTTGCTCCAGAAGTTAACACTCTATATTCACATTTAGAATTCCTTGAAAATAGTTTCTTCAGGGTATTAACCAACCAGACTGTAATTTATACAACTTTAAAAAGTTTTTGGTTTCCAGTCCAATATAATTTGCTGACACAACTGGACTCATTGAAGCCACTAAAAATCAGAGTCTAATAACAGCAGGGGAATAAATAGTAATGGCTAAGTTACTCTTAGCTCTGAATCTCTAAAAAGATGCACACTTCTGTGTTTGGAACCTTGCACAAGTGGAATGAGTAGAGAATAGATGTATCCAATGGTGCACTAAGTAGATATCTGTGGACTCTGCTGGCCAGCTGTCAGTTTTGGTTTCCACAGTATCGTAATTTCACTGCAAGTATTTAGGAATACAGGAGACATGGTTTCCCTGTGAACCAGCTGTCTGGGGGATAAAAACAGTTCTTTGCATTTCACAGTCTGGAATTCTTTTCTCATTGATGTAAGCAGCCCTAGAATTTATCTGCCTGTTTAAGAAATAGTCAATATATTGCTCCAGAGTCTTCTAGAGAAGCATTTGAACTTGTAAAGCTGAGTTTTGAGTATGCTGCAGTAATTCCCTCTAAGAGCAAAATGCCAACATATGCAATGATTTTCCTATTTGAAGGGACTATCTCATGGTAAATTGCAGGACTTTGATCTTCATAAATTGAATTACTTGGGTTTTTTTCTGAATTCTGTGTCAGTCTGAAAAGCAATGTTTGTTTTTGTTGCATACTTCGGATTTTATAATTTTTTTATTCATTGCAGTAATTTTAAATGCAATTTTTTTTTTTTTTTAAATTTCAAAAACCCAACAGGAAATTCAAAACCAATACTTCAAACCATTCCTGGAAAGCAAAAAAAAAACCCTCAACAAAGCCAACCAACAAAGGAAGCTGCTGTGCTCCTAATAAAAACAACTTGTATTACCATAATTGTAACAGGGATGTTATGAAAGAGAAGGATGTGTTTCAGGCAGATGAGTTTGCTTTTCAGAATGATTTGTGAAAAGCCAGCTGCTGCCTGTTAACTCTATTGCAACCATAACACCCTCTTTTCAGTGTGTTCTAGAAACTTCCTGGTCATGTAATCTTTCTTTTTTCCTACTCTTTACAGAGTAATTCTGCAGTCCAGAGTTCAGAAAAATAAAACCTCTGAACCTAGCATTTCTGACAGTACAGACATTACTAAAAGAACTACCAGGTCTGCTGCAAGAAAAAGCAATTTGAAAAGGTGAGAGTTAACCTCTTTACAGATCCAGTAACTGTTCTCCAGGCAAACACCTCGAGCTGCTGCACCCATTGCTGGCAGGAGCTTTGCCACAGTTCAGCCTCTCTCCCAGCACTGGGAAGCGAGAAACAACTGCATGGTTGGTGCCTTGTACCAAGAATATCTGGAAATGTGTTTCTCAGGAAACTTGTTTATGTTGCTCAGTCTTTCAGCCTTGTGAATTTTGTACTGTAATTCCTAATGTGAGTCAGAATTACCGAAGATGAGGGATTTTGGTAGCATGAAAACCCCTCTGCCTGGAGTAAGAGATGGAAAAGTAGTTCACAGCATTAAGTCTGTTATTAGTCAGTGCATGAATTCAAAACTATGAGAAACTTGATGGACAACTGAAATGCAGTATAGTGGAAAATTAAGTGTATAAAATGCATGTATATGCTGGTATGAGATTTTTTTTTTAATGGAGAATATGGCTGATAATCTGAACTGAATCTGTGTAGTAAAGCTTGATGGAGTTTTGAACTCCAGTGGATTTCTGCAGGACTGACAGTGCCTCTGGGCACAGAAACCTCTGGCCACACTCCTGCTCCGTCCCCCTGTGTTTGCACGGGATCATGTCCCTCTGTGGCAGCCCTCCAGGTGACTATCAGAGATCAGCCTGAGAGGGTGGCTTAAAAACAACGTCCAAACAACTTCCAGTTGACTGGAATTTGTCCTGTGCTCGTAGTGAAAAACTTCTGAAGGGGTTTGTCAGATGCTGAAGAGACCTCCTTTTGTTGGGAAAAGGCAACTACTTTTTATGTTGTGTGCACTGATTTATAAATATTGCTGAAAAGTTCCAAGTTCCTGTGCAGCTTTTTCCCCAGGAGTTCTTCTTTCTCCTTCTTCATCCTGTTACTTGAAGTTAACAGAAGTCAGGAAAAATTCACTCTGTCAGACATGGAAATAGTCATTAATAATATACTGCAGAAAATTATATTCAGAGAATTTTTAGCTGTGACTTAGTTTTAATTTATTGAACAATATGTTAAAAAAAATCTCTTTTTTTTCCTGAAATGTATGTTTTATTTAAAATCAGGAGTATTTTTCAGGGTTTTTCCTTTTAGCTGGATGGGGTTTTTTTCTCCATTTTGCCTAATTTTTACCATGTCAGGTCCAAACAGAACTGATGGGTTCAGCCTGCTGTTTTCACTCTGGATGAGCCTCCCAGTTTTAATCTGCTTGCAAGGCTTTGTAGCTGTATACATGCACCTGTGTCATTTGGACAGAGATTTTCCTGGAAAACATTTCTCCAAGTTAACCTGTGTGTTAGAATACCTATCCTAGGAGGAAACAGCATCCCTGAAATTGAGCTTATAGAAGATTTCATTTATTTTGAAACAACTCCTGTAGGTGTACTGGCGGATTTATGACTCTGGAAGCAAGGATGAGGTTGATCTCAAAGTTCATAACATTCTTCCTTCATTCTTTAATGGATTTTCTAAAGCTCCTATCTGAAATATTTCATTCCATACACTGTTTCTTTTCTTCTAACTTTTGAGGTCAGAGAATTTCAGGTACTTCATACTTCCATCCAGTAATCACATTTATCCTAGTTATATCACAGTTCTAGAGTTCTTAATTATCTTGTAACCTGAGAGGGCTGACTGGGCCTGGTCCCTCCAAAGGGTATTTCAGTATGACTGTACAATGTGATGGACTTTGAATGCAGTGCCTTGTTGTTAATCTCACAGGTGTCCCTTTCTTTTTTTCCTGTAGCATTTGGAAAAAATCTCACTCGTTTTTTAAGCATGCCTTTTTTTTTTTTTCATCTAAATTTATTTTCATTTCTTGAAGTGAGTGCCGTTTGCATTAACTCACAGTGCTCAGATTCACTGACCTGTTCCAGACTAAGGGGATTGCAGGGTAGAGAATAATTATTTAAAAATGACATCATGCCCTAACCAACATCTGTCTTTGTCACAACCTCGTTCACTTCACTGAACTTCTGGCATTGCCGTGTATCATTATTCTTTTTCTTCTCTGATATATTCCAGTGGAGACATCTTGCACCATTTTTACATTACTCTGATTTGTTGCTGCTTTTTGTGACTTTAGCCAGCGCTTTCTGTGGATGAATCACGTTTGTGACCCAGCCTAATGCAGCATAATCTGCAGAGCTGGGGAACCATTTGCCACTTCATCCTTCAGGCTGTTGGAGACGCTGCCATGGACTGCCTCCAGAGTGATTTTCCAGCCAAAACAGCCATTTACAGCTATAACACTCTGTCCTGGCTCTGCCAGGAGAGCCTGGGGAGCTGCAGTCCCGTTCACAGCGTTCACTGGGCTCCCTCTGTGGGGCAATTCCAGGGCTCAGCTGCCTCCCACGAGGCACAGGGCTCTTACCAGTGCTCCTCTGTGGGTGATTTCTCCAGCTGAGACATCTTCCTTGTGGCTTTGCCAGCTGCTGAGGGTGCATGTTTGTGTTCTGACAAGGTGCATCCTCCGCCTCCCAGCCAGCTGAATCGCAGGAAGGCACAGATCAATCCGTCTTTTCCATCTTGCCACGCTGAACAGGACTAGGATTGCATTACATTTATAGTAAATAGTTGATTAAAAATGAAATCTTGAGTGGTGAAGGCATTTTTGTGGGTAGAGGTGCTTGAGGGAATGCAGGCTTTTTTTTAATTTACAAAAAAATAAAAAGGGGGGGGAGTATGGGGGAAAAACGTGTGAAAACTGTGTTGGATAGACTTCTTTATTTATTTTAACCAGACAGGAATATCACAAAAGCTAACAAAGAGGAATACACTTCAAAAAATTCATATGCTTTTGCTTTGCTGGGTATTACAAAGCAGCTTTTCTGCACCCTTGATCAAATACTGAAAACTACCTGCAGCATTTCAGAGCTTTTCTCTATGTAATCTAAACCTGGCTTTAAAAAAAAAAAAAATTAATGTTTCTTTACTGTTCTGTTTACTTTTCCTGTGGTTGCTACCTCAGAGGGAGAGAAAGAAAAGGATGAAATTCTGGTGCTGTGAATCCTGTGTTGCATTTCTGTACAGAACAGAACTGCCTGCTCAGTGTCTGTGATCAGACCAGTCTGTGCTTTCTTGACAAACCAGCACTGCTGTATTTTTAAATGCAGTGACTTTTACCTTCTGCTTCTTTCTCTGAAGTATCATTTGCTCATTTTTTACCTTGCCAGAAATGTTTGCTTGAAATACATACTGAGTAACTTTTAACTTTTCCCCCTCCAACATGTTTTATTCCAGCAGCCAGTCCGTCACAAGGACTAGACCAGTGTGGCGCTGAATTTCAAATAAGCCTCCAGTGCTGAAGAGGATATTCAGGAGTGAAGGGGATATGACTTAGAGGGAACTTGTTGCAATCCAAGGAAGATTACTTCGGCTCCATTTTTCAGCAAAAAAAAAATGAAATAGAAGAATCTCTTCCGTACCTGTAGAATAAAACGAACTGTGAACGTGCTTGGTAGACACTTTCCTACCGTGCTAACACTTCCTCAAGCAAAACCAACAAAATCTGTGTACATTCAGACTCAGGTGTAAATACTTGAGCTCTCTATTATAAAGAGGGCTTGCTAATATGTATGAAGCATGTGTATAAATTGTGATGGCAATCACTTAGCTGCTGGCCACCAGAAACAAAAAGATGGTGGGAGCTTTTAAACATATGAATCGTGTTGTCCATTCAGACTGGGCTGAAGTCTTCACTTGAGACTGAGAATCAACAAGAAAAGCTTTATTTCTTATTACAGTATTGGTACTCTCCTGTGTTCATCAGCTGTTTTCTTATTTTGTATGAAGTTTTTTATGAAGCTGCAGTATTGAGTACACTAAGTAACTATTGTCCACCAAAGAGTGCTTTATTTTCAGAGGTTGTGTGGTTTGTTTATTTAGGAAAAACTAACTAGAAGTGGTTAACTTGTTTTTAATAGTGACAGATTTTTAGTTGTTCACAACCAGTGGCTCTTTTAACCACTTACAATTGCTTTAAATCTGGTATGATTTTAAAGGGGAGGAAAAACAGTTCACCATTTAAGGCAGTGCTGTCGTCTTGAAATGCCATTACTGTTTTCCTTTCCTATAATCAAGTCTTTTGGGTGAAACCTTAGGTTAACACATAAAAAAGATAAGAATTTCCCCCAGGTTTTATTGGTATGCTTGATAACATGTGGATGCCATTGTTTTTTTTTTTTTTTTTTATCTCAGAAGCACTTAATGAGTGCAGCACACGAAAAAGGGAAAGTAAAACTTGCCGTACAACTGAGAGGGGTAGTGCAACTCAGGGGCAGGTAGAACTTGTGACACCTGATTAACACTTCCAGAACTACAGCTTACCTCTGTGAAACAGCAGGGTAAGTTTTAGGGGAGTCTGTTTGAGACTGACGTTGTCACCCACCACAAGGCTGTCTTCAAACACTGGCAGTGTTTTTTTTTTTCCTACTGCTTCTCACATTATGAAATCTCAAAGCTGATGTACCCTTGTCTGCCAACTGATGTTTATAGCTGCATATCCCTCAGATGAGGACTGTTACCACATAGCCTTAAATATGATTCAGTTATCTCTGTTGATTTAGTGACTCTTACAGTTGAAAGTAGAAGAGAAATGGAGAGATCTGAAATGTTATTAATAGAATAACTGAATTTTTTAAAGATAAAGATTACCTCTGCAAGGGGGAGAATTTTATTTTTATGAATGTAAGTGTTCAGTGACTAGTTTCAATCTACATCCTTTTAAACAGAAATTAATCTGTTGGGGTGGTGATTTTTAAATGTCAATATGAATAATCACACAGTGGTTTGAAAACATTTTTGTAGCAAGAGCATCATGAGCTGGAGAGGAAACAGGATGTGAAGTGTAACTAAGCTTTCAGGTAGCATCCATGAGTTTGGATAGTCAAAATGTGCAAATATGGATGCAAAGAAAACTAAAAAAGTATAGTGCAAAGTAAAGGAACATTGAGGCTCAGACTGAAATTGGGTTTTTTTTGTTTTCTCTGAAACTTCACAGTGGCCACCATTTTCTTCTAGGTGAAAAGCATCCAAAAGAGAGGGACTGATCTCATCCTGGTTAAGGGAATAAAAAACTCTTGGGGTTTGGAGGCCTGTGTTTTGGGTTTTTTAGTAAGCCACTTGCCCAAAAGCTGAAGCACAGGTGGCCAGAAGAGCAGGTACATTGTGCCAATTGAATCTTTGTTTGTTTTTGGAGAACATTCTTATCTTGGAAGGCAGAAGGGAGAAGTGAGAGTCAAAATGAGTGATTTAGTAATAATATTTACTGTGTTTGGCTTTGCCTTTCTCTCAGATGAGCTTCTTCTAGTATCTTTGCTTTAAACCTAAAAATAATCAGTCTATTTCTCACACGTTCCAAATTCCAAAATAGGATTTGCCTCTTCCTAAGTAGCCAGCAGAGTCTTTGGCTTTTCTGCATTCATCAGAAGTAAATTTGCACAACTCAAGTGCACAAACATCCACAACAGCAACTCTAGCTAAACCAAAACTGCATTCAGTGTGTTTTAGGACACCCTTCCCAGCACTCAGTATCTTAGAGAGAAACAAAATAATGTCAAAGGGATTTTACATTTGAGCTTTCCAAGCAGCCTTATATGGGAAATGAACTCATTACCTCATTGTAGCCCATCTAACTGTACTGCTTAGTTTGTTGTTAGGGATTTTTAGTACTTTGCCTAAAGATTTTATTATACCATACCAAAGTTGTCTTAGGTACAGGAATGAAGAGAGAGGGCTTTGGGGGGAGAGAGTCCTTGGTTTCTAAATCTTTTTTTGAGTTGTGAAGTATTTATTATGTGCCAAAATGGAACGTGGTGGCAGATGCATCACCACTGTACCGGAGAGCAGCTGAGGGAAGTTACGTCTGCTGTCATCAATCAGGAGCTTCTCCCACGAAATTCCTTCCCCTTTCAAATACACCACAGATGAGTTCCACGTTGGTCTCTCACTCAAAAGCCGTAATATCTTGGGTCAGAGTTCCATTACAGCATCAATACCTTAACTCAGATGTTGACCCAGACCTTGTCTTTTCGCCCCAGTATGACAGCAGAGGAAGTGCTGCTGATTTAATACAGCAACAAAAAAAGATTTGTAGAAAACTCGTGTTTTAAAATGGGGACAGAAATGATAGATGTGACGTTCACCAGTTTGGTGCACTGCAGTTTTTATATTAATCAGTTGCAGACTGTTTTGTGTAGACTCATGTAGGCTATCAAGGTCTAAAATTTCGTGACTAATCAGTACTGTGCATCCTGATTATTTTTAAATTGTATATTTCTAATCATATTTTTTTAACTTGGAGTGACAGAATGGAAGTTTATTTTGCTGAAGGTATTTTTAAGATAAAGGTTCGTATTATCTTGTAATATTAATTAGTTCAATATGCATTTGTGTCTCATTTGAAAATACTGCATATTGCATTTGATTTTATACAAAATACCGAATAGTGAGAACTGTAAACACAAATTCTGTCAAATTAAAAATAATCAGAAGTTTGGTTTCTGTTTTATTTCCGGCATTCCAAAAGAAATCGTCACAAAACCATCATATCTGTACCAGACTGACTCATGTGCACTGAAAAATAATACAACACTCTCAGTTACCTGAAAACCTTTAATTAAAACACACACTTTTTAGAATTTCAAAAATAGAGAATTTCTGGCTCCACATTTCAGGGCACTCACTTTGGAAAACAGAGTTGTATCTGAATTGCTGGGTACTGTTACACAGCAGGAAAAGCATGGTAAGATGGAACAATGGGGTTCCAGTTATTTTTTTTTCCCTTCTCCTGTGATCATGTGGTAGTAATTTTTGGAAACAAGCTTTATCTTAAATACTGTACGCTTTGATACCTCCCAGGAAAACTCAGCTAAGCCCGACCATATCCCTGGCAGTTTAAGGTACTGGCACTGGGCAGGGGAGGGCAGAGGACCAAAAGAATCCCACAGGGGAAAGCTGGACTGTGGCCCAGGTCAAAGGCAGGGGCAGGTTAGTTCATGCACTGCAAGAAGGGTCTGTTTGAGCAGTTCTGGATGCCTTCCCTTTGGCTTCACGGAGCCTTCTTGGCACTGCAGTTTCTACAGTGCCTATCAAGAGGAGGCAGAAGCGTGCTCTGGCACAGAGAGTGCTCTGTTCAGACAAATTCCAGTCTGGTGCTGGAAACTGCAAGCTTTCAGCCTGGCTCACTAAGGGTTTGTTGAGGAAGAGATGCTTGGGTTTTTTTCTCATACTTCTGCTTTTGGGCTTGGTTTGACGTGGATGTGACTGAACAACAAGCCCCCAAAATGGAATGAAGTCAAGAGAGGGTGATGTGCTTGTGGAGCTCAGGGAGTGATGCAGGATGGGAGGGGCCACAGCAGTTGCAAAGATGATTTTATCTCAATACAAAGGGACCAGAGGGTGGCCTTTGTTTTAGATGAATAAATGACTGTCAGCAGCTGAGTGGATCAACCAGTGGTGCAGCTCCAGGAGCTCTTTAGAGAGAGGGAAGACCAGGCTAGCAGGGGGAAAATGAATACATCGAGTACAAGACCCAGGCAAATGCCAAAAGAATTTCAATGAGTTTGAAGTGACATCAACCCTCCCCTTCTTTCCCAACACCTGGGGACACCTGGTGTGGTGGCAGTGTGGATATATCCCACAGGAACCAGTAATGGGAATCACACTGGCACTGGGGCTGAACCGTGCACTGCAACTGCTGTAGTGACTTACATCTGTGTGTGCCTTCAGCGTGGTTTATATTGCTCTAAACCAGAAATGCCACGTGACATGAACCGTAAGTACCTTTGGTTTTAAACATCACACCTTCCATCCAAGAGCCTTGTCAAGTGCTGGACTGCGACAAAGGGGTTGAAGGAAAGCTCCACCCCGTCTACATCCTCCCTGTTAAACTCTGCCCCAGTCCACAAGGCTCTGAAAACCAGCACACAATCCACAAGTAACAGAAATACCACCAAACCTTCAACAAGTACAGAATTCCTGGCAAGAGGAAAAAAAAAAAAAAATCTGTACCTCACTGGTATTGTTACCTTTTGGCAAAGCTATCCTGCTAATTCAGTTACATTATGCAAAATTCAGTAATTTTCATTCAAATAATAGTAACTACTGTGCAAATACAGACAGAGGAACTACTTCTGCTAAAAGCAGACAGGAACTTATTGAGTCCTATTGAGCTGTGAAACATTGCAGAGACAACAAACAGAACACACTACTTAGCCTAAACAGGAGGAGCAAAACCTTTTTTCACTTTGTTAAGTGCTAGTTTGTCTCAAACATAACAAACACCGTCCTTAAATGTGATACAGCACCTAAAGCAGCTCTGAAGGCACAGGTATCTGCAACAGTCATTGTATCACATCTTCAAAGGGCATTTGTTTGCAGGCACATAAAATTCTGCTGAAGATATAATAACGTACTTCAAATTAAATTCTAAGTAACAAAGTTGTTACTTCTTCCAGAGACTGAAGGTTGCTCCTTCACGCACAAACTGTTTCTTGTTCAGTGTGTGTTACTGAAAGAGAAAAGCTCCAATTTCATGCCTGTTACTCAGTGACTGAAATGTACTTTTTGTGCAGAGTAACCACGTTTCACATTCAGTTGTTGATTCAGTGACAATGAGTCAATGTTGCATTACTTTCAACACTACACCTGTGTGTGTATACATACATTTATTTTCTTATGTGAGTGTCTGTGCGCCAGTGACAGCTCTGAAAGAAAGAAAGAAAGAAATTCCTTGAAACACGTGCAAGAGTAATTTTAATGATGTAACTGTACTAGGCCTATGGATTTTGGGTTTGGGCCCACGGGATGCTCATACCCCAAGGCCTGTTTTTATACAAACAAGTTTAACCAGAGATGAAAGCTTATTTCCCATGGGCTCAACTGCCCAGTATGCCTATGTATCAACTCAGGTCTTTATACTTCTGAGTATTTTTCTTCATTCTTTGATACTCTTAAAAGTGCAGACACTCCCCTCCTCTTTCCTCTAAAGGCAATTTCATGTTGATATATTCTTGCCAATCCTAAGCCATGGTACCAGATAGGATTCACATCAACATTATCACACAGTCCTGGACAGAGAGAGAATTCCTCTCTTTGCAAACTTCACTGATCTCAAACTCGAAGCTGAAATGCAGTAGTTTTCCCTAAGCCACTCACTGCATTAATCCAGAGAGCACCTTGTAGGAGTGTTCAAAGAGTGACATGGCTCAGATCTGCAAGCCCACCCCGAGGTGCAGGCCGTGCCTCGTGTGTCTGGGTGCATATTCACCCCTGCTGCCCTCAGGACAGAGTGAAGCTAAACCAGGAGTGGCTGCTGGCAGCAGAAATGTGCTTAACAGGTCCCTTGGTTTGGTGCCTTAAATACGACTCGTGGCTGAGAGGGACTGTCCTCACAGCCCAGCAGAAGAATTACATCACTGTCACTACTCACAATTAATAATTTCTTCTCTACACTTACACATCCCATCAACCAGACAAGCTCTGAGGCCATATTCGAGTCAGGCAGACTGAAAAATAAAATTGTCACGTCACTGCTCTGAGAAACTTCATGTTTAAGCAGTGATCAGCTACACTAACCTTCATTCTCACACCGTCTGGGGCTGGGCAGGTTGTGGGGATTAGTTTTGGTTGGTTAGTTTTGTACTGTTTTTTAATTAAACAGACTCGTATCAAGCCTTTTTTTTTTTTAACCAGGAGTTTTTTAATGCTCTGCTGACCAAAGGTTGATTATACAGATACACTTCGACCAGTCCTGTAAAGCATTCCCCAAAGAACCTGTTTGAAAAAACAGATGAAAGCTGGAGGCACAAGCAGTAACTTTGCAGCAGCAGCAGGAAATAGAGTGAAATATAAAACAACTCTTTCAGCCTTCACAGAGGACAGTCAGAGCTGAACTAGATCACACCAGATTCAGCCCAGCAGCAGAGCAAAGTTCCACATTTTTAGTAGAAAAAGGGAGGGTTAGTGTTAAGTATTTCACTGCTTTCCTCAGCAAAAAGAGGTATTGGTAGAAGAGGAGGCTACACCTCCAACACATGATGGAAAATAAAGCAAGCCTTGCAAAGAAGCTCTCCACATCTATACATACACTCACTCCTGCAAGGGAAAACGTAAATAAAAATTCAGATACATTTTTCTGTCCAATGAGATAAGTGGAACAGGAAAGGAAGAACAAGGAAAAATATTCCAAGACCCCCCCAGACAAAATCACTTCTATTCCACAAAATTAAATTGCCATTTTTGGCAGAAACACACACTGCCTACAAAAAGGGCAGGAGCAGTTAAATTTTAAACTGCATTGATTTCATGTAGCCACTTGTTCCTACAGGGTGAAGGAGTCATGTATATTATTTCATCCAGTTCAATTACTCAAACAGCAGCAGCATGGATTCCTCTTACATCAGCACCTTGTTTGCTTTTGCACATTCTTTCTACTACAGAGATGCCACAGCATCTCTCTGCTGCCAAAATGAACTCCTTGAGGAATACGAAATCTCACGTTACAGCAAGCTGTGACATAAGTAATTTAACAAATGCAAGGAAAAAAAAAATCCTTTGGGCTGAACTACTCTGCAGACCATCTGTTTGGAGCACATAGAACAGAGACTGCAGTCTTCCTAGGATGTTTTTCTCCTACTTGCATAAAGCCCTATCAGTGAGATAAGTCTTATAAGTCCCTGGGCACTCCTAGAGCTTACTCCAAAGCAAAACATTTTTTTTCCTTTCAAGTCTCATCCACTATTTGCTCTCTAAGTAGACTGCTTAGAAGTGAGGCAGAGAACTGGAAAAAAGTGAAAGGTTTATATTAATCTGCTTTCCCAGCAAATTGAAAGAACAAGTTCAAGTTGAGAAGGCATTTGAAGACTCCTGGGGGCTACCTCCAAAATGTCCAGTGTGGTTGTCCACTCATCTCTTTCTGTCATCACTTCTGGCACTATTTCCTTGTTTCTCTCACATGTCCAAGAATGGTTCTGAGCCTCCCCTTGGACAGGAGACAGTTAGGGAATCTGGCTCAAGTGAGGAAGTGTTAAAGCTGCAATGAAGTCATCCCCAGTGTCACAAACTTCGTGGTAAGGCATGAAACATTTTAGTTTGTAGTTGCTCCTGCTGGAATTAAAAGCTTCCTTAATTTAGTTCTGTCTTTAGCTCAATATTATTACTTAACTTAAATTTAAACATCCTCAAGATAGTTGCAGATTGTATCTTGTTACTGAAGTAGGACTTACAGTTAGGTGTCAACAAGAAGCATCTGTGTGCCTTAATTTTACAGATCACTTTTGTGTAGAGAGATGTAAAGACTGCTGTTTGTGGTTTGGGTTTGGTGGTTCTTCTATTGTTGGGTTTTTGGTTGGTTGGGGTTTTTGTGTCGGGGTGGGGAGGATTGGTGGGGTTTTTTTGGGTTTTTTTTTTTTGTTTTGTTCCAGAAGACATCCAAACAGCAAAAGCTTCATTCTACCGCTCTGACTTCTTAAAATAATACCCCAAACCCAAACCAGTGAGCATTTTCCTTTATTTGCCAAGCTAAGAAGTGCAACTCGTGACTGCCTGAAGAATACACCTCACTCAGGAAATCAGCTTTCAAATGTACAGTGAAATAGAGTCCCAAGTGCAGACTGCTGTGCTCACAGCTCGCATCTCACCACGGTGTCACGAGGAACTTGATAGAATCTCTATATACACGTGTTTTTTTTTGAAAGCACTGTTCCCTTTAACTTCATTTGAAGCCTGGTAGTGAAGCCCTGTGAGCCTTCCCTCGGTTCCCACAAAGGAAGGCAGACCCCGGGACCTGTGACAGCATCCCAGGCCACCCACATTCCCAGGACCCAACTCTATCAGCAGACAGCTGCAATCATTTCACACCAAACACCTAAACAACTTTTTCCAGAAGGAAACAGGCTTTCTTTATCCCCACCAGCATAAAACTGGTCTCCTCACAGCTACTCCAAAGCTACTTTGGGATGCCGCCGTTCGTGACGGTTCCTCAAGCCAAAGCTGGGAAATCCTCAGGATCATCAGGATTTGGAGCAACAGGCTGCACCTGTAAAGTAAGAAAAGCAGCTTTATAAAAATGAATGCGTTTCAAAAGCATCTGACAGCTATGTAAATGTATTTTACCCTTAAAAGGGCTCATTCTTCTACTCAAGTTCCATGCTACTGCTTCTAAATCCCACCTCTACTCAGGTTGTATCCATCACTGTCACAGAAATCCTGAACACCTATCTTGGAGGTTACAACTACTGTAATTTCTTCAGTGTGAGTGTATTTATAAAGCTGATCTACTCCTGCAGAGGGCCAGAAGATCATAAGGTCTGCAGCACTGAATGAACAGAAAAAGTAAAGCTCTCTCAAGCAAAATACTGTGTGGTTTTACAAGCAGCATTGCTATGTTTTTACTCTCTAAAACTACTGCACATATTGGGCTGTAGCTTTAAACACTATGCTCTGTTACTATAAAGAGCCTTTTTTATTCAGATGAAACAAATGCATCAACACTTTTGTATTATTCTGAAAGTTCCCAGCCTTTAACAATTTTAGTCACAGTAAACCGAGACCTTCTGTTAGTGTGAAGAATAAAGATGTCATTTTCCAGTGTGCAAATAGGGGTTTTTTTTAAAGAAACAGTTAAGTAGAAGGGTTTTTTAATGGCTATACTGAACCCATAATTCTGCAGGATCACAGATTTTCCCATCTCTCAGTAATCAAAATATTATTACAGAACTATACTGAAATTTTCCCAAGAGATACAAGCCTTTAGTCATTTTAATTGCTTTCCAGTTTATGTCAAAACTCATTGCAGAAACAAATCTTCACTGCATTCTTTCCTCTAGTCAACATTACAGCATCTAGGAACCAGACCTTCTGAAATATGTGCATTAAGAGTTGTGAGCATGAACCAGCATTTAAAGTAACACGATAAGGGCCAGGAACTCAAAATAAGCAGGCTAGCATGCTCTGAGGCAGGAATTAGAAACAGGTCTAGCACTGTGGAAATCAGTAATTCCACATGAAAGGTGGTGGAACAAACACACAAACACCAACAACCCCAGACAGGAAAAAAAACCAAAAAACAACAAAAAAGCCTCAAGAAAAACAACCAAAACACTCATAAAAACTCGTAAAAACCATTACCACTACTTTTGATTGAGGTCTGATCTCTTCAGCTCTTCTGCCACGACCACCTCGTGCTCCTCTTGATCCACGGCCAGGGCGAGGAAGGCTCCCAAAATTAATATCCAGCTGAGATGTGATGTCATTCACGGGTTTCCGAAAGACATGAGAATCATCTTCAAAGCATTCCTTTTGCAACTAAAAAGAAGATCTGGTTAAAGCCCACAGTTTCCATGTACAAGCTTCTCCCCTCCCCAGTATACACACACACACACACACACTTGTATTACAGACTAAGCAGCAAATAAATCAAGATGACACCTGGAATAGAAGGCAGGCCTTCACTTGCACAGGATTTTAACAGGGATGAGGCAACTGCAGCTCCCCAGATGCCTGGGATAACTCTTTGTTGGCTCAGAGATTCCTGGCAACAAAACCTTCTGTACCAGCTCTGTAATACTGAAGAGGTTTTTCAGAAATATCACCTAGGAGGATTTCAGAGGGACTAGAGAATCAGACTTTAGCTATTTACTCCTACAGCTATCTCCAAGTAATGGACAAAAGGCCACACCATAAAGCTATCTAACTGGTGCACTTGTCTGCATGTCTTTAGCTATGAGACTGCTGTGGTTTTAACTCTGGGTGCTCCTAACAGCCAGTGGATGTCAGACTATTGCCCATTACGAGTTCAGTGGGCACTTCAGTAATGAGAATGTATATGTTAACTCATCCCATGCAATAATGAACCACTTGTTCCACGTCCAATTAAGGGATGTGACTTGCCCATGTCACACAGTTCCTGTGTTCATTTTGACAAGGTCTCTTGGCACTGCCACAACAGAAACTTGATGGGCAAGAAGCACGGACTGGTATGGACTCTTCACACACTTGCACACTCTCTTCAGAGTTTGTGAGTTATTCTCCCCACCCCATCCACCATCTCCTCAGAGAAGGAACAGGGGATAATGGCAATTCTGACCAGTAAAGTCCCACTAAAAACAACACAGGCCACTTCAGGGCCAGTGTCTGCCCCCAGAAGTGCTCAGTGACCTGAAGGGATTAAGCCTTAAAAAACTGCAGGGTCTGATGTTGATATTGCAGCTGTACAGAAGATAATATGTATTCATAAATGCATGCAGACTTCAAGGACCAAAACTCCATCATGCTAGACTACAGGCACATAGTTTTGTGACCCCCCCAAAACCTGAAATCTAAGTAAGCAAGGATCTGAAAGAAGCCTGCCCTCTCTCTCCAGACCCAGATGTTACCCCTGAAACTGCAATCTCAGTAACATCATGAAATGAAATACAGGGGGAAGGGGCAGAGTGGGTAAGCACATCACAGCAGAATAGTCTCTCCAGAGTTAGTTATTAGAAGCAGGACCCTAAAACTCAAAAAAAAATAAAATAAAAAAATCATATATTCCAAGTGCACAGTGATAGCTGGGATCCAGCACAGATGAAAAATAGACCACTTGGCATCCAGACTGACAAATGCCAAAACCTTAATATATACATGCAAGTGTATACTGGCAAGTAAGCTAAACAGGATTCAGGGTTAGGAAAAGAAGTTTTTAGTAAACCAAGTTTCTCTAGCAGCATTACCAGAGATCTACACAGGTGGCAGCAGCAAGGACACATTTTATATCTCTAAGACTCAGCCATAAGGTAGAACAACTTGACACATGATGGATTTGCATACAAAATAGGTGTGACAGTCAGAGAGGGGGAAAAAAAATGGAACACGCAGTAAGTTTTTAAAGCAAGTTTTGGGCCACATGTCATTAAAGCAATAAAGCTTAGATACCGTTCTCTTGTCTGCTCAGATCACACTAAAACTAGCAAAAGAAAGAACAGCGTCAGGTTTCCTAATCCTGGGCATAAAGGACAGTTCACAGAATTCCTGAGGCAATGCTTACATCATGGCTATATTTTGACCTGTGAATCACCACTGCTTTGGAAGGGACAGTGGATTCTGGCTTCCGCAGGTTGAATTCAGGCTTTGGTCGGTTCTGTTGCTGAAGACTTTTCCACTCATCTAATGTCATTTCTTGAACTACTTCTTCCACTGGCTCTGCTTCAGCAGCTCTAAAGGTTTATAGTTGTAAAGTAAAAACCATTAGCTTGCAACATGCCAGGATGAACAAGAACACTAATCTCTAAAGTAAGGATACTAAACAAAGTATTTGGAATATTTCTCACCAAATCGTTGTCCTTAAGTTCACTTACTCCCCAAAGTAACTTTGTGTGAGAGTTTTACATTAATGCAAGTTGGACTACTGTTCAAAATCAGTCATATGAACAAATGTTCTCTGCAGCCACCTCTACTGGTGCTCATCCAGTGTCGTCATTCGTTTAAGCACTTAAGATTCTAGACAAAAAAACACTCTGCCTTTTGATCTGTCATGTTCTTAACCCTACAGCTCAGCAGTGGATCTGACCCTAGCAAATACAGCCACAGTAAAATGAGCCCACAGAGCAGATTTAAAACACCCCAATTCATTGACTTCCCTGCACGAGGACAGTGAGGTGGATTCATGTTTCAGTGCAGTTTTCAGTAATCAAAAAGATATGATGATCACACCATGGGATCTTCTAGGTAATTATTAACATTTCCTTTGTTAATTTCACAAGGTGCTTCTTAGATTTGGTTTTTTTTTTGTCAGATGTAGTAACACACAAGGAGCCAGCATTTATCACCCAGAAAAAAACAGATTAATCCTAGTCAAGTCTTAATTTGTCACAAAGTGCAATAATGATGATATATTCAAGGAAAACATATTGCATATTTTTGAACTGCAAAGACAGAAGGTTTTATGCCTGTAAGACACACAGAGAAGACAGGGTGCACAAAACTAAAGATTCTTCTCCACTGACCACTGCTTGACTTCTCTTCTGCCGCTTTCCTGATGCTGACCACAACTGGCTTGCCCTGGACCAGCAGCTCTTAGAGCATACAGGTGTACCTTTCAATAATTCAGACAGCCATCCCCTGCCAAGCAGCACCACCCACAGGGAGCACAAAGTACTTCATCACTGTAACTGCTGCCCAAATGGCACGAACTACAGGAAAACCCACACTGATTACTCCACTTGAGAAACCATTTCTCCCTTCCCCCACGCAAAACTGCTATTGCTATAGCAACTGAAGCAGCTGAAATTAAGTATTTCCCTTACACTGATTTTCCTGGAAAACCCTTTCCTTAGGTCCCATGTGGTGGGAGAACTATGGATTGGGTTTTCCTCACTCAGTCGCTGTTCCAAGTCTTCTACCAAGCGCTGGTGATTTTCCCCAGTGTAAATATACAGTTTATTAGATGCAAGTTAGAAATCTTTATCATGGAAAGAAGCAGAGTCAAATGACAGTCAGTAAACTGTGCATTTTGCTCTTCATTTTGTTACAGGAGCAGCCCATCAGAACTCACACACGTGTTTGGGGCGTTCTGTTTGTTACAGAACAGCCCATAAAGGAACAGGCCTGGTCCCTCTTCCCACTTGACCTTGAGGCAAACCATTCTGTTTCTTGCCAGTCAAAATCAGACAGTATTTTTCTGAGACACCCAGCATGTGACAGTTAGCAGCAGAACTGAACAGTAAGGCAGCCCTTCATTTTGATTTTAGGATGAACACAGTTTTAAATTCACTTGGCAGGAGAACAACAAATACACAAGTCCTGCACTACATGCTTCCCCCTCTGATATGCCTTCATGCCCTGTTATTTTGAGATTTCCAGCTGTATCAACCAAAAATCAAAGGTTAAAAGACTGGTAAGTAGCCTGTAGTTCCATGCTGATAAAGACCTGAAACTATATTAGAAGGACTCAGTTAAATAAAAAGAATACTGGTGAAACTTCTGGAAAAACACCAACAGATACTCTTCCACATGCAACAGCATTAAGAACAAATTGCACCCCAAATGTTTCAATTTGTTGTCTTGAAGAGCAAGAGGCCAAATAACTTTTGATCTTAAGCTTTAAGTTTTGGGAGAAAGTGTTGGAAAACCAAGAGTAGTGGTAAACACCCAGAGGAATTAAAAAAGAGAAAGTAAACCAGTGGAAGGGTCTCTATTAAACTGGGACACTGAATGATGTCTTCTGTGTGGGAACAGGTAGGAAGCCCAGCACAGCAGTGCAAGACAGAAGTCTACAACTTCTCAGTGTACGTGAGAAGACTTTAAAGGTGTGGGGAGGAAACACATCACACTAAAAAAGGGAAAGGTTTTGCATATCTGTGATGTCAAGGCAAGACAGGAGGAAAAAAAAAAATCTAACACAGCAGCTTCTATTTTTTTAAGTGTTAGAAAGACCATCAAGGGACACTGAAATGTCTCTCAGAGCATTAAAATCAGCCAGGCAGGCACGAGAAGTGACAGCTACGGCTGGCCATGCCTTGGGTCAGAAAGAGCCCTTTTGGGTTTAAATGGCTATGACCACGAGATAACACGAGGACATTGCACTATACAGCAACCTCACCTCTCAAAAAGCAAACAAAGGTATTGCTTTGAAAAGCACACATCTATCAAAAACAACCAGCTGCCAGTTCTGAAGGAAGCACTGGTGGATTTACAGTGCAAACATTTGGGGTTTTTTTTTACTCCAAAGGATGGTTTTAACTGCTAGGTTATTAGCAGTTAAAATTTGCTTTAGGATGTCTAGACTCCCAAGGGAAAACCCATCCCATCAGTGAGGCACAGCAACAGAAACCAGCATATCACATTTGGGACAGAGACCCAATTGCAGCAGGTTATTTTGGGCACCAAGCCTGCGTGGAAGCGCACTCTGTGCATTACATTCTGCCTTCTAACCTTACACATTTTTACTAACTGCTTGGTGTGCATTTTGATTAATCAAATTAATAAGCTCCTTGGCACGTGAGCAACCAAGCTTACAAAATACTGCCAGACAACTAAGTCCAACCTCTGGGCACGAGCAAGCTGGATTCACAATGAAAGTCCTACCAAATCCCTAAACAAGAGCCTTCAGTAACAGCTCCTACTGCTTCAAAGATTTCATATTTCATATCATGGATGATCACAACCCTCTAGCTGTGCCTCGATTACTGTGCATACGACAAACAAAACACCTTTTCTTTTTAACAGAAGGAATGCTAACAGAAAGGAATGGCATTCAGCTCAGCTGTTATTTTCATATCATTAAAAATAATCACAGCAAGTCTTTCTCAGAACAGCTTTTGTATTATTCAGCTGCATAAAGCAAATCCTCAGCCAGCTTTTATTAAGAAGTCAATGACATGAATCTTTCCCAATAAACAGGCACTTACAGGAGCATTACCACCAGCTACAGCAAAATTCAAAGTAAAACAAGGTAAGATCAAACAACAACTGTACAAGTTTACCACAGAAGAAGAACACTGAACCAACTATTTATGAATCTCTGGTCTGATCTGAGAATACCTTTATGTCAAAACTGAACAAAAAAATCAACCAAACAACAACAACCAAACCAAGCAAACCAAAACAGAGATAAATAGCTCAAAAAGCTTGAAGATAAACTTACTAACGCTGAAAATATCCTTCAGGAATAGGAATTGATTAGTCTGTATGTTGCACTGAATATAAAAAAAAAAAAAAAAGTCTATTACTTTGAATTAGTGAACACAAGTGTGCTACATTGCTCTGACTGTGAAGACAAGTTCAACAGGAAGCAGATGAGAGGAAAGCTTATCCTGCAGTACCACCCTTGCATTTTTTTACACTGTCAAGGTTAGGGTTTTGCTTTTGCAGCAAACCAAACCCCAACTCTCAGCATGCAATTTGGGATAATATAAATAGAGACGGATATTTTTGATATACTCAATAAAATTTGAGGATATGGGAAGAAACAACTTGCTTCATGTTACAGAAGAATTAAAGAAACTCTTGTCCTGCAATTCTTTGCAAAGAGAAGCTGTGGAATGGCAACAGGAACACAGTCCTCGGGGCAAGACCCCCTAAATTAGAGAAGCCTAGGACTCTCTTTCCAGAGTTGCACTGAAATCAGCCAACACCACACCAGAGACACAGAGTGCCTCCACGCAGGCAGGTTATTCCCCCTTTCCAGGATTACATTTTTTACAGTTTAATTTGAAGTGGAAACAGTTCCAACAGGAAAGAGAACGAGAGAAGAAACAAACCCAACTCTTCCCTCTCTCTCTCAAAAAAAGCACTTAACTACAATAAAGCAGCAGAAAAGAAATGGTTTCCTTGCAGCCACTGCATTATGGAGTTAAAATGGGAAGGATCCCAGCAGTAGCCTGAACAAACACACAACTCTATATAATGTGGAGGTTGCAGCAAGAGCAGAAGGCAGCCTAACTCTCCTGTTATTTGCTAGAAGACAGCAGCTCTGCAGAGCAGGGACAGCCTAAACATATAAGACTTTAAATACATCCTGAAGTGTAAAAACAGCTTTTACTTTTAAATAATAAAAGAACAAAAAATAAATAAAATCCCACCCTGTTAAGACATGTGCCTACAACCATCCCTAATGACCTAGGTGCTATTCCCACTGTGCCTCCTATTTTAAAATACTGAGCTGACACCCCCCCAAAAGGTAAGTGCAGTGAGATAAATGTAATTCACGTTTTGTACGCAGATTTGTCCCTTCAGGACAGGACTGGCTGCACTGAAAAGGGAACACACCACAGAAATACTTGTAGTTTACTCGCTTTTTTGAATCTTAAGGATTTCAGTGGACTATTCCTGAATGAAGCTTTTTTTAAAGAACACAAACAGGAGTGAAACCTCCAGAAAGGCTCACAGTCAGACTGAATACTCAGTGATGAAAGGTAAAGAATTACCTAAGAAAGGTAAAAGAATTGTAGACAACTGGCAGATTCTGAGAGGGGCCTTTTCCAGTACATACACTTCTCATGCCTTAAGCTCCACAAGGAACTGCTATTGGGACATGTCTCCAAAGAGCTTGAGTCGAGTTGGAAACAAATACAAGTATGAAACAGGTAAAGGTACCAGCAGTTGGCAAAATAAAAATGAAAAAAAGCTGAATATTTTCTCACATTTAACTAATACAGTGCATTTTTGACAACGTATCTGCACTACCCATCTGATTCATGTTCATCTAGAAATAGTTTTTTTGGAAATTCAGTCATAAGCCACTCAGTTTCAAAGACAGATTTCCCTATGTGTACACATCCTTAGCCACATATTAAAAGATACTTTAAAATTAAAAGAATCAAGGCTATATCAACTGAACTACCTGTGGGGTTAAACAACCTGAACACATAACACAGGTTTTGTGTTCTAGTTAGCTTTATAATTAAGAAATGAACCCACGTCACTAACAACTGGAGCTGCACCATTAGGTAAAAAAGGCTGCACAGCAGCAGAAGAGGTTAACATACTGCCCTGGGCATCTTCCACACGTCAAGAGATACTCATCACATGCAATTTAATTATTTGTCTCTTATTTGGACAAGATTGTCCAGTTACTTTTTTCTTAAAGCCAGTGTTTTATCTGATGAGAAGCAAATTCTTTCCAGACACTGGACACAGTGAAAGCCAGAAGACAAGGGGCAGATCCCTCTCTCCATTTCCCTACTTCTAAGGCTTGCTGCACTTCCAGAAAGTTTTTACAAGTTCTGCATGGCCTTTCATGAATAGATGAGACCTGCAGGATGTTAGTGACTGATTAAGATAGGTTTGGAGTATCTTAGTGCATTTTTAAATGGGCTTGTACAACTGTACAAGCACCTTGAATACCTTTTCTCAGAGAACTTCAAAAAGCACAGTAGTTTTCACAAATTAGCCAAGTTGGAAAGGTAAAAGATAATATGTAGCTCCTCCTTAAAATATTATCATCAAATCTTAGGAAGATAAGCATCATGGTGCAATTAAATGCAACCTCCAGCCACCTGAAATCAAGCTTTAGTCAGAATTAGGGATGCATTTTTTTATACTCACTAATACAGACAAAGCTTTTCTATCCTTAAATGTGTGCACTAAAAAACTTCACAGTTCACATTTCAAGTGTGCCTCCCAATACAACAGCAAGAATCAACTGTTTTCTTTGCATTTAGAAAGAAAATATTTAAGTCAGACAGTACTTGCTCAGAGGCTCTCCTTCAGATGTCCCTGGCTGTTCAGCAGTTTCTGCAGTCTCTTCCACAGGTGCAGCCTGTTCCATCCCACTGAAAAGTAAACAAAAAGAAAAACAAACCACCACAAAGTCTTCATGAGTCACACTGGAAAAAAAATACCTTGCAGATCAATACATCACTTTTTTTCCAGAATTCCTTGGGAAGAAGAAAAAAATTAGAAAAGCTCTGATTATAAGCAGAAAGATCTACTAAGCGACTGGTTGAGCAACTAACAAAATGAGGAAAACCTGATTTTCCTGTTCACTTGAAAATGCATTTCAATGGTACAGTCAGCTAAGTATTAGCTCCAGAGCCATACTGAACTCTGTCACAGTTCTGAAATTTAGGAATGATCCACAAAACTCAAGAAAAAGAGACTGGGCTTCAAGCCCATGAACAGAGTTTGAATCTTTTAATCAGCATTTTGGAACAATGCCATTAAATATCAGAGTACACTCACCTGACTATTGAGAAAAGTCATAACTTATTTCCTTTAAAAGACAAATTGGCTCCAGTCAAAAAATTTTGGCTGTCTTAAGTGAACAATCATCATGCCTTTGCTACAATTTAATCTTACCATCATGAAGGAGACAAGTTTAAAAAAACTGTGAAACATCACAACAGTAATGGAAAGCAACACTTCTAAAGCTCAAAAACAGACAGGAAACTGATGAACAGAAAATGATGATCAGAGGTGGGCCATGAAAAATTATAATCCATGGTGGACACAAGTACCTGATGCACCTCATAACAACTTTAACTGCTCTGCAGTTTGCAGTTCCTCCTCCACCCTTTTTGCCATATTTCATTCCTCTAGAGAGGAAAACAGAATTCTGTGGTTTTAGGAGCTTTTTCCCACTAGGACCTCAAACTAAAACCAGTACTGACTTTTTGCCACCAGCTCGGATAAGAAGGAGGGAACAGAACACTTAAGAGGCACTGCTGCAGAGTACTCCCAGCAAGAAACAGCACACAGAACACTTACGTTTTGTCACTCCCACTCTGTCTTTCAAATTCACTTTTTCCTCTTTGGTCAAAGCCATCAAAACTTCTGTTTATTCTACCACCTCTTCCTCTGCTTCGCATTCCACCTCGTCCTCCACCACGGCCTCTTACTGGTCTTTCACAGTCCAATCTCTCCACTGGTCTACAAAGACGACAATTAGTCAGATTTTTTGTTTCTATAGAACAAAGGAGGAAAAAAAAAAATCGTGTGGCCATATTTGTGCAGCTGTGGGACACACCAGTACATAACAGCTGCTGCACAGTTTTTGGAGGGCATCTTTTTACGGCGCACAATACAGTTGTCTCACTCTTGTCATTAAAAAGGGACACCAACTGAACACAGGAGGAATTATTACAACAAACAGGAACAGAAAGATCAGCTGTTTATTGGTAACACTGAAAACATCACAGAAGTTAAAGAAAACATTACAAAACTGTCAGATCTTCAGTAACTTTATTAGGCAATAGCTCCACTGTAAACCCAGATTTAGATGCAATTACTAAAAAATTCAGGCAATTTGTTAAGTACCAACTATTGTGATGTAAAGGAAGAAGAGCCACACTCCAAAGCATTAAAGGTTTAGGTGGAATTTCCTACTACTTATGAAGAAAGCAAAATTGATATGCATTCACTGTCCAAGCAGTAAGTAATATGGCAAAGGTCTGTTTCCAGTTTGAACAGTAAAGGTCATTCAAATTGGAACCCCACCACGTGTCGTGCAAAGCTTGGTACGTGAGCTCAGAAATGAACATTATGAATATGTTGCAGACTAAGTGTTACATTTTCAGGCCTTTACACTGTTCAGTTTTGCCTCATATTTATAACATCTAACAAAACTGCTCCACATCAGCACACAAGAAAGCTGAACTACAGCTCTGACAGGCATGGGCCAAGACTCGCAACAAATCTACCCGCTAATAATGCGATCACGCCTTCAAATCATGCCTGGCTCCTGCAAGAAGCAGCTTCCTAAGAAGGTGACCACTTTTCCTTCCCACTCCGGTGCAGATCCTCTGCATGACACGTACCTGTCCACTTGGAACTCCGCTTGTCTTTGTGCTCCATCGGGACGGTATTCCCTGAGAGACGGTCTCCACTCAGCCTTGTCGTGTTTCCCCTCTGCTCCCCTGCTACTGAACCCTTGCTGCTCTCCCCGCCGAGGTGCTTGCTTCTGGCCTGCACAGACACACACAGATCACTAACAGCCCATTAGGAACTGAACTGCTCTCACCAAACCCCTCACTGAAAGGAGCTGATAACACCCTTACACTCTTCGGATTTACCTTCTCCAACCTCAAGTCCACCAAAACATTAAAAGCCCTCACAGCTAATGTTGCCAGACACTGTTTGTTTGAAAGACTACCTCTTCTGTACTGAGGAACCTGCAAAAATACTACAGGTTTTGACACAGGTCAGACGTTTCCAGAAAAGACAGTCTAGAGAAAAATCTGATTTTGCTCACGTTAAGTCATAGAAAAGGAGAACAAAAACTGTTTTGTGTTCTGTCAAAGACCCTGACAGGATACTACAGGGTGAGGCAGAGAAGCTTCAGTGGAAAAGAGTAATCACAGGATGGCTGCAGGAGCAGTGAGAGAGGGCAAGAGGAGGGCCCTTAGAGACAGGAATGATCGTGAAACCCCACACCTGCCAGACGAGCTCAGTCTGGAGCTCAGTTCTGAAGTCTAAGCCTCCCACTCTACTCCAAGCTCCTGGCCATGGTATCCAAGAACCAGAGCAGGGTCACCTCACAGGGTCCTATGTTTTATGGAAGAAAGGACCACTCACCAACACTACAGGGCACTGAGTTTAAGTGGCAGAAACCCAAGCAGTAAGCAGAAAGGCTTCAACACCACTAATTCCAGCATGTCAACATATTTCAAGATAAAATATATTTTAAGATTTTTAGGGTTTTGTTCAGCCATTGCTGGGGTTGAGGAGGATGAGATTGGGCAGGGTGAATGGAGAGAAATTGTGCATTGTAAGAGAGAATAAACTGAGGTTTTCCACTCAACCTTACATCTAGCAGATTAGGGTTCATTATGTACTTCCTACCTGATTTTCCCAAATTCTGTGCTCTACCTGGGGCAAAGTTCTCCAGAAGCAAGCAAGCCTTTTGCCTGCTAGGCCTCTACACTTACACTGAAAAGGGTGTTGGTTGAAGTCAATCAATCAAGGAACTACAGAAGGATGGCTCTCAAACCAGCAAAACTGGGCTACTCTTTCCATGAGAAGCACCTGTGCAATGCTGAGACAACTGCTGAACTCAGGTCAGGGGACAAGTGACAGTCCTGGCCACTGTGCCTCTGCTGCTGGCACACAGAGACAGGAAGGCCTACTATATACCACAATATTACAATGCAAATTAATTCCTAGCTCAATAGAAGTGACCATATAAGATCTCTGATCAAAGCTTAGGTGGCAAGCACGAAGTCTAACATCATCCTTCAAAAAGAGAACCTCAAAGAACTGTCCACTCCATGAAGAAGGAAGGAGAGAGGTAAATAAAGCTTTTTGCTGTACAGCAATAACAGTCATACACAGAAGACAGTAATTCTCTCTTCTCAGGGTCTAGGACTACTCAACTGTTAGAGCAGCGGGCATATTTGCATTCCCCAAATTACAATGTTATCTCTGGATAAAGGACATTTCATTTGGAAATCGGTGTTTGAGCAAGCTTTTCAAACCAGGGCACAAAGGCAAAGCAAAACCATTAAAAAAAAAACCAAACAAAATTGTACATGCTCTGGGGAAACGTGTCTGCTCTACACACATCTCAGCTACACTACCAGCTACACGAGTGTTATTTCCAAATTGGAATCTTGCTGTGGAAAAAATTACCACTCATTTCTGACCTCATTTTCAGTTATTTTGTTTGGGCCTGAATGCACGACTGCAACGGAAGGCTGCATTTTTATTTATTTTTGATCCTCTCGCTGGCCATCGGAAGCCTCAGTTATTCCAAAGGGATTAATCTGACAGGAATGCAGTAGTCAGAGACCACCTCCCCTGTGTACTGAGTATTAACCTCAGTTTCACCTCCAGGTTCAAAGAGCTCCTTAGAACCAGTAAAGCCACGCCAAAAAAAAAAAAAAAAAAAAAAAAAAAAAAAAAAAGTGCTAAAGTAATTTTAACAAGATAGACTCTGGTTCTGTTACCCAAAAACAAGCCCTGTTGCCAGATGTGTCAGTGTATTACCTGTCACTAGCAGTGAGCACCCTGGACAAAGCAGTCAGTTCTGCTCCAGCTCCAGTGCAAGGCCATTTCACTTTGATTCTAACAGGTGGCTGCAATTACTGCACATGGATTTTAAACACTAGAAGGATTATCTGTGGCATTTATTACCTGTATAAAAAAAACCACCTGTAACTGGTTTGACAGTCATGATTAAAACAGTATGCAGCACCTACATCTCCCTACTAAGGTAAGTCACCCTGAGGGCAGAAGTTTGAGACCTGCTTGTAAATCAGTTCTAACACAACTTTCAGCTCTGCATATAAGAAAAGAAAAAAAAAATAAAAAAAAACCCAAGACAAAGCATGAGCAATCTTGCATAGCACTGCCATAATGGTTTCACTTAAAAATAACTGGGCTACACTTCAAATGCTTATTAACTACCTCTGCAAGTACACCCCAACTTTGTCTGGTTGTTTGCATACACTGACTGGTGTGCAGGCTTTCTTCAAAATCACACACCAAAAAAACCCTCAGGAGCTTTGTGGGTCATCTGCTTGAGGTCTTACAAACATCATGCCGAAAACTGAAGCTCACTCTTTCCTAGTTACCTAGTTTAGCCTCTCCTTAAAGCGCTTTTTCTGTGTCTTACAGTTACATCTGTGATCTGCATTCACCTGAAGATGTGACCCACCATTCTCCACTTCACTGCAGCTCCCCTGGAAGGTTACTGCACCAGCCTGTTCTCTTGGATAAGTTGCCTATTGTTTTACTTTCTAAACGAGGAATCAAAGAAATCTGATTCTTAAACTGTCTCAACAGACACAGCCTTTTTTTTTTTTTTTTTAATTCCAGGAGAAGAGGGTTGAGCTATTGTTACAGGGAAAAACACCTGTAAATACTAAAATTACGGGTACCAGAACTAGATATTGCTAAAGAAAAAGGCTTGGTTTTACAAGCCATTGTTAAAACTCTAAATCAAACAGATCTAAAATACTAGAGTAGATTTCATTTTCCCCACAATAGCAGTTTACTATCAGTATTAGTGTTATCTACAGTGCAGCACTTAGTCAAGAAGATCTCCTAGAAGAGTGTTTTTAATAAGCATGTACCACAGAATTTGCTACTGGAAAAGCAGAAATTGCATTTTTAGGACTTGCATTGCTTGGTTTCCCAGACATTGGACACCCATGTATGAACAGATGGACTTAGAACACCACAGCAAAATCCAGATGCCTTTGCAGAGGTGTTGCCTAGCTCTCAGCAAGCTTCTCTATCCATATCGTCTGCCCTCAAGCAATGGGACTTGTGCTTGTGACGAGGCATTTCTCTAGACTGTGTGGCTGTTCACTGGCCCCTACTGAGACAGAGTGTGCTCTCACCTTTTTTTTACTTTTCAAAACCAGCCAAACAGGGGTCTGGCACTCAGAATTTTGAGAGTGGGTGCATCACCCTATAATACTCATATACTGCTCATGGAGAACAGATTAGATGAGGATTTATCAAAATACCATCCTGCATGAAATCTTTAGGCAATTAAGCAACTTCCAAGCTTCAGCTGTGTCATCAGGGAATAAAATATCTAGTATTAATAGTAAAAAAAAGGACAAAGATTAATAGACTTTAATTTAATTAATAGGCCCAGGCTATGATAGAACTACCTTGACCAGCAACAAAGAAAACAACTGTGAGGAATATTTTAGGTACAGTAGGACACTGAAAAACCCAAATGCCAGGTCTAGGGCACTTAGGTAAACCACTGAAAGAAGTTACTAAGGCAGAGCAAGTGGAGTCTGCACGTTGGAGTCCAGAGAAAGAAAGGATTTTCCAAGCTATAAAAGGAACATTGGTTCTGGGTCACCTGACAACTGTGTGTGCACCATATGAAGAGGAATCAATTCTTAAACGACATTCCACACAATCACTGTCCCCTCAAAACACACGTTGTTCTGAATTTAAAATCATTAATTCACTTGCTGTTACTCTGAAAAGGCGTGACGTTTTGAACTCAGCAGCTCTGCTGTTTGTCCCTTCCAGCAGTGAGCCACGCCACGGCTGCTGGGAGGAGGTGTTTCTCCACGGCCAGCCACGGGAAGATGGAGATCTGCAAAATCTAGAGACCTCAGGTCTAATCCTGTTCACCAGTGGATCTTCGTGCCACATAGACAGAACACAGCACGGGCTAAGCGGTGGTGAGACACTGTGGGGTGCTTGAAACAGAACCTCTCCAACCCCTGGTGAACTGCCCAAGAGGCCAAATTAATTGAATTAGTAAGAGCAGCCTGGTGGGAACGTGACCAGCAAGGGACTATTTATACTGATTCTAAATACGCTTTTGGAGTGTGTCATGCAGTGGGTATGCTATGGAAAGAATGAGAGTCCCTTACTTCAGCAGAAAATAATATTTCTAATGGATCTGAAATCCAAATGCTGTTGGTAGCCATTAGGCTTTCAAGGGAAATTCCTGTAGCACACTGTCCAGCTCGTAAAAAAGGCTTCAACTGAAGGGAAAAAAAAAAAAAAAAAAAAAAAAGAAATTACTCACACTTGTAGTCAGATAGGTTTATAGTGGCCTGAAGTTTAGGGATATTGGGATATCCCTTTGGGATATTATGCTATGCTGGGAAATACCCCTTGCCAGCATCTAGGGCTGCCATCAACAGGAACAGTGTTCAGCAAACAATTATACCCAGGACCAGCCTCTCGGATGGAGATGAACAGTTGACCCAGTGCAAAAAAAAAGGTTTGAGAGAAAAAAGTAAGCATGCTCAATGGTACCTGAAGCACAGGTACACGATACACAACCTGGAGAGGGGGTATCAATGAGGCATTAAGGCACCTTCACAGAAATCCAAGTCAGAACCTAAATGGGAGGAGTCACATACTGTCCTACTGTGCACTTGTTTTGCTGTTAAAGCTTTAGGATGTCACACCTGTTGCTTGCAGTAACACTAGATCGTAGTCAAATGCCTTGAAAGACTTCAAGAGCTCTTTTTGACATAACTGCAGGAAGGCTTAAAAACAGAGGGAGAACTGTTGTAAATTAAGTGTAGTTAGTTGAATTCTTTTCACTGGATTCACTCGTCAAAGTAGTTTTGCTTTCTAAAAGTAGCTAAAGTTGCTGCAGCTTTAGGCAGCAAGCTGCAGACTTTCACCTTGAAATGCTGAACTAGTCTTGTACTGTTGTTTAGCTACAGTAAAGGGAGGCTCTGAGACCAGTGCAAACAAAGAAAAGATTAAGCAGCCACGACTATCAGCGAAAGCTGCAACCCACCCAGACAAAAATAGCTACAGAGAAAGAATGTGGTAAGGAACAAGAGGACTCCGTGACAGAAAATCACCACTGGAGTCAGAGGTGCATGCAAGGTGTGTGAAGTGTGGGAAGAACAGGTGCATGGGTTGCAAGGGTATAAAATCCCAGGGATTTCTCTGTTCTGGGTCCCTCTTGGGAAGCACCTGGCTTGAGCTGCACCAGTTGCAGTACCATTCAACTACTATTTTTTTCCTTCCCCAGAAACTGGATGTCAGACTCAGCTGTGGGAATCCTGGGGTAAGGAAAGTTACCTAACAACTTAATCTTCCTTTACAACAAAGCTGCATAACTGGAAGTAGTAAAAGGCAGTTCACACTCTCAGGGATTTATTTTGCTACACTTCAGAGTGTGGCAGATTTAAGACTCCACAAACAATCTTACTTTCTCCCCTTTGAATGGGTGTGTCCATGTGATTTTAATACCAGACTTGAATTAATTTTGTGAACTAAAGCATAGCTAATTTGCAAAATAGTAATAGACTGTCCCAAATTAAAAAAAAAAAAAAAAAGGTTGCAGCTATTACATGCAACACACCAAAGAAAAACACATGGAGCTAGACTCTATTCTGTAGTCTTCTGTTTTCACGTGTGCCAGTACTCACTGAATTACAGAATTACCTACTACAGCTTTCCTCTAGAAAATCCTTCCGATATTGTAGCTGAAGAAATGCTATCAGGATAAACTATTTCAAAATAAAAAAATTGCAGCCAGTCTAAGACAAAACTGCCCAGAAACTTCCCATGCCATATTAACTTAAAACACAGCTAAAAATTCAGACACACAGTATTCAGGGCCTACATGTAAATGGTACCAAAGTCATCAAATGTACACGAAAGAAGAAAACCTTTTAGAGGTATTAGCAACAAAGGTTTAGAGATTTCAAAAGCACAGAGCTTATTGCTGCATGATCAGCAAATTCAATTTGCCTGGACTGGCAAAGAATGCAAGCTCTGCAACTAGGCCTTTTGAATAAAGAGCTGGCAAATGCAGTTTGGTCACTGTGGTGAGAATGAACTGAGCTAACATTAAGAGGTGCAGTTACAAGAGCTGCAATACCTACAACCAGTCTTTACCTAAATCCTCAGCTAATACAGTCTAAAAAAAAATCACAGTTTTGTGAAACAAAAAAACCAGTTTTTTGAAACAACAGTCAGTAAAAAACAAAAAAATACATCATTAAGGTCAAAAGTGCAGGGTTTGGTAGGCTATGAAACAGGAGTCCAGTTTCCCCTTGAAAAAGAAAGATTAAAAAGTTGTCTCCTTACAGTTTTGTCAATTCATACTAAATAGTTGGACTCTAAAAGTCAAACTATCACATTACCTGGTAAAGTCCTCTAAGGAGGTTTGCTTCAAATTGAAAATATCTCCAGAAATTTAGTAAAAACTCCTCTGAAAAAGGCAGTGAAGAACTATATAAACAAAATGTCAACTTACAGAACTTTGTGAGTAAACATTCCATTTTAACTTTAAAATATAACATCACAAAAAAGAGTCTCCAAGTACTGTACACTACAAGACAGAACTCTAGGTTTGCTTTGAGTCTTTCTAAAGGTAAAGATCCTTTTGTTCTTCTGATTTAACATGCTCAAGAAATAACACTGTAATAAAACAAAAACCATTAAATTTTTAGCAGGCCTTTTTGTAACCCCAGCAAGCAAACACTTCAGAAAAGACTGGAAGGGCTCTGTCTCTCCTCCCTGGAGAAGGCTTGGTATGAGCCCCACCACACTATCCCAGTCCTTGAAAGGCTACAGGGGGATTAAGGTTCTCTCTTCACAAGCAGCCTCATGGAGATAAGGGGCAAAGAGTGGGGATGGGTTGCATGAGGAGAGATTTCATCTCTGTTAATGTCCTTCTGGTATCATTCTCCAGAACAGCCTCCTCAGGATTAAGGTGGAGGCTTTCAAGGCGCAGCTGGACAGGGCAGCAGATGATCTCTTCAAGGCTGCTTTTCCCAGGAGAGGTTAGACCAGACCAGACCAGACCAGACAATCCTCCAAGGTCCCTTCCAACCCTTTAACCCTGTTCTGTGATGTGATGATTCTATGAACACTAGTGTAATACATAGGGATTTTTTTTTATTTCAGCCATAATACCACCAGGATCTGTTTCAGCTGTTAAGGTGGGTCTAGATGCTGTTTTATGCTGTTTAATTCCTAATCAGTGAAATTAAGCTAGTTATGCCCAAAATAAGGAGGAAAAAAAAAATCAGTAAGAAAGCTTGGAAACAAAGTCTTTATTTAAAGTTTGTTTTTTTGTTTTTGTTTGATGGGTTTTTTATTAAAGATAATAGTAATTAGTTTCACCATTTAGTAATTTTAACCAATATTATTTATTTCCCCAAGAAGGAGTGCACTTGTATCCATCATTAGAAGTTCTATGCTGAACTGAACTAGTTCAAGGACCTTCCCAAGAAGTTACTCATTCTCAGCTGTTAAGCTGCTACTCCTCTGAACCTTTTACAGAATCCAGAAGCTTTCCAGTTGAACCCTGTGTAAAAAATCAACTTTGTATGGCCCCCAAAGAAGCTAATCCCCCACCTTACAAAAAACCTGCAGATTTCTCCCTCAACACACCATTCACTTTGTATTTGTCAGCTACCCCATCACCGTGTAGCTGCCCTAACTCAGAGGGTGATCTCTGCCCTACAGAGCAGACTTGCTAAGACAGCACATCCAAAAGAACACATAGTTAAAACCAAGTCTTGACTACCTACCCTGGTTTAGCATCTTTATTTCTTAACATCCCAAGGCAAACACAAAGCACACGCAAAATCCAGGATAGCCATTTTATTTTAAAAAGAACGTGCAGTTTTTTGAAATAACTCTTCTTAAAATAAATGGTCCTTCCCTTTGGCTAAGGATACTATAGCCAGCAGTCTTTTATCCATTTAAAATCAGCAGGAAATAAGGTGCACATATCTGATGTCTCTGCATGAGAAAACGTGTTCCCTAACATGAAGATTGAAGAGAACAGTCAAAAATACTCCACAACGCCACTGTGTATTACCACAGAATTAAATACTGTCTACAGACAAGCAGGAGGTAAAGGATGGGCTTCACATCCTACTAGTGCTCCTAGTGGGTCACTGATAACCACCAGTTCCTGTTCAGGAACATTTTCGTCAAAACTTGAGAGTCTGCTGTTCACTGAACAGACCTACACATTCTGCTGATACAGAAATGAGACAGCAAAGTATAATTTAAATAAAATAAGCTGTTACTACTGGCACTGATCACTACAGGCAGTGATCTCTGACGAAGTCACATCACTACAGAGGAACCTCAAAAGGATGAGTTTCACACCACTGTCCAAAGGGACAGGGACAGCTTTGTTGATATCCCCCTAAGATGCTCGTTAGCCAGCACAGATTTGGCCTGGAAAGAGTCTCCGCTCCACATGGTCAGCTAACTGCTGCAGGGAACAGTGTAACAACTGAGCCTAAGCAATTGAGTTGCCAGCACCGGTAACAACCTGATGGAGCAACCGGGAATCAAAGGCCGTTTTCTAGGGCATTAAAACATACGGTTCAATTACGGTGAGTTTAAAAGAAGCCTTTACTACAGGAAGAAAATATCTTAACTAAAGATTACGTGTTAAGCTTCACTGTTTGCTGCAGGCGAATAGGGACTTTAGAGGTTGAAACCAGAATCTTGGGTGCAGAGATTCTCCATATTTCGGAACAATCAGCCAGCCCTTGGATACTTTCTATATCGAATCCAACAACCTCCAGCTCAATACCGGTTGTAGTAATAATCGGACTCACAAAGGTGCCTCCAAATTATGGCACGGCAAAGTCTTCAGATGCAAAGAGGACCAGACAAGACTCTTTGGTACAAACTCTCTATTTCATCAACCAACATCACGCATCAGAATCCAGCGTCTGACATACAACCCTCGGCCACTGCTGAACACCGTGCTGAAGAATTCACCGGGGAAACAAGGCTGGCGCATCAGTGTAAGCTCAAGGTAAAACTAGCACAGATTCCTGGAGACGTTAGAACCCCGAAGACGCCGGAATGCCAGAAGACCCACAGGTACTGGGAAAACAAGCCTGGAAGCATCAAACACTTAAGGATAATGGCCAGGGCGATGAAAGGCATCAACAGGGCTGCTCAACCAGCAGGAAAGCTACAGGCGCTGCCGTGGAGAAGTTAATGCTCTTGCACTCGTCTCTTAGGGGCTGAAGTTTTCATTTGCACCTCCAAAGGCTCTCTGGGCTGGGACCGCGCTCCAGCACGGCCACACCAGGCGCCACTCTCCCGTGCCACCGCCTCGTCCGCGGGGGCTTCCACGCGTGCCTTCCCCACGGCAAACGCGGCTTCCCTCGGCCCTGCCGGCACCCCGCGGCTGCCGGGGCAGGGCAAGCGTCGGGCACCGCTCCGGGCACCGGCTACTGCTCCGGGCACCGGGCACCGCTCCCAGCACCGG
>VXAW01004925.1:0-13589 GCA_013399735.1 Tyrannus savana
CTCCGGGAAGGCAGCAAACCTCCGTGTGGGATGGGTCTGGTCGGCGTATAGGGCTCTCAGTTCCCCTCAAAAGTGAGTCACCTACTACAGCTACCCTTCTTTTTTCCTTATAGTTGTAGTTGTAACTCATCTGGTAGACAGGGTACAACCTGCAGACAGATCTTCCTCTTGCCTGAACTCTACTTGACTTTCTGAGTCTAGGGCCTCATCTCTTCAAGGGCACCTGGGGAGGTGATGGGGATCGAGAGGGTGTTCTTTCACCTCTCCGAACAGGGACCTGTTTCCATTCCCCACCATCCACTCGGTTTGCACCATCTGCCTGACGGTAGGAGGGGTAGGGCTTCACTGTCTCCTGCTGGACTTCCTTGGGGGTCGAAAGGGTGTGACTCCATCAGTCTATTTCCCTTTCACTTTCCCTAATGCTTCTCAGCCTCTCTACGTCATATTCTGCTTTGTATGGTTATTTCAGACTAAATAGATTTCAAATATATGTAGGTGAAATAGATAGATCTGACTGTCACATTACTGGCAGCAAAATAAAGGAATGTAGAACCTATGAAAGGGGTGGAACTGGGGGGCGCAGGAGGTGAGGGTAGCAAATAAGAAACCTTGTTTGCACAATGACCTTCCTCTCCAGACACTGTGACCATGTCCACAGGACATTTAATGACCACAGGTCTGTCCAGCTGATACTCAGAGAAGAGCAACAAAGCTGGTTAAGAGGCTGGAGCACGTGTCTTATGAGGAGTTACTAAGGGAGCTGGAGTTGTTTCACCTGGAGAAAAGGAGGCTCAGGGGAGACCTTTTCACTCTATATAACTGCTTGAAAAGAGGTTGTAGAGAGGTGGGGATCAGCCTCTTCTCCCAGGCAGCAAGTGACAGGACAAGAGGAAATGGCCTCAGGTTGTGCCAGGGGAGGTTTGGATTAGATTTTCTCATTGAAAGAGTTGTAAAGCACTGGAATAGACTGTCCAGTGACGTGGTGGAGTCACATGAAAGTGTTCAAAAAACATGTGGATATGGCACTTGAAGACTTATTTGATGGTGAACATGGTGGTTTTACTAGGCTGATGGTTGGACTTGATGATTCTAAAGGTCTTTTCCAAAAAGACCTTAACGATTTAATGATTCTATCATTCCCATTCCCTTGCTCACACATGTCCCTTCAGCTGCAGGACTCAAGTCAAAAGTGTCTCTGCCTACTCACTCTAATATAAATTGCACTCACTACAAAAAAATACCTAAGTTCAAACCCACTCATATATGAAGGAAATATTTTATAGGTGTTTCTCATACCTACATTTACAAGAGTGGGGGTACCTGCACTTCTGGCCACAGTGGTGGGGGAGACCTGGCAGTAGGTCCCATCTCCTTAGGAAGCAAGGAGCAGCACTTGTGCCAGGTTGTCTGCTCTACCACTCATGCAGAAACACTCCCCTTAAGAAGCAAAAAACTGGCTGGAAATCTGAAGGTGAAAAGTGCAGGCATGTGATAACCTAGTGCTACTACTATTGAGGAAAATATACAAGAAGTATAGGATGACCTTATAGACAAGGAATAGAAAAGGAATCAAAATTTCAGAGCACAAAATGCAAACTCATGTATTCAGGCACTAATAATAGGACTGTTCAACATTATTGAACCTAAGACATGAAGAAGTGTTGATCAATTGCAGTGATGATGAACTATAAGCAGACTGGTCATGGGATGACTAAGAGTTGTTGTGTTCATGCAGCTGTGAAAAAAAATAATGCAGGAGGTAAGGTGTTTTAAACAAACACAGCTATGTACCACTACCAGTCTGCAAAGTAAAGTCCCATTGTACTGTTGTGTATGGTTCTGATCACTTGTATTCAAAGGATTTAAACAGAAGCGCAAAGATCTGAAATATTAAAAAATTTTAGTGTGTTAAGAATGGGAGAATAAAAACATGTTGTTATACCCAGCATACAAAACCAAAAACTAGAGGTGGGGAATACCATAAGTTAGTTCTGTATATTTTTGAGAGGTCCAATTGTTTCAACAAGAAGGTAGCTCAAGTATAAGGTAAACAATTATGAATTTTACATAACTCTGTTTAAGCTGGAAATTAAGATATTGGTAACCATGGTTACTTTCCCACAGGAAACTGGAACCATAATAGTTTCAAGACTATTTGAGACTATGAAAGTTGCATGGAAATGAATTTATGCCATAAACCCAAAGATCTCTCGGTTATCTTATAGTACAGCTTAAAAATCACATCCTTCAACCTGAGTGCCTAAAACCATTTTAGTTGTTCTACATTATCAATGTAGATGTGTGACAGACATATATAGCAGAGGTGCTCCTCACCCATTCCATGTTGCAACTGGAAGTCCTGAAGGTTCTAGAAGACTGTTAAATCCCTCTGAGGACTTTTTGGCACTTATCTGCCACTGTATGGACAGATTTGCTGGTCTCCCTAAAGCATTTCAAAATGAAACCCCATCACACATTATTGTCTTTGGGATTTATTTAAAGATTTTTCTTGTTCCCTGTGGCAGAAAAAAAAATATTATTTTCTCAATATAATTTTTCTCTTTCTCTACCTCTGTCTCCTTCTTATCTAGCTCACATTTTGCAATACAGAGCTTTTTTTCCAGGAGGATATATTTTTGCTTTTTTGCATCACAAATTGATCTTGGACAGAGACAGTGTATGGCATTGGTATTCCTAAGAGTGGTAAAAATCTCTCTGAGTTTGAGTAAGACTTCAAGACAAGACAGAATCTTTTCTCATTAGAATTGTTTTGTATTTTGGGGGTTTCTCCAGCTTTCTTTGGAACACATTGATTCACCTACTTTCTGCATCACATGGGAATTTTATCTGGTGGTCTCTTGGCTATTCTGGGGACCAAGGAAAATGCTATTTTCTCTTTTCATTTACCAGACATTCTGGTCATTCTTGGTGTTGTTCTTTTGTAGGTTTTTTGTTTATTGCTTTTGATGATCTAAATAGCATGCTAAGAAAAAACTTTGCACGTGGGGAGCAAGATGTACATTCTTAGGGCACTTCAGTAAGGTGTCTGCAGACCACTGGACTCAGTGCTTGTGTGATTCCAGCTACTTGAAGCATTTCGTAAGGCACACATCCAGCACGATATTTCCATACTCTGCAACTGGTTGCACCATAGTAAAGTACAGTAAATGCAAAACCTGGCAAAATAGCTTAACAAACGGCAGAACAACATACAAGGAAATAATTGTTCTTCCCACATGAAATACAAACTGAATTTAGATCAGATTCATACTTTTTGTGATCCAAATCCAAATTTCTCATAACCTTTATTACTTCATAATAATATTCATAGTAACTTTGGTTTATTTGTTACCTCTGCTGTTATTTTAGTGTGCAGAGCAACTGCACATCATTCAAATCACTCCCTAGTCATGAATGCATCCTAGTGATGAGTATGGCTTGATCTTTACAGAGTCTAGATGTCCATCTTTCTGGATGATGCTATTAGCATTGACATTAAGCTAATCTTTTCTCTTCTTTGACCTGATTGGCGGATGGCTGTATCTGTGTCTTATGATCACATAGTGTCTGATACTCCCTGTCAGTGTCAGTCTCTGGGTTTCATAAAATGTTTCATTCACTGAAGCCTGCCAGATGTCAATATGCCAGAGAAATTTGTCAGAATATATAATGTATGCAAAGCCTGAACCTTGAAAGGTCTAGGTCTGGGAAATTTTTGGAGGAAAAGGTACTACACTGTACTGCCCAGAGACTCAAACTTCTGAGACCTTGATTTATTGAAGTGTCTTCTACCTCTTTGCATAATTAATGCCTGGTTTTCCACATCCAGGACCTATGAAGTGCAAATGCAATGGACATGTCTCTGCAACTTGTTCTTTCCTTTCCCTGTTGGAGGATGCAGCAAGGCCGCAGTGCCTAGCAGCATGGACAAGAATGTAAATAAGAGGTGAACATCCAATCATATGTGAATACTAGTAGTAAACTATAGATAATAGAGCTAAGAATAGTGTTAGTATGTAAGATTCTACAGTAGAAGATGGTGTGAGTGCAGTGTGTGTGTATGTGTGCAAGTGTGTGAGTGCAGATGTATTATTTTGGATGCAGCGAATAAAGCTGTATTTAGGCCATTATCATAGAAAGCCCAGTTTTGTTTACTTGGTCGTCCTCACATACTACGAGATTTCCCTCTGTTTCTGTCTTGATCTCTGTGGCTTGCAAACAGAAAGGGTTGTCTCCCACATTCAAGGCAGCCATTTCCTACATAACTGTTCCACGACACAATCACATCTGATGCTACACAAACAGACTGATCATATCCCAGGTGCAGTAGTCTAAACCCCAGCGACATGTCTTATAGATATAGTGCTTCATTTGGATGCCGTGAATGCAGTTTCTGAATGAAAATCAAAAATTACAGAATCTTTGATGAAAAGTGTAGTTACACGTTTCATCATGAGTGCACATCAATGTTTAGAGCTCTATGTTCCATCATGTTTTATTTTGGATTCATATTTTGGATTTCATAGTAATAAAAAATGAAATATATCAATATGACCACCTCCAAGCTGAGTCTAAAGCTGATAGTTTTGTTAGTAAGGTTTGTGCTCCCACTCTAGTTTTGAAAGAACTAACATGGGATGATTTGTGACTGAAAAATAGTGTCACCAAATGCAATAGATAAAAAAGCTGGTTTTATAGAAGGTCGGTTGGTAAAAATAGAGGGGGAAATATGATAATTCTTTGTATTTATAGCATACTATATATATTACAATACTTCTTTGTAAATATACAATATTTCTTTGACCCTTGAAATATTATTTTTCAATAATCCTAAATTTGTCAGAGCACCAAAGACAGGAAATTTATAAATTCGGATACTTTATTTACACAAAATTTTCTGGGCATTTTATGTTGTAAAGTACACTTGGTGATTTGTTGATTTCTGATAATAGACTTTGTATGACTAGTTATGCTGGAATATTTTTATTTACCTTTCTGTACCTCTAAATAGAGGAGAACAGAAAAGGCTCAGAAAACAACGTAGTATGCCAAATAATCTTTTTTTTGTTTGTTTGTTTTAAAACGTGCAGTTCTCATTCAAGCAGAAATTGAACAAGCTCTATTAGTCAGGATTATTCATTCCATCCCTTTTCTTATCATATGAATCTGATGTATGTTTTTTAATCATTTCTGATTTCAGGTGAAGTAGGATTAGGTACAATAAGCTTTAAATCTGCTATAACTTTTCTTAATTTCCTTAATTTTCCTCTTTCAGAAACACCTCCCAGGAAGCTGTACACTCCTAAAACCATTCAAGTTAATTTTGGCTGAGGATAAAGTGTGTTAAAAATTTACAGTTTGATCCCACAATTGTGTCATAGATGCCACACTATGACCCTTGCAATTTTTGATAGTAATGCAACATGACACATTCTAAATACCAGTGTTTAGAACATGTTTTACCACTTACATTTTTCCTGTGTTTTCAGATGTTATCAAGAAATTCACTTCAAAAGTTTTTCTGCAAGGATCATGGTATTATTTGATCTACATTTTTTAAGATTGATCTGTACCACAAGTAAAAATAATTTATGTATAATAAAATGTCTACTACTTATCTTCTTAATAACCCACTTAATAATGGCTACAGCACATTATTGTTATAAAGGTTAGAAGCATGATATCAGCTAGAGTAAGCATTGTATTGTTATAATTTATCAGAGTTTTCCTGAATGACAGAAAAAAAATGTGCAGGAAATGATTCATAATGATTCACTTATGCAGCAAGACAAAAGTTTTGTCTTGCAACAATGTCACTAGAAAAAAATAAAAGCATTAATGAACAATTACTTCTGCAAACAACGCCACATATGAGGAAAAAATTATTTTGACTCTGCTTGCAAATACAAAGAGCGATGGAAAAAGCTGTAACTTTCAGTATGACCCATTAGAATGTTTCTGATTTATAACACTACTGTTGTAACATTATTCTCATTCTGTTATATATTAAATTGATTTTTGCCACTTGCAAAAGCTTGCTATGTTCACAAAAACTGATCACAGCAAGTAAATACAGGCTAATTCCAATATGAGTTTCCTAGATCTATTAACTTGCTGAGAAGGTTTGGAACCTTTCTTACTTACCACATAATGTTTTGAATAAGTCATCAAAATCTCCTATTAAATCTACAGAGTGCATGATTGGACAGAGATACAAAGTGAATGTGTGAATACGTATTTTTTCAACCTACCTTTCTGTAAGGCAGCTGAAGTCTGTTAACATTTTTTTTTTTTTTAGCTTTGCACCATTTTTAACCTTCTTTTGGTCTCTTTCTTTGTGCTAAGTATGCACTAAAAATGACATCTAGCATTGATATTTTTTCTTAGATTTCAGAATATTATTAATTAGTATTACTTAGATATATTTTCCAGCTTGCAGATATCCAGAGTTGTTTTCTAAAAGCACTTTTGTTAGTATATATATGCATGAGCCAAAGACTCGCTTGGCCAACTGGGAAATGCCTGGAAAACAAGAATAAAACAGAACTAAAAGAAGAATTAAAATTCATCTGCAACACAATTCATCTCAGATTACCTAATTCTTGTCAAGATCTGTTATCTTATTTCTGGTCTGTTAAAGATCTAGGGTGCGTTGCTTTGTTACTACAGTAATATTGTGAAAGACCTCATAACTATTAGAAAAGGAATGTGGGATTTAGAGCTGATTATTAATTGAAAAGATGAAGTGGAAAACTCCTGTTATATTGTGGCAACATTTTCACTAGACTTCAACCTACAAGTTTATCAAGAGCTAGGATATTAATTCAGTTGGGGAAGAAGTGCAAGACAGGAGAAGGGAAATGTTACAGAGGGAGTTTATTTGGCTGTGTTCTTTTAAACTCAAATCTAGTGTTATGTGGTCAACTTTCCCCATTTAGGAAACAGTACTGAAAGAAAGTTTGAGGGTTAAAAGATAGAAGCAGTTAAACAACCTGTGAATGTATACACATCAATCCCAGCAGAAACTGGGGCACTACAAGTCTGAAAATTTGACCAGGGATCAAAGACACATCCTGGATATCAAAGCAACTGCATCCTCAAAGCATCCTCACAAGCCTTACACAGCTCCATCTGTGTGTATCCCAGTGCATCACTATTTAACCCCTATGAAGCTCTCCTGATCCCTCACTTTTCTGGGTGCTACTTTTTCCATGGAGGTCAGGAAAGTGCTATTTATGGGCATCTGTATGATAGTACTCCAGCACATTAATGTAGTACAGATTCACTGCTTAATTTTTTAGTATAATGATTAAACAGTTATGCTAACTTACACAAGCTGTGCTTCTAGACCTCCACTTTGAATAAATATCCCAGTAAGCACAAGAAAGAGGTGCCATTTTTCCTCAGGTATATACACACACTTCCCTTTAAATTCAGCAGGAGTACCATGAGTGCTGCAGAATACAGGCTTTCAGCTTTAAGCATTTTACACATGTATGCACATGTATGCACAGATACAACCTAGTTTATTCTTCCTCAGCTCTGAAGTTTCCACAGCTTTGTAAGCTTTGCGACAGTTACAATTCAAGACATGGAAAGCAGGAAAAATCCTAGTTCATTAACTTCCTTCTAAACTGTAATCCTGAAATTTACAGATGTGCTTCCTAGTAGAAGGTAAAGCCTAGGGCTCGCACCATGACCTTTTTGTGAAAACAAGGGAAAGTAGCTCTTGTAAGAGTTGTGGATGTGGATCTGACATGAATAAAATTTGATCAAACTTTGCTTGTTTTTAACACATGTTGCTTTTGTACACTAAAATTCAACACCATTTAAGTACATTATTCCACTAAGAAATACTTCAGCCTTTCACACACACACAAAAAACCCCAAACAACCAACCAATCAACGAACCAAAACACAACCAGCAAAACAAACAAACAAAAAAACCACATAGACACACACACCAAGACCCAAAAGCATGGCTTTTGGAAAAGATATGTATAATAAGCATTATAAGTGGATTATTTATATCATTAAGGATAATTTTTATACATTTTTCAATGAGTAAACATACTAGATGAATTAAATTTTATGGTGAGAGACCATTTGTTTAGCAATAATAAGAGCATGCATTCACAGAGAAATAGTTTGTTTACATGATAATATAGACAGAAGCATTTGAAGTCCATCTAAATTTCACACAAAGCATTTGAAAACACATTTTTTATGATAGTTTAAAACATTTTACAGGTCTTTTAACTTTGCAATGTAGTTTGTTTTTTCCTCCTTCATAGTAAGTTAAATTATACTTGGAAAAGGATTTATGCAGTTGTCAGGTGCTTCTTTATATTTTTCAGCCAACATTCAGTATTCAAGCCATGACTTGAATGAATCACTTCTCTAGTATTATGAATGGTAATTTAATGTCCATCCTCAAACTACCATGAGTCCAGAAGCAAAGGTTGCCAATTGTCTTGAATTGTACCAAACTATGCATACGTCTCTCTCAGAGATTACCTTTTTCATTGATTTAATTCTTATTTATTTTGTATTTGACACAAACCACAGATTTTATTGAATCAACTGCTTTAACATCTTTTTTTTCCAAACTGAAGAAGTATGAATTTGATGAATGGACCATTTGGCGTATAAGGAATTAGCTGGGTGTTCGCACTGAAAGAGTTGCAGTCAATGTCCGAGTGGAGACCAGTGATGAGCAGCATTCCTCAGGGCTTGGTATCAGGATTCATCCATGAAAGCATTCATGACTCTGAGCAACCCAGTATAGTGGAATGTGTCCATGCCGGTGGCAGGGGGTTTGGAACTAGGTCATCTTTAAGGTTTCTTCTGATCCAAACCATTCTATGATCTTATGATTCTCTGAAAATTGAAAAAAACCCTAATGTATGGAGTGAAATATCAGTATTTAATTGAAACAAATAATTCAGCTATACTGCACAGCACCTATCTTTTGAAGAAAGCAAAGAGCTAGCATGTTCCTGTAAATCCCAGTGACAGACAGGCATGTGAAAGGGATAAAACACCCTATTTAAACACTCTGATTTAAAATATTCCTAATCAGTTTTGTATTTTGGTTTTGTATACCTGGATTAAGGCAACCTCATTTCTTGGACATGTTTTGCTTACTATCTAGCTAGTTCAGCAGTAAACCTGCAGTCCCTACTTTTCTAAATAATTTGAGTGTTACGTACTCAAATATATGATAAATTTTTTTGAAAGGTTTAGCAGTAGAATCAAACAGAATGCTATGAATTTCCAGGTGTTGCTACAGGTTGTATGAACTGTAAGTTTATAAGGATGAAAAAGATTTAAAAAATTGTTCACTGTATAGACAATACTCCTTATTAAAGGAATTCACCCTTTCTTTTTAAGTTAATTATACTCACTCCCCCAAAATGTATTTATACACTTAATAAATGTATGGATTAACTTTGTATCCATTAGTTATAGAGATAAAGAATAGGAAGAGTTTGTCTTGAAAAAATGAACATTTGTACTTAACTGTCCTCAGGCAAAAATCTGCCACCACTGTTAAATGAATCTATGCTAGCCACTACTGGATGGAGAAAAGTGTCATCAAATAATTATTTCAAATATTGAAGTGGTGCATCTTGCTCTTTCAACTGTGGAACAGTACTTTTTTATAGGATACCAGATGGAAATGTTATAATTCAAACCACATTTCACAAGAATTTCTTGCAATGCTTGCATTTTTCAGAAAGCAAACAGAGCCCATCTGTAATCTTAAGTATTCAGAAGGGCAACTTCAATAAAATCTACAGAAACAAGAGCAATGGATCTTGTAACATAACAGCACAAACAAGCAAGATCAAAGAAATGTCACCTTAATTCAAATAACAAGCCTTAATTGTCAAAGTCAGCTGTGAATACCTTGTACATTGTATTCTTACTTTTTATCAGAGATTTTTAAAACAAATACCTGAATCAGGCCACTTGAGGCCAGTTCATCTCACTAAGCTTAGATATAATCATCTTTTTTATAAGTGTGCAAGGCACTGTCTTCTGACAGGCACAGTGTTGCATGCTATTCAGCACATAGTGAACCCAAGTAAACAATAAGATCATAGATAAGACAACTTTATCTGTCTAAGTCCATGTCAGTAAATAATATAAAGCTTCTGGATTTATTAAAAACCTTTTTTTTTATTTTTAAGAGGTAGTAGTGCTCAATGAATCTTTATTTTTTCTTTTAACAATTTCTCCTCTCTTAAAGACTGTTAAGCCCCAGAAACTGGATCAGTAGCATAGCAGACTCAGTAACAGTAAATGAAGTGCTGTAAGCTTACATCAGACTAATTAGTCTGAGGGATAAAATGCGGGGGAAAAACTTTTCAGGTTGCTTTGTGAAAGGCAGTTTGCTTAATTAAGCCAACCACTAATTGTTAAATATTTTTTAGCCATTAACAGAGCTATGCTGATGGTAATTAAATTTTGATTTTAGTGGTATTTGCAGGGATTAAGTCACAATCTGCTGAGGCGCTGAGGTTAGTTAATATTCACTTCACTGCCACAGCTGTCCTCCATTACATTACAAAGGATAGGAAAAGAGACAGCAGAATAGGGTGAAGTAATGAGAAAGCTATTCATTCATTTGAAGGAGCTCCACACTGTACAGTCTTGTACAAACGGATCTGATCTGCATGACACACAACTAGGCATTAAATCCGATTTAATTTGATATAATAAAGGACAGCCTAAGCTCTAAATGTATTTTTATTTTTATACATAAGCACTATGCAATGTATCAAAAATATAATAATGTGATTATCATATGTTTCCATTCAAGTGGTATTTCTTGACTTATTAGCTCTACAGGAGTCCACAAGGTCTGTAAACCAATTCCTGCTAAGCCCTTATTTCTCCTATATGCATGTGGATGAATCCTTCACATTTCTGGATTGTGACCCAGTAAAATATTTACAGAAAAGACCAGTATTTTGAAGGTTTAAGTTTTGCTTTCTTTTGCATGTGAGTTACATGAGGGTGCCATGCATTTGTAGCAGATAAGCAGGGCTATAAAGAGCCATAGCTGCAATAACAGGGAGAAGTTGGTCTTGGTGTATTTTTATACTAACAGTGTTTCAGTCACTGTGATATCTTTTTTAAAGGCAATTTTGGGCAGGGTTTGGATTCAAGTTAACTCATCTTTCTAAGAAATACCAAGTCAGCAATTGTGCAAATCTGTACTAAATTGTTCCCCTCCATCTCATGAAGTGCCTTGGATGCTCTTCACTGTATTAAATCCTACCTCCTCACATAGCCTCAGAAGCTGTAGTCACTCTTGATGCCCTCAACCTGGCCTTAAAATTGCCAGCATTAGCTTGTAGGAATAAGATCTAATCTTTCTCCCTCCAAGAATGTGACAAACAGTCTCTAATTCTCTGATTGGGTACTGATTAATCTCCTTTCTTTCCATGTAGATGTGGGGAGATGTCCTGGAGAGAGGTTGCGACACTGGATATAAAATATAACTATACTCTGATTTCCTTCTGGGAGGTTGAGGTTATGCCAATTACCATAAAGCCTTTATACTGCCTTTAAAGCCATTTTCTAGCCATACTTCAGCCACTCCCTGAGAGCAAAGGAACCCTGTGAATATAAAAATATTTTCCATCTTTATCTTTTTTCCCCCTTATTTTCTCCTTACTGTTGTTCCACTAATATTCTATTTCAGTTACTTTTATTTTCCTTCACTGTCTTCTTAAAAGTTTCACCTTGCTTACTTCTTGGTATTTACTCATCAGTCTGTTTCAGACTGAACTAGCTGGGAAAACTCTTAAAACAGAAATACAAAGGAATATGTTCCTCTTTACTACAATGTCTACCATAATTTTTATTGTTTCAATTCAAGGTTTCTTAGTGGGGCCTTTTTATTCTGGAGAGAACATTATCACAGAAAAATGTAAATTCAGAGTCGTTCCCAAAGATTCAAGGTTCCTACGAACTCCTATAATTAGCTTCCAAATGTATTTCTGAATCACAGAAAACTGAGAGATGGGTTACCTTTGCTATTTGCTGTGGTCATGATGAGGCCTATTTTCTCTGTCAAGTAAGTTGGTTTACTCCTGAATTTAGGAAAGGATACTGTAGTCATATCATATGAACACATTGTATTAGGACTAGATGGTGTCAGCCATCCTTTTTGTGTACATATCATGTTGCATTTTATCTAACTTATTGAGAAATTACTGGTGTGAATAAATTTATGTACGTAGATAATTTTTGCAGAATCAGGGCCTGAAAATGCATACTGGGAGTCACAAATACAATAATATTGCTGAGCTTTCAAACTAATGGAAAGTTAAAAAGAAATATTGGTAATTAAATCCTGTATTCAAACAAATATTTCTGATAATTATAGTAAGGAGCATGGGAATGTTTCCAAAAAACATGAGACAGGAATGGATTTATATTTAGTTATATTTCAAAGTTTTCTCAAGTACAAAGGTCTCTCTTTAAAGAGGATCTTTTCACTAGATATCTAACAAGTCATACTAAAGAAAAACGAATATTAAAGAATATAATTTATACCAGAACTATATAACATAGGTAAATGAACAATAAAAATGATAAATTAGGCAATAGAAAAGATTACAGAAATAGTGCTTTCACATATTGGACATTCATTAAATTGACTTCCCAGGGTAATTACTTTAACATTCCTACATCTGATTCAGCACAGGCTTTTGGATTATTAATATAGATAGTAAATATTACAGGGTTTTAGACCCTGCTCTTGCAGACCTCTTTCCTGGAAATTCAAGAACCAAGTCAAAGTCTTTGCTCAAGGATGAATCTCTTCTGCAAGTTTAAATTTTCTGGACTGGCAACTGTATTCATCAATAGCATTTTTCTTTTTCAAAACCTGTTATTTTTATGAAGACTAAAAATTCACTCTTGTGGATAGGCTGAAATAACTTTAAATAGTATATTAAAAGTAGTAATGAATTTAAAGTAATGAATTAACATAGCATGATTCACATCTATAATATGGTTTGTGTGTATTAGGTTGAGACCTAAAGGAAAGGTGGGTTAAAACAGACCATTCTAAAGTTAAGAAGGATTGTTAGTAATTGTGGCTGTCAGTAGAGTTGGAATATGATATTAAATATATCTAGTTAATATTTTTTTGTTAAGAATTTTCTCACCCAAATTTTGAAGTTCCTAGCAGTTCCCCTGTAGCTGTGGCTTCATCTTCCTTAATGAAATTGCCATCTTTTCTTGACTAATACAACTTTAACTGAGAGTCATGTGTTTTAAAGACTTTAGAGATTTACAGATACAAATTGAGTTTGTGGAAAGCATTCTTTTAATTTTTAGTATCTGACAGTCTGAAACAAGAAAATTCATTCAATCTTAAAATTGTATTTTTATTTGGATTTCTTTTAGGTATACAGAAAAATATAAATATATATTTTATATTTTATATACATTTATTTTATATATATATAAAACTATACCCCTCTTGGAGTAAGGTAGGTTTTTCTTTGACCAAAACTAAGGAATAACACATACTATACCAAGACATGCATGATGATGAATTTTCA
>VXAW01004925.1:23287-44182 GCA_013399735.1 Tyrannus savana
TGCCTTTTAGCTGTATCAGACTGATTCACTGTAAGAATAATTTAAAAATACATTTGATAAAATACTGTTGCAACATTTCCCATTAGTCATCCAATTATAGCATACCATATATAAATCTTACAACATAGACAATTATCTCCTTTTTTTAATAAACATACACATCAGTATGTATTGTAGGCACTTTAAATGGGCTGTTCTTCATACACTCCAGTTTTAGAAGCTGATATTTCTATGTAAATATAGACAGGAGCACTGACTGCATGCTTTTCCTATTACATCCAATAAGTTATTAAAATGCACAGCTAAGTGACTAGATCTAAAAAATTAACTTGAAATCAGACTCAGACTTGGTGATGGAAAGCTATTCTGAAAATGATATAATTATCCACACGTAAAACTGCTTATGTGTAAAGGTGTTTTGCAGAATAAGAGGCTTCAGATAGATTCTAACTTACAATAGTCAACAGCTTTCTATTTCAGTCAATGAAGTGGAACACTGGAACATTAGTTAGCTTAAGCATTAGGTACTCATGTCGAGAGTGGCAACTAATGAACAGATGCTAATTTTGCACTATATGGATTCCTACATGCAAAAAAGATATACTTTGGATGCATGGTTTGTTTTGCATGGCTGCTGGCCACAAAAAAAATCATTAGAATCAGAATCTGGAGCAACAAATTAGGAAGCCACCAATGCCATATTGTTTTAAGGAAGAATGAATAAGTTCCACCAAGGTCAGGTGAAGAGGACTAATTCATAAGAATCTGGCTTTCTTATTTGGTAAATCTGAGATTTCCTTATTCAGTACATTAGTAGGCTTTGCCAGTTAAAGCCTGCTGAAATGGGATTAAACTGAAGTAGACAGCATTTTTAGATATATTGCTATTATGGGTAAAGGGCAAATAGTGTTGATTAGGAGAAAAGGGGATCAGGACTAGAAGTGACCCAGACCTTCTGACACCATGAAGATGGGGATTGTATAAATACAGATAAAAGCTTCATCTGAGAAGGACATAAAAGGAATGAATAGATGGGAAAGGCAACCCCATCACTTAATAAATGTCTTTTTGTTTACAGGTAGAATTCCATTATCAGCTGAAAAGAAATTTAAACAAATCAGAAATTGCCCATCATTTCACAGAGATCACTGCCAACATGAGCACAGACTTTTTAAAGCTGCTTGTAAACAATGCAGAAATTGAAATATTTAACTTGTAGTGAGGAAGATTATTGGACAAGATCATTCAATTAGAAAACGCAGATTTCATATTCAAAGCAATGGCAGCCCTAAAGACAATGGGAAAGCCAATGCCTCCTTCAGAGTCATATCAATTCTAATGATTTAATAATTTTTTTGTTTCTTTCCTAATCAGGATGTATTAATTCCCAGACAACAATCGGAACAAGAAGGCAAGATAACATTCCTCCTTTTTCAGAAAGCTTCTTTAATGACAACTTGACTGAACAGTCACATGAACCCTTAGTTCTCTTTCTCATGCATAGTCTTCATGAATACAGTGGAGGTGAATAGCTCTAGAAAACAAATTCACCTGTTGGTGAAGTTGGTGGACAGTTTTAATGGTGCTTAGATACCACTCCTCTCTGACTTGGAGAGATTGGTCCATAGGTCAGAAATTCAGTCTTTTCAGCTAAGACTGAACCAAAAGATTGTCAGATAAGATGATGCTTATTACCCTTGCCTCAAAGGAAGCTGGCTCAAGCCACCAACTCATTTTAGTGAAGCACAAACTCATCCTCCAATGGTAATGACTCTTGGTTCGCTGTTGACTTCGACTTGAATCAAATCAACGACCCAGAGTGAAAGGCTCCATAAACTCCTAAGCAATTCACCAAGTCATTCAGGACTTCAGGGATATGGGAGGGGTGAAAGGAGTTTCAAAATTTACAAAGGGTTTAGCAGGAGTATATTGGGCTTTATCATACACTGTCAGCGTTCACTACTCCAGATTTGATAAGTGGGATCTATATATAGAGAATAGTAGAATGCAATAAAGAATATAAACATTACCAATAAATATGTATTACAGCTAAATATTTTTTTTTAATTCTCTATTTCATGAGACAAAGAATTTTTGAATCAAACAAGTGTCACCCCTTGGAAGGATTTTAAATATTGAAATCCCAAGCTTCTCATGTAAACAAATGATGAACTTTTGAAGTATAACTGCATAATTAGTTCGCCATAATTTGAGGGTTATTATTTGTTCTTCTTTCATTTTAGCACTGACATTTGTCATTCGTATGCATTCATACAATCATGCATGTGTGTATGTGTGTATAGATGCACACATGCGCATACATGAATGTATCTGCTATACCACTGGAAATAAAATCAGTGAGTTTACTAACCTTCTGTATGATAATAGTCATTATCACTCACTAATATGTCGTGTATGTTTTTATCATCATGATGAACTATTTTTTCTTTCTTTTCTTGATCCCATATAATTATTATTTATTTGCGCTTGAAGGCTGATTTTTGTCTGCCTTTTATAGAAATTATTTTTTTATTTGTTTCTTACTTTTCTAGATTATTTGTCATGGTAGTCATTTGTCTGTAGTGACAGTAAGGCTTTGCTTTTTTATCTCATTATATCTAACCTCAGCATTTTCTAGTCTCTTTATAGAACTTGTCTGAATTTCATTTAGGGAGCAAAGACTAATTAGGAAATTTAGACTTTGAAATCTGATAAAATTTTAGATTCCTGCATAGTTTCTTGGTTTTTCTTTGTTTTTGTTTGTTTGTTTGATTTATGGCACTGTACTGACTTATGTAAAGGTGATATTACTAGCAATTACTGGGTTTTTGTCCGATTTGTAAAATTTCTTCTCTATAGGGAATTAATTCTTCAAATTTTTGGATTTAAAATTCTTGGGCTAGACTATAAAGCTAATTGTTAAATTGTTAAATTAGTCAAACTTGCCAGGCACTGTGAAAATACAGGTGTATTTCAGTTTTAGAATAAGAAAATAAAGCAATCCAAAAGATGTCTTTCACTGACCATTCAAGTCTAAAAGATTAAATTTCCATGTTTTCAATATAATCCTCAGTAGCAACCTCCAAAACCTGCAGTTCTTGTTTTATGTCTGAGGTAACAAAAAAGACCAAAAAATTCACTTGGTATTTATACTAGTTAAAGTTAATTACTGACCTCTCTACCAATTCTATAGACTACTACTAACCTTGTCTGCAGGAGAGTGGTGATTTTAAGAGTTATGATTGTTAATGGAGTTTGAATGCAGCAATCTCAGACCACTTACTCTCCCAAGACTCAGACTTTTCCAGATGGGAAAATGATAAGAAGACAAAGAAGATAGAAGGTCAATCTGGAGGCAACCTCAAGAAAATTGCTGCAAAATGAATTGTGCAGGTCTGCAATGCTTTACCCAGCATTTTTCTGTTAAAATTTATCAAGCCAAAGCTTGTTGACATGAAAGGGAATGAAATGATAGTGCAGTATGCTCTAAGAAGCCAGCTCAAAGGCTTTGTGCATCATATTAGCTATAAATAAAAAGGGAATCCAGCAAATATTCTGCATACTGGTGTTATTCATAAAATTTTATACAGATCTGTCACATGCTTAAATCTCATCACTAGTTTCAACTGTAAAATAAATAAAAAATCAGGTCCTTGAAATTTAAGAACAGTTTATTTTGCTCTTATTATCAATTAAATCAAACTGTTAGTAGTGATATTTCTTCATCTGGCTATGCAGACCCATATATATAATAAACCAATTAGTCCTATACAGATGATATACCCCTAAGGAAGGAACACACATTCAAATTAGCACAGCATTGCTGTTAGAAAATTTCATGTCTTAGTCTAAATCTCTGAATAAAGGAGTGAGGAATAGAAAGATAGTTACACCCATTGTCATTCAAAATCAGAAATCTTTCCTCAATACTGGCAGCCCAAGTTACCCCCATCTTTGTCAGGAGACGTGTTTAAGAATCATGAGATTTAACAATGTGCACTTCAAACTGCTCTGTTCTGTTTTCTGTATTTCCATCTCTCAGAGTTTAGTGTTCCAAATTTTGTGTCTCTGATAGCTAGAAACTTGCTATTTATTGCAATGAATCTCGCTGTTTATTGTAATACTGCTTCATGGCTCCCAGTGCTGTAATTATGACAACCAAACTAACTGCTGTATGAGTCAGAATGGAACCACTGGAGAAGAGCAATAACATACAGCTCTGAACGCATTCCTCAGGGTTGGAGGAATAGGTACGGGTTTCATCCATTTCTCCTGCCTTCTCACACTGTTGCTCACTGTCACTGTAGGAAATAAGGAAACCTCTGAACAAATGGAGAGATGCAGAGTACACACCCTCACTGTATAGGTTTTGTTGTTATTAGTGGTCATGTCTGAGCTTAGGGAGTCATTACAATTGTTTTAATGATTTTCTGCACTGTACAATGGAAAGGTTGGTGAGATAACTTGTGCTTTACTTCATCTAGTATATTGTATGAATATAACTAGCCTTGAACAACATGGACATAAGCTAGTCAACTTGACATGAGGATTCACACCACTCCTGGTTGACCAAGGCAGGACAAAAACAGTCCCTCAAACCTTGCTCGGTAGATTCCCAGTACCTCCCAGTCTTGGCAGGTATTATTAATTTTAACTTTATTTCTGATTAGTGTGACTTGCTCAAAAATGGAACTACTAAGTAGCTTATGAGATTTTATTCAAACTATTACATAAATTCTTTGTCAAATTGTAGACCATATATTTCATAGATGAAAAATGGTTGGAATTTCAATGGTGTAGGCAAGACAATTATAGAAAAACTCCACTCCTGAAAACTTGTTCTAAATGTTTTATCACACCCTAGGTACTAATATATGACAAAATCCTTCTGCTCTTAGTGCTGTCACATTTGTGTGAGATGAAGGTTGTTGTCTCAGCCACACAGACGATAGGATGACACTTTAATTGGAAAGTGACATTGTTGGGAACATTTATGAATAATTTAGTATGTCCTCCCCACTCATCTTTTTATATGTTCTTCAAGTCATTATTTTATTTATTATTTATTAAGAAATGACACTGTACTGAGAGAGCTGTACAGAATAAAGAAGAACACAAAGTCCCTGCCCTTGTGGATCTTATGCAGCAAGAAACACAGAAAGCTCTTTTCCATTCTGTTCATGAGATAGTAAACACATTCTGGCTATGTTCTAGAATTTTTCCTCTCTTGGAATTTACTTTTGTTGACAAATATAACAATAAAATTAATAATAAAAGTATCTCAGTATGAATGTATTGTTAAGCTTGCGTGTTTTAAGGCTTTTCGTACCCTCTGAGACCTTCATCTTCTGGTCTAGTTTTCTTTTCCTCACAGAAATACAGAGATGTTCTTGTTGGACTGAAGTTAATAGAACTTGCCTATGTTGACATCAGAACATATCAACAGAAACAATTCTGTCTTTTATTTATGGGGAGCTGAAACTTCTAACCTTTTACAAAACATCAGTATTCCTTAATTGTTTGCTTACTTTTCTCTCTCTGTTGTGTTGGGGTTTTTTTTCCCTGTCTTTTGCACCTGCATACCAAATTGCTTGTGACAGATTGGATTAAAAGGCTTTGCCTTTATCTTTGACTGCAGAACTCTGGCACTGCAGACCCATGTCCTCTATTCAGGTCTGTAACACAAGAATACAAAGAAACAATATAGATTAATTGGCTGATTTGTCCATACAGTTCCTTACTGATGCAGGATTGACTTGTTGATATTTATTAATCTAGAAAGAACTCTTATCTTTATCCTGTTACATCTGTTATCTGTACTAACTTGTTGGACATGAAACGTATAACCAACTTCTGTTGTCAAAAGATGAAAAAAATCTTGATTAGAATAATGTCTTTGGGATTGTCTACAGTCCAATGTGAGGCTTTTAATTTCATTACAATTTTCCACTGCAAGACTTAATATATTTTACCTTCCAGTGTGTATGCTTTTTAAATGTGTGATTTTCAGTGGTTCACATTCAGAAAGTTTCTAATCACTCAGAATACACTGAAGAAATACTCGAGTATGTCTTGATGTAACAGATGCACTTCACTAAAAAACATTCAGTTTTAGAGAAGCTGATGCCTAAGGAAAAACATTCCATCAGAGACAGCTGCACTCATGTGTTGTGCCTCTATGCTGAGTTTCTGTCCTTCAGTTGTTTGGGGCTTTTTCCCTGCTGAAAATCAACCTCTCCCGGAATATCACAGTATTTTCTACGGTAATTATTATGTAGTGTATAGGGAGTTTGTAGAGGACTGAATGAGAATTTAAGCTGAACAATCAAACCATCCAAATTAGACTTAGTTTAGAGGGGGAAATACACTTGAGATAGGCAGAGTCATGAGTAGAAGACTATTTCAGAATTTTTTTTTGTAACTTTATGAATAGAAAAAAAACTATTGCCACCATTTGCCACATTAAAGCTTCAAGCTGTGTCAGAGCAGTTTCAGGCTGGACATTAGGAAGAATTTCTTCACTGAATGGTTTGGCAAGCATTGGAACAAGCTGCCCAGGGAAGTGATGGAGTCACCCCCCTGGAAGTGTTCCAGAAACAACTGGACATGGCACTTAGAGGGTGATGTTTGGTCAAAGATTGGACTTAAGGATCTTGGAGGTGTTTTCCAACCTTAGTGATTCTATGATACTGTGATTTAAGGGTAAGCTAAATTGAAAACCTGATTTTTAGAGAAAAAAAACACTAAGTTCTTCAACAGCAACAAATCAGTGATGGAGAATGATAGACAACATGCTGGAAAGGGAGATACTTACAGGATCCAGTTCAGTAGACAGTCTCAGTGCAGTGTGAACAAGATGAATGTGCATGAAGCCTAATTATTTAAGAGTGAAAGGTCATCAAAATCAATTTGCAGCATGATGTTCAAAGGTCATGATCAGACTGAAATTGTCTGTGCCCATTGAAAACACAATAAAATATCAAGTGGATGCCCCATAACTATGATTAGTAAAGCAAAAAGACATATCACTGAGCCATCTGCTTAAACTTTTGGACTACGTTAGTTTTATTCAAAATGTTGCAAATTATGAGAAGTAGGTTTTTGGAAGACAATATTCATGAAAAAAACTCCGTTCACTTTCAAGATCTATAATGCTGACAGAATTGAAAGCACCTCTCTAAAATTACAGTCCTTTGGAATCAATAGTGTAATGTTTATAATTTGTTTCTTTTTTTATTACAGACCATTTCAGTATTATTTTTATTTTCAGTTTATGGAATGAAATAGACTAGAATGCATCTTTTTCTTGTCTGTGGTTAAATTGTTTACTCAGGGGTGCAGATTGTCTGTTTTGCTTTGTCTGTTTTGTTATAACATTTCAGTGACAAAAACAACCCTTGCAAGCAAACAGATGTGTATAGCCAGCAGAGAGGACATTGAAACAGCAACACCTAAACCTAAATATATATACTTGGAAGTCTATTTATGCTGGTTCTGAAGGTAAATATAATATATATAACAACAGAAAAATTATCTGATCTGTCAGAACAGGATGGCTACCAGAAGGTTTTCCTTATGAAGTTTTTTGTCAGTTAGGACATGAAAGGTCCACACAGGGAGCTGGCGTTCAGAAGGAAAAAGATGTTAGTCTGAGCATGATCACTAAAAAGTTGAATTAAGTTCTGAAGATTGTGCATCAATTCCCCTTTGTGTTTATTTCCCTCTTTTCCTGAAAAGTGGATTCTTCTTTCTTAACCTTCTATTAAAAAAAGACACCACATAGACGAATGACCCTGCTGGATATGTGGTGGAGAGTGACTGGTGACTATTAATTTGATACACTTTCATAGAGAGACATTTCTTCTGCTTTCCCACTTCGTCTGTATTGTGTTTTCCACTACAAATTCACATCAAAGGGAAGAAAATTTGTTTTCTGCCCACACAGGTACCAAACCTGCAAATGTTGGTCTGCCAACAGTAGGGCATGGGCCCTCCTCTTTCAGGCTGCGCAGTGGATGCACACAGAGCCCACTCCAAAATCAAGGGCACCACATGCTCAAAGCCTCTCCTTCTGATACCTCGTGTATATTCTATATCACCTAGAAATGAGGTAAAAATAGATACTGAAAAACCTGTTTCTTTCTCACATAATATGCAGTCTCTGAAATCATAATGTTATTCAATATTAATATGTTAATAACTGTTGTCATCACACTTCAAGCCTTAAACAAAAGAAGCTCTTGCTGCCTGCATTTTCTTCCTGCTTCCTTTACTCTTATGGCATTTCACTAAACGGTTTCTGGTGTCTTTTCAACACTCAGCTCAAAACTTAGTACCCTAATGAAGATGCTGCTGTCATTTCGTTAACATCTTTTTTTTTCTTTCTTTTTTTACTTGGCTAAAAATTAGAAGGATTAAATTGCAATTGATGTTCTTTCAGACACATATTTGTGAATGAGTTGACCAGCACAAGTTATTTCTCTTTGTGCCATTAATGGAAATCTTCCTGACAAGGAAATGAGATTCAGCATTGCTAATGGAAGGATAAAAATACTGAGTATTTATTTTACAATTTAGTAATAACAAAGCAGACTGTGGGAATGATTGGTTGAATACACTTGGAATAATAATAAAGGGCAGGGTAGATGCTGAAAGATATTTTCATGTTTCTTCTTCTAATTGATGTTTGCTTCTCATGTCCTTTCTATGCATTTCCTGTATTAGTGTAACATTCTCTGAGGGTAAATCAACATAATTTTCCCCTCTTGACAGCTGCATCTTTGATGATACTCAAGGAATAGCTCTAGATTTGATACTTGGCACCAGTGAAAAGGCTGCACTGGACTCAACTGGTTCTAGATATCTGGAAGAGGTCGACTGCTCTGCCTCTATACCCAGAGCCATCTGCAGTGGGCTGCAGTGGGCTGAGACACACAAAACCTACAGGTGTTGTGCCACACCTAACATTAGGCTGTTGAGAGCTCAATGACTCCTCACAAAACAACTCTGCGTTTTACACCAGAGTTCACACACCTGTAACCAGCTTGGAGTACCAGGTGGTTGGTAGAAAACTCTGCTTATGTTAAGCGTCTGCTTAGAGTAAGTGGTGGCAAAACCACTGTGATGGACTTGAGTTAGGGTCTGAGTGACAAATAGCCAGATAGGGGGGAATAGTTGGTTGAGGGAACTAAATGAGAGCAAATGACATACGATCTCACCCCTACTGATGCCTTGAAATGTAAGTCTTTATGTTGATCAAAGAATATTAGAAAACAACTTAAAACTGTAACAGTAAATTTTACATCGCAGTACATTAAAGCTCTGTGGGCCACTTTTTTACAGCTACTAGCTGAACCTGTTATTAATGAGTACTAATGAGTTACAGTACCTGTGTCAAATTAGTATCATTACAGGTACTAGCAGCATATCTGATTTCCTTTCTTTTAGAGATCAGTGGGGGGATTGCCTCTGAATTTGGATATTATTTCACTTCAGTTGTTAGCAAAACAATGTTACAACTAGTAAGTTTTGAGTGCCCCAGTTAAATGCACACAAGTAAGCAAGGGGCCTAATTTGGCCTAACTCCACCACTGGACCAAGACTCCTCTCTATAACTACCTCCTGCAGTAGGTGTTGGTATACACATCTAGGTCCTGTTGATTGATGAGTATCCACCTGTGATTAACTCGACTGTCCATGGTTAATGACTCAAACAATCAACCACTTGCAGTAACTGCCCACATGAAGAGGGGGTGTACACCCATCAGCAGGGGCTACAGCTGAATGTTGAATAAGATATGGGAAGAGGCTGATAAGAGGCAAATTCTGCAAGTTGGGATAAGTGCTTTTTATGAGGACAAAGTCCTTTACATAACGTTTCAGCTGTGAAAATTCCCCTCTGGGAAAATACTGGGACATTCAAATGTACTTGAAGGTATTATTTCCTGCTGATGGACCATAATGGGTCATCACTGAGTCAACTTCCTGACATAAGAGGCAGTTGTAAAGTCTTAGACCATCACAGACTGACAGAGTGTCCCATGATCCAAAGTATTACATCATCCAGTCAGTATAAAACTCCACACCCCAGCAAGGTACCTAGGCATTCCCACTTGAATCTGTGTGTATAATAATTCATAAAACTTTATGTTTCAGGGTCTTCCCCTACTACAGGACAGATCCAGACTGCAACCATCACGTCAATAAGACTGAGACCTTCACCACTGAGAAAATCAGAAAAAGAGCAGCAGGACAGTGTGCTTGAGCTTCACTTGATCCCAAAATACAGTTCAGAAAAGCACTCAACAGAGGGGAAGGATGGGGAGGAGGGAAATGTGCATGTGTAATTCCGTGTTCTTCCTTCCTCCTGTGTCTTGACATCTACTGAGAACTTTGGCTCCAGGGACATAGTGTTCTACATTCCAGCATTATATTATATGTTTTATGAATAAAACATGAATTTGGTTAGCCCAGAAGCAACATACTCTTTAAAAGAATTTATTTTTTCCTGCCTACCTCAAGTCCATGGTATTTTCTCCAGGATTTACAGTCTTGATGACAGTCAACTTGCAGGGAATTTGGCCTTATTCACATTTCATAGCCATGTTTTCCTTCATGCTCCAATCACGCAAGTATGCTTTAAGTAAATAAATATTGCTTCAGCAAAACTATGTTCTCAAGAGGATGTGCTTAACTTTTAAAGTGGAGTGGAAAAGCGATACGAGGTATTTTATAAAGCCAAAATGAAATTAAGAAGATCTTAATGATTGCAGCTCTGCAGATTAGTCACAAGATCAATGTGTGTATTTGATAGGCAGATGTAGGCTTCAATTTCACAAAAAAATGAAGGTTTTAAATTACATTAAAAAGACTACCTGAGTGTGGATTTCACTATGCAGGAATTCATTAATTGTTTAACTTCTGATTGTTTTTATCAGCATCTACCTCTCTTTAAGGCAAAATCAGCAAGGTGCTAAGTGGTTTTGGGGATTACTAACTAATATCTGTATTTGTGCAGAGTTTTGATTGCCATGATGGACAGACATCACAGGGCAAAAATTAAAGAGCAAAAGGCATCACTAATGTCCTATTGAGCTTACATGAAATGCTAACAGTCTCTTAAAAATACACGCCCAGAGCACTGACTTTGCACAGTGAAACATTTAACAGCAGGAAGTGCAGATGGTCAGCTTTATGAAAATGACAATGGGCAGTGCTTGGTCAACTTTAATTTGCCACCACTGGGGCACGAATATAATAGTCCAGTGATTAATGACAAGATTAAATGTCATTTCTCATGAATATTATACAATATCCTAATATTTAATCCCCATGGGATAGCCTGACCTCTCTAACATCCCTTTTCCCCCTTTGTTTCCAGTATTAAGGATTTCCCTCACTCCATAGAAAATAAATTCTATCAAAAATGCTCTTTACTAGCATTTGCTGATACTGTGTCTCTCTGTACCTGGTGATTAGAAGCTCTGTATTTTTCTTGCCTCTGACAAAAAAGTTGTATTCTGCATAGATCCAATAGGGTCTGCTGACAAAAACAAAGCATTCTGTAAATATTATCTTAATATTTTACATTTGCCTTCCTATTTGAAAAGAAGTAAGGATTGGTGTCCTTGTAGTAGAAGGACTTATGTGAAGGCCAATTTAACTGGCTTACTGCCTTTCAGCTGGTCACCATGTTACTTCCTGCATCCTGTTTTCTGATCCATTTCAAGCTACACAACAATTGTTGACACATGAACGTGCCCTAAGAGGACCATAAACCAATTTGTGGAGCAAATTAGAAAGTTATGAAAGTGATGACATACCCAATGGTTTTCCACTCTCTATCTTGTGTATGCATCTTAATTTCCAGATAGCTGCATCACAAAATGAAAAGAGTTAATAGCCTTCTTGTTCTTTGTGTTCCCCTTCCCCCTTCTGTTAGGTTTCAGTGGACTATTTCAATAAAAGGAGAAAGGAGCACTATTCACTAGAAAACAGTTATTCAGGTACAATAATTTGTACTTTATGTCATATTATAATGGTGAGTGTAAATTTTCCTTTGAACCATGTTTTATTAACATTTTTTTTCCACAGAGTTACATCAAAAGACTCTATAAATAAGTGATGTGCTCAGCCTGCCAGCTCTTACATGCATACCAATTACCTCTATTGGTTTCAGAACACGTACTCAGTACTTTAAACAACCCAGATAATATTGCAAACTGAAATATTCAACATCTCCATCTTGGTATGCTGTCACCATGCAGAGAATGATTATAATTGGTAATCAGTTTCACTGTTGGTAAGTTGAGTGGCATGATGCATTTTATATCCATGCCTATGTCAAACTCAATTAACATTCTAACACAGTGTATTTCAGAGACACGGAGCTAATCTGAGGGAACAACACAATCATTTTTTTTGATGTTCAAAATTCTCAGTTCTGTGAAGGGAAGAATTTGAAGCACAAATACGTTTATTAATACTGTAACACTTTCTATTTTTACTTGCTAAAGGAAGTGGGGATGAACGTATATCTTCCATCTCAAATTCCTGTCGTAAGTGGGGCATGTCAATGACATGAGAAACTGCAATGAAATCAGAAACACAAAATAATCAAGATTTTTCTTTGTGATTATACACTGCTGCATCAAGGTATGACATTCATTATGATACTGTGAACTGAAAAAGGACTTAATTCTTAAGAAAAAAAAAGATCAGGATGTCAAAAACTCATACCTTTACATCTCAAGAGAAAGACATTATGCTTATTTTCTGGTAAAAGGGATATTCATTTCATTGCTCTCTCCCTACCTCCACAACCCCAGCTTCAAGGTTATGCTCTTCTATTTAGTTCTGCTAATAGCTGTAGGCTGGCACAGACCCTTTCTGAACAGGGTATAGACTATAATCTTTATAATGATATACTGTTGTCTCTCTTGTTCTTGACCACTGAAGCCTAGTATTACAAAGTATTCATATTGCCTGATAAATTCATCAGAATAATTCTGTATTTATTGGAAGCTGTTCTGAGAAGTTACTGATATAAAGATAATTTATCAATCTCTGGGTGCCAACCGCGTCTCTGGTTTGAGCATATTGATTTTTCTTACACCATTTGCTATGATGATTCCTTTGAGAGTATCAGCATTTGGTAACAGGACAAAAAACAGGTATCTAAGTCAATTACTATCTTTATTGCATTAGAAAATTTTAGCGTTATTAATTTTTTTTGACAGTTAAATGAAATGTCCTGTTAATGTTAACATTTTGACATTCTCAGGAAGAAGTCTTATACCCTTTTCTGTATTCAAAACATATTTTACATGAGCAGTCTGGTTCTAAGCCACGGGGAATAGTGTTTGCACTATACCATTACAAAGAATTTTTCTCAGTATTAACTTAGCTGTTCCTGAGAGAGGCTAATAAACATGATATTGCATCTGACCACTCAATTTCCTGGAAAAAGAATATATTCAATATGGCAGAAGCCCTTCTTCAGGCAGTGCCAATTACAAAACCCATGTTTCTATTTACTCTGAGACTAACTTGCAATAGAACTGCATGGTGTTAGACCACAGGGCTGATTAAGGTAGCACTTTCTTAGCAGGACTCCAGGCAGTGCAGTTCATTCCTCGACACTGCTTTAGTATGTACAGTATATTTACTCAGTGGCAGAATTGTCTCTGTTTTGAATATTGTCACTGATTAAATTTACTTTAACAACTTGAGGGTTCTTTTTTTTTAATTTGTCAGCTCCTGAGAATGTGTGAACAATGGTCTTTATCACAGTAGGAACAGAAAGTGTATAATTTCTACTGTTCTTCAATAGACTTTTATAAATGTTGTGTACTAATGGTATTTCTGTGGCATATTTACTTTAGTACAGGGAGCTGAATCTGTACGGTGATGTACAATCTGATTCTGTGAGTAGCCTTATTAAAAGGTTCCACAGGTTTGGAGAATAAATATGTGAAATAAGACCTTGGAATCTGACAAAATTATTATTGCTAGAATGTTAATTAGGCAAATACTAAAATCATAACAACCTTTATTGTATCTCTTGCACTAAAGTCTGGACAATTCTTATTATTTAAAAGCTGCAGTGCAGCATTTTAAGTTGCATATGTGTTTATATTCAGTAATCGCTGGGAATAATAGTATGAAAGATTTTGCCATTACAAGCAGTCCTTTTTTTTGGGCCTTTTCCCCTCTCCTTTGTATCTCTTCAGACACCAAAATGGGACAATTTCTATTTAATTCTCATTTATTTAACATAATTTCTGTTATATATGTTATATATGTTATCATATAGTGGCCTAAGGTTGCAAAAGAGATTAGAAGTAATTTTAGGAGTACAGAAGTGACAATAAAATAACTATGGTGCCAAAGCACTTCTCGCATCATACAATTTTGTCCACAAATTAAACTTCCTTCTTTCTTAAAAAACATCCTTTGAGATCAGTGGCCTCATATATCAGCCTCATCTTTCATTTCCTTTTTGCTTTTATCATAGTCTGGATTCATAGGAAATATAGGAAATAATAGTTCACATTAAAACAATGGCAGAGAAGGCATCCTGGTAACATCTATGGGACTCTTATGTTTAAATGATTTATTATTTCTGTGACTAGTCCAGATTTTCAAAATTACAAGAACTGACCTATTATTTGAGTATTCTTGTAACTGTATTTCAAAAAGGTATGACCTCCTTTGCAAGGAGACTATGCATTTACTTGCGTAGTGTAAATTTCTGGTAAAATATTTGTAGAAAGATAATTTCAGTCTGGAAAGCTTTATGAAAATTATTGCATTATGCATATATTTCACGTTATATTTTCTCACAAATATCTAAGCAAAAAATAGAATTAATATCATACTATTTCTGAGATCATCACTCTCACACGTTTAGAATTTGAGATCAAACACTCATAGTAAGTAATTTGTGATTAATTTAGGAAGTAGGTGACTTTTCAAAAATTTTTGTGACATTTAGATGAAAATTGGCATGTAATGCTTTCTTCACAGAAATTTCCTAAGTGGTGCCAGATGTTTTTCCACACTAACTGTTATAACTTTTCCCTCTTGTACTCTTCAATTTCTACAATTTTCTCTCAGATACTTATCCTCCATTACTTCTCACCACCTCTCTTTTATTACACTCCTTCATTACAATCCTTCACTCTCAGTCACATACCACAGCCAGTTTCATGTTTTCTCCAGCTTTATCTGTCACACAAATGCTCTGAACTTCTTTTGTTTTTCCACTGACTTCACAACACCCACTGCCTAAATGATATCTGTGAGCAAGTCTCAGGTCAACTGTGGGACATTAGCATCTAGTGATGGATAATTAAAACATATTTTTAAATTATCATGTAGTTCCATACAGAAATATAGGTAGAGTATACAAAACTGCAATTTTCTTCTGTTAATTTAATAAATTCCTTTCTTCACATCCAGGATACAGTTATTCCCCTTTGCTTTTTTTTTTTTTTTTTTTGCTTTTGTTGTTGGCTATAATGTCCTCATCTATTTTTATGTCTTTAGAGCCTAGTTGTATCTGCAGCTTCTGAGCTTACCAACTTAATAAGTGTTAAAACAATGGTCAAACCATTAGCTGCTGTTAGCAATTTTATACACATCATGTCAAAATAAAGATGTAAAGACAGATACACTGACAAAAGACAGCTTGGGGCTATGGCATCCTCTCCAGTGCACTTTCCTGAAGACTTCTAAGAAATAATGAAAGGCATGATTAATGGTAGATAGAATCTTGACAGCATTTGTTGTGTCCCGTTTCGTTTCGTAAACAAGGGGCAATCCCTGATTCCTCCCATGGAGATGGGCACCAGATCTCAGTCACCTTTCCTGTACTGACCTGTGTGTATGTCAGGGAATCCCATGTATATACTCATTTCAAAACATTTCTGTGAAATAGGGAAACACAAAGTTTTATTTATTTTCCTGGAAAGATGTGTTGCATATAGGGATCTTGGCTGGGTAGACCCTCAGCCAGTGTTTCAAGATGACCCAGGAAACAGGAGAAATGCAGAAAAGAGAGAACAGGGCTCTGTGGAGAGACCCAGTCAGTCATGGTTTAGGGTTTTTTTTTTTAATTTTTCTCATGATATGAGGAAGAATGGGCTCCCTCAAGGCTTGTACCAGTTGGAGAGACAAGGTTTAAGTGGTGTGGACTATAGCAATGCGTGATGCGGGGAAGCCCAGAACCCATGGTAGCTACCTGGAGCCACCACTGACACTGACAGAAGCAGCCCTGGAAAGAACACCCACACTGATCCTTGACTGTCAGCTGAAGAAACACCATCAGATCCTGCGCTTAAGAAAGACCCCAGATGCTGAGTTTGAAGATGCACTCCAGGGAAGACATAATGTGCTAAAGGATACAGGAGTGAGCCCCTGAAGGGACTGCAGCCATGTGACACACATGCCAGGGACTGTGGCCATGGGGAATCTATACGGGACAAAGAACACCCCTGAGAGACTGTGGCCAGGGAGGACCCTGTAACTTGTGGAAAACATAGAAACCTGAGAGTAGAGATAGAGGAGGACAGGTGTACCACTCAGTGTGTGTAAATGCTGACACCTGTTTTCTCTCAATAGCTGAATCAGTAGCGGAAAGTTTGACAATAGAGTAAGTGAAATTACCTGATTAAATATAGCAGCTTGCACTGGGACTGAGTGCAATGACAGTGGAGGTATCTGCAAGGTTCAGGCTTCTTCCACCAGCAACCAAGGGGCAGAGCACATCATGCTTGCTGAACCAGGCTCTTCCCAAAGATCTGTCTCCACCTCATCTCCCGAAACTCCTGTGCCCTCTGTGTTGCACTGGTACCGTGGCTTGTGTGTCACAAGAGTAAGTGCCTGAGACAACATCATGCAAGATTTAAGTTTACTTTAATGTTTTCTTCCGCCATCATCTTCAGGCCGTTCAGCTTCTTCAAGATTCAAATGTCTTTTTGTCCAGTGGAAATTTCAAAGTGAAAACTGGATAGGAGAGGGGAGAAAAAACCAGCCTAAAGACAGACGTCGTACTGTAATATTACAACCTACATGAGATGGTCCAAAGCCACAGAATGCATTATATCTAGCCTCTTAAAAAAAATTGGATGTATTCATTTTGCCAGTTCAAAAATACAAAGTCTAGAAAATATATTCATCAACAAAGAGCATAATCTTAAACAGTCTGAAAGAGTTCAAGACTTGTTCTCTAACAGACTATCTTATATGTGAGCAGATAAATATGGGCTCCAAAAGCATTGGGAAGAAACTTAGCTGGAGTATGACTACCAAGACTGCAAAGGGAGTACAGCAGTCATTATAGGCAGGCGGACGCACCTCTCAGACTGCAAAGCCTTGCTGAATCTTTTGAAAGCAATGAAATCAACCTACTAAGCAGTTAATGTCCTGTCACATACCTCTGTCAGGTATCCCAAGATGTTTATATTGCCCATGCATGACGATCATCCTGGAACCCCAACAGTGTAGATAAGCAGCTGTCAGAAGACAGATCAAGCAATGTCTTTTAAACGACAACAACACAGGAGGTGCAGAGCTTTAGTCTAAATATAAAGATGATTTAATTTGTTATTCTTAAACAATTCTCTTTATTCCTTCTTTCTCTCTCTTCATAAATACAATGCATTTTTCAAACACCAAGCTTAGCGCTGTTGTAAGGGGAAGACTGATTACACTGTCTGTAGCTAAGCAGAAGTTTGCTGAAGGCTGCAAGAGCTAAACTCCCATTTAATAAATTGAGTCCAACCTACCCTTGACACAAACACATTATCAGCCATGCTAAATGGGAACACATCTTTATAAGGTGGGGAAATTAACTAAAATTACATGCTGTGTTTATAAGTGTCCTGATCTCCTTCCAGCTTTGTACTGAAATACTCCTAACAAACAGATATGGTTTCTTCTCTACACAGTGTATCTAAAAATCCTCTGGCCTGTTTATATTCAAGTAGCCTTTCTGAACATAATGGAAAAACTGCAGTGGTAAACCTACTATAAAACTAAAACCTGTACATGGTTATTTTTAAGTCACAAATATTAGAAGTATAATGTCGTCATTTTGAATCAGTCAAGGAAAGATTCCTCTAAGAGGATTTCAGAGGAATTTTTTTTTTCAAAATAAGAGAATAAGAAACTTCCTACTATTAGCACTGCACACAGCCATTAAAAAGCACCCTTGGAGTCTATAGTATGGGCTAATCAGGTGCCTCTTCCTGTGTTTTGGGATATTCCACTGAAGTTTCTCATCTTTGTCTCCCTTAAAACAGTTAAAGACTTCTCACAGTTCTGGAAAATACCCATTAATACTCATATGTTATTCAAACGGACCATAGACTTGTCAGACTGACAGCGTTTTTTCCCCCAAAGGAAAGCCACAGTTGCAGTTTCTCTCACAGTACATAACAGGAGTGTAATAAATGCAGGGGAAAGTGGTTCATTCCAGATGCCAGACACACACTAGTAGCTTTTCTGTCCTTGTTTCCCTTCAGACAAAAGACTTCAGCACAGCGAACAGAATGTCACCCAGAACCTGTCCAGATTAACCAATTATACATGAGTTGATAGCATCCCTGAAATCTTTTCTGGGTGATTTTACACCTGTTTTGGAAATGCTATAGTTCCCAGAAGACTTAAAGAGAAACAAGCACACTGCTTGGGTCGGAAAAAAAGTGATCTTGAGAACAAATGAGATGATAATAATACGGCAAAGCAATTTATCATCCCACTTGAACACACAAAAATAATTTGTAAATTCATAGTGTTTATTAAACCAACTACAAACAGGTGAACTTGAAAATAGTATGGCTTCCATGATGACTAGGCTTTATGTTTGGGCTCTCTGTCTTCCTGTTTTACTCCTCAGGACAAAGCAGTATGATTAGCCTTTCTGAGCTGTTTCTTAGGCTTCCTTTATAGACTAGATGGAGGAAGATAAGAAAAATTGCTCTCTTGGAGTAAGCAGAAGTGTTATATCACTTCTCTATCATCTGCTATAGTTTGTGCAGAACTGCGGGTTCATGTTCTGCTTATGATTAAGCAGAACCTACATATCCATTTATGCACTATTGCCACTGAGCAATTGTTCCCTGTCCTGCATTTGAGTGACTGATTGCACCTACCAAAGAATAATGTTCTGTAATCCTTCTTTTTTTCTTTTTTCTTTTTTTTTTTCCCCTGGCTATTTATCCAGTTTGTCAGAATCATTTTGTATTCTTAAGTTGCCCTCCAGCACTTGCAACTGCTTTTAGCCTGGTGTCATCTTCAGATGTACTAATTATGCTCTACTCCATTATCTAGGTCATTGACTGAAATAGTAGGAGATTGGGAGCAGAGCTTTGGGGAATCCCCACTTGATTTTTATTTTCTGTTCTTGCAGTGATCTATTAGTAACTGCTTGTTAGGTTTGTGCAAGTGCAGAATACTTTCCTTAAGCCCCTTTTTTCCCCTAAATTATTTGCTGAAATTAAATGGTAGGGTGGCCTCTATAAACTTTGCAGACCTAAAGGATGTCTTGATGTTTCAATTGCCTGAGTGATTTGAAAGTCTTATCCATTACTGTTCAGAAAAATAATCCTCATACTTGTGAATCCTTGCTGGCAAATAGCTTTGTTCCACTGGTTTCTGTAACTAAGTAATGCTGGTTTGATTGCCAATTAGGCCTTTACTATGCTGACGCAGAATAAGTAAAGTACATGAAAAATAATCTTTGAGGTTAAGAGATTCCTCTTAAAAGCTACCCATAGCTTTTGTTACTGTCAAAAATACTTTCTAAAACTTGGTAGTTTTATGAAACTACTATTTGTGGTAAATTTCTGCATATCTCCTTCAGTTTAAAACTGTGTTGGTGAACACTGTTCTTTTATTGAGAAATGAACTTTTTCCCAGAGATGTAGTGATGATATGTTTTGTTCATTGAGTTTGTTAACATTTAGCAAGTAGAATAGCAGAATCTCATTTCAGAGAATAGCTCCATAATTCCATGCACCTACCATAAAAACAAGCAAATTGACACCCTGCCAGGAGTAGCCAGAGGAGATCTTAGGAGAGAGTTCATAATGATACTGTTGCCATATTGCACGCCTGTAAATAATTCATTAAGTCAACCACCCTTTTGTTTTAAGCAAACATGAGCAGATGCCTTCCTAAATTGGATGCAGACAACAGTTTTCAGCAAAACATTGTTGTAATATGACACTTAAAAAGAGTAACATTTTCCTTTTGCTGATTTTTGAAGTGTTATCCACTCCGATAATTCACAGTGATTACTTCTGCTACACATCAAGTCCCTCATTGTTTTTCATCTACATTTTCCAGTTTTTTGCTGTTTGATACTTTCCACAGTTAACTGCAGCATTGGAAAATAAAATGGATTTGCAGGCAGTTAAGAGAAATTTTGCAGAAGCACAAAATATTCATATTAATTATTTAATGCAAGACCTGAAGTTTAGACATTATATCTGCTTTGTATTTAGAAAATCAGAAGGCTCTTACACCTTAGTCTTCTCCACAGCACATAACCAGGCAATTAAAGGACAAGAAACAAGAGTTTTAGGGGTCCAAGAGGTTGAAGCCGATGACTGCTCAGTACTCAGCTTGTAAAGACAAATCATACCTTTAAAAACACCATAATTATAGTGTGTGGAACTGTGTAAAATTCACTCTTATCTGTAATTGTTTTATTCTTTTTACGTCTCCAGTGGTGTGGAGGAAACTTATATGCAATTAAGAGGTGGCATTTTATTTTTATTGTTTGTAATTTGGATTTACCAACCTCTCCTTTTGTCAACGTTTTTCTGCATACAAGTTCACTGAGCTTTCCTCGAATGCATTTCCCTATACTGATTTCATTCCAAGTTT
>VXAW01004925.1:44215-129148 GCA_013399735.1 Tyrannus savana
GTCTTCTCCTTTGAAAAAACTTTAAAATAGAGAATAAGTATGCATCAAAAATTAGATACTTCTGTAAGTTCTGAAGAGTGCAATAAAATTCAAAACTTCATTATGATTTTAACTGATATTTTTCAAGTATATTTTAACTTATTATGGCAAAACATTTGTGACAATTTGTGCATCAATCTGTCAATCATTATATTTCAAAATTCTTCTAAATTAGCTTTATGGTAAAAATTTAGAGATTGATGTAAGGACATTCCCCAATAGATGTTCCATTTATTGTTTGCTTGTAAATAAAATAGAATGTGTAAGTATATTGATTTTATTAGTCCAATTGATGTTTCAGTACCACTACAATTATATTTTGCATGTTTCATAAGACTTTGAGTTATAAATTTCAAATCCTTCTCCATATGAATTACATAACTTTTATGGTACAACAAAGTGTTTGAAAATTACTTTTTTATTTTTTTAATTATAGCTCGACACTGTATGTTTAAGTTAGTCTAGTTAAGACTGAAACAGTAGAGGGGGGAAACCTCTTCAGATATCTCTTTTGTTTTTGACTCTGCTTTTTTTCCAGGGTGACCAGCAAAAACGACACAGGTGAATATCTCAAACCCTACAGATGAAGTGTAAAATATAATTGGGAGAGTCTTGGGATCTGATGATTGAAGGTATTTTTATATCCGTCTAATCTCAAAGGCTTTGGTATGCCATCTAATTATTTTTGCATTAAGGCAACAGTGTTTGTTGTAACCTTAACACAAGCAAAATTATTTAGACACAAAGCTTCTAGCCTTCCTTCGGGTCTATATTATTGATATATTCAACACTGTGGCATTCATTAAAATGTTGGGCTTTAATTCACACCTCTAACCATGAGTCCTCTGAAGAGCTTATTTCTCATATGGTACAGTCTAGGCAATGGAAGTACAGGTGCAAAGTTTATTTCATACTTAAGTATGGTCAGTTTAAGGTCTTGGCAAAAATAAGAAGAGTTTTTATAGAGAAAAGTCACATGTTTTTCTAACTATTACAAATAATGTTGATTTTTTTTCTCCACACAGAAAACACCTTAGTACACATTGATCAAAAATGTTCAATTAACTTAAAAATATTCCAAGAGAAAAATCAGTTTGTCACACCAGAGGACTAGAAGGACTTGATCAAATGGTTCGATATTTTTTTATGAGGAGTGGAGAGGGGGAGTAATGGGTTGTAAGGGCACTTTTATCATTCTGGATATAATAAATTATTTAATTATTCTAACATAACCTGAAAGTCTGTAATTTATGTCAGATCCATGATATGCTGATTTTTCTAAATGCAACTGAAATGTCTTTCAGAAAGATTTACAGGGTTAATAACGTGCAGCTATTTTAAGTCACAGTGAATCTTCACGGAAACAGCACGGATTATACAGGGTTTTTTCTTTCCCTGCAGTTACCGCCTTATCTTTCAAATATAAGGTGTTTGATGAAAATAGTATTGCACATTCACAGTTTGAGAATACTCAGAAGGTTGTGACTTTCTACTTCTCTTGCTTCCACCTGCTTTGCTCCACTGTTACATGAGGAAGAAAGACTATTACCCTGTGTCAACCAGAACTGAACAAATGGCTTTGGGTTAAACAGATTCAATTGCAAATCATTTGGTTTCAACTAGATTTCACTTTCTGTGAGCTCAGTAGATAGTCCTCCAAGAATGCCTGCATTTAAATAAGCAAACAGACAGGAAGCACATATAAATGTCCTCAAGAATACAAATTGTTTCTTTGAAAATGAGTAGTCACACATCCCAAGTGATGAACAGCAAAAAACAGGTCCTTAACCTTGTGAAGTGGTAAAAGTCTAGATGAAATCCTAACTTTGGAACATTCTCTAGGGAGCATGATTTGAGGTCAGTGACATCAGCATGTTGCCAACGGTGTTTAAAATAGCTCTAAAAAAGTCAGACTGTTGAATGTATTATTTTTTCCATATAGTCATTAACTAAACCAGCCACTGTCATTAAATTCTTTTTAATTTATTTTTTCAATTTAAGATAAGCTTCTCCTAAGCAATAAATAATATCATGTCCAAAAATGTGCTACAAATTTGTTTTCTATGTTTTATTTAACAGTGTAAGAAAGAAGAGTGCCTAAAATTAAGGAAATCTTAGTAGTGAGGTGATGAACCACCCAGTTTCTTGAAACAAAATACTAATTTTCTTTGCACTTTCTTGTCAAATATTTAACTTTTTTTTTCATATGCAACTTTAGTGGATTTAGTCTTCAAAAATCTGATTTATCTGGACCACTGACCACCATGAAAAAGCTTAAGTTTAGAAAATCCATGTTGTTTTGCTTAACAGACCGTTAGGAGTGTGTGGCAGGAGGAGTGAGTTGCACACGTGACAGCAACTTCATCATGTAAGCTTCTTTGAGAACTCTTGGTCAATAGTTTCTCCAGTATGACATAACTTTTCCCAGTAAACTGTTTAATCACAAAGAGTCATTTTTGATTCAACACAATAATGGATATGTTACTTGAATCCACCAAATTTCCATACAAGTTAAAAAGACAGCAAAACACGATCACTTTTCTTAATATGATTGCACAATGGGCCTGTGTCAATACGAAAGTGCTCTGTATTTTTTGTCAAACAATTTTTTTTGTTCAGTAACTCTAGGAGGAAGTACAAGGGGAGTAGGGGAAAAACCTTACCTCCTATTAAAATCTATAAGTGAGCAGAAAAAATTTTCTAGTTCTTGAGAGAGAGAATTTGCTGATATAGTAAGACTTCAAAACCCTGTCTTGTGTAGCTTAGGCAAAATATTTTTAAGTTTTCGTGAATATATACATGATGTGAAGTAGACTAGAGCTATGCTAGGATTCTGAAACCGAAGCTACATCATAAATACATTTTTTTCTACCTTGTTGATACCCAAGGCTGAGATTTTTTTTCCCTCCTTTGGGAAGAATGTAATTTCTTATTGGTTTTCTGACTTTTGTGAGGAGAAAACACGCAGAATGTCGTGTTCAAATGTTGAAGTCATGTTCTGTATCTGTAGTTGAGTTCCTGTTGGTTGTCTTCTCCAGAAGATCCTTATAGAAAGGAAAAAACCAGACTACTGTTCACACTATACCCTTTCATCCTGGCAACAAACCATACTCATCCTTAGTTGCCCTTATATTTCATATGGACTCAATGGAGGTCAAAAATTTTCCATAAAGGAGGTCAAGAATTTTCCTTTCTTTTTACTTTTCTTATTAGACAAAGTCTGTGATGTGATATGCTGTTTTATGGGCATTTTTTTGGAAACACAAATTATTTTTTGTTCTCTAAATACCACTTGCTGACTTCTTGTAGTAACTCCATCCTTTCTTCACAACCAGCTAACTCTCTGAGGCTCTGTAACTTCAGACACATGGCTGCCAGGTTCCCACAGTGACCAGAAGAACGAGTGTTGTCTAATCTAAAATGTTTTTTCTCAACATGACCTATTCTAACACTTCATTATTACAAAACTCTTATTTAGTTTCCTGAAGACTATTGCCATCTGTCTGTTTCATAGACTGCAGAAATAGAAAGGTGGTCCTGTGGGCCTTAGTGTTAGGCCATATTTTTTTAAGAATTAGTATCTGTAGTTGAGGCAATTTAGACGTAATTTGTAAGTACACACTGAATTCAGTCACTGTGCTACCTGTTAGTATTTTGCATTAAAATTGCAATAGTTTCACAATTGTGTTTATTAAGTATATACTTCCCTGAAAATACCTATAATCTGCAGTGGGCTGCAGTCTGCCCACTTCTGAAGATTATTTTAAGACAGTAAACAAATCACTAGAAAACATAGGCCAAACGGAGGGGGTTTTAACACTAAGAACAAAATTCTTCTTCAGGTTACTCCTATAAATATCACACGAATCCAGTCCTTTTGATGATTGCATTATTCCTTGCTTTACTCTTCCCAATTAACAGTACTGAGGGTTTTCTGCTGCCTTGCCTTAATTGATGAAGGAGAAGGTAGGTGCTTATATTTTCAGCTTCTTCACAAAATTAAAATATTATGGTTTGCTCTCCAGGAGAGGAGAAGTTCTGCCAAACATAAGAAGAGGAAAGTGAATGTGATGTAAAAGAATTTGCCAATTTCTTTTTGAATTAACTGGCCATGTGGTATGTATTAAGACAAGGAAGTAGCTGCGGTAAGAATGGTGGATGTCTTAACCTGTATTTGATTTTAAATTCCCGTATTTGCCAATAAAATGTGTAGAAAAGTTTTGGGGTTTCCTTTTGGCAGCTAGAGTGCATAAAATGTCCTAAAGCAGTATTGGCTTTTTGTGAACACCTTGGAGCTCAAATCTAGCCTGAAAGCTGCCAATTTTTTTTCTTGTTTTAATCTCCCATAAAATTAAATGTTTGAATATTGTTGCTAAATAGTTTCTCTGTCTAGGTGGTGAGAGGAGTTATTTTAACATGCTGCTTTTATTTAGCATGAGGAAGGCTGAACAACAGCTGATTCATTTATACACTGGCTTACCAGATCTGACTCTTTAGCACAGTAAAGTTATCTTGTGTAGCACTGACAGCATTTAGCATAGTACTTACTGTTAAGGCAATGAAAAACAATTAACGTGGAAAAAGTTGTCATAGTCACCTCTGGCTAGACCAAATCTTTGTCCTTGGGCAGCTACCCATTGCATACACAAGTTTAATTTTATCTTGAACTAGCATCTACTTTGAAGTAATGATACATCTAACCTTTTGAGTTCCTTTAAGTATGTACCTGAAGTGCCCTACATGAATATTTTCCTCATGGAGGGATATGGTTCTTTAGCATTGTTGCAGCATACTACACAGCTTCAAATCATGTATCTTGGTTAATAATTCTTGCTGAACTTCCCATTATTTACCTTCTAAAACATTCTGTGTATCCAGAGCGCCATTTTTCTGGGATTTTTTGTTGTTCTCATGCTCTCTTTATAAACCCCTTTTATCTATATTATTTGGTCTAAATTTTCATTTCTTGTAGCAGTTTCTATTTAAGCTCTGGAGATCAAGACTTTCTAGTTGATTCAGATAAACTTTACAGCATGTCCTTGGTTGTTGCTTTTTTTGTATTTGCTATCTTCAAAGCAGAAAACAGCTAACTTAGGCACTGGGCTAGGGACTCATTTATATGCATTTTAGGCCATACTGGCCTAAGACTAGCAGACCCTTGAATGCTAAAACCCTTTAGGTGGAAGCTTTGTCAGCAAAATTTAAGAGTTTGTATAGCCAGTATGAAGTGCTGCATAAGAACATGTAGAGTACTGAAAGACTTTCATTTGTGGTTTTATTGTTGGTGGGTGGGAGTGAGGGATTGCTGCATTTTTTCTGGACCTTCTACTCCCCTTTGCACCTGCCTATTCTAGCTAAGGAAATACTGACTTCACAGTTCTTGCAGAAAACTTATCATCTGTTTACTTTTAGCCAGTCCTGGCAACAGTGAGGAGGGGGGGGGAGGGAAAGTGAGTATTGGAGACGAGGCTCTTGCACTTAAAAAAATCACCAAGCTCTACTCTGTGAGAAGAGCAGACTGGGCATTTAGTTGTAGGGGATACACAATAAGGAGGAAAATGTAACTCACCCTTGATATAATGGCAGAGTGAGCAGCAGAGATACCTTCATCCGCTGCAGAGTCTTCTAGGGTATTTACAATATTTTCTGCTCTTCTTGATGATAAATCTTTCTGGCCAGTCATGTTGTCACCTTATGGCCTCTGCAAACTTTTCTCTCTTTATGGCCTTTTGGGCATGTATTCTCACCTTCTCAAATAACTTGAAGCTCAAGAAGAAACAATACCAAAATATATAACAGATGCACAAGTGTACCTTGGGGGATGTATGTCTTATGGACACAGAACTGTCATCACACTTCCATAAGCACATTTTTACTGTCTCATTCATCATGCACGTGTGGCTTGTTGGCAGTACACTTGCTCCCAGTGGGCTGAACTTCAATTCTTAGTCCATACTACCTGGATACAGCTTTTTACCCTCTATCTTAGATTTTTTCCTCAGTCTGAGGCTTCACCATTACATGAGTCTCACCTAAATAAAACGTCCAGAAGTTAGTATGGACAGAAATGTAATTAAAATTATTGATTTTTATCACTCTATACTGTGGTCAAAACAATCTATTTTACATCCTTTTTGTATTTTGTTGTACCTCTGCAACATGAATACTGGCACTTAGTGAAACAGCTTATCAATCACAGCAGAAATACATGACTTTTAAATAGAAAATTAATTTAAGTACAGACCAGGATGTTAGCTCCGACACTGTAGTCTCTACAAAGGGGAGATCAAGCTATAATAGAAACTGTCAACCCCACATGAACCATTTAATCATGTTTATATATAACTTGCATATTAAAAAGCAATATCCAATGTCAATGGCTCAGATATAAAAATATCTTAATAGTCAGTAACTGACTAATGAATACTACAGTAATAACAGTTTAATTTGAAGAATTCTGACAGCTGGTTGCCTTGATGAGAGCTGTTACCAGGGAGCCCTAATCCCATGCTGAGAACATCCACAGCATGCTGATTTATAGCAGCAGTGCAGAACTGTTTAATGTCAGCACCTCTCAGCTAAAGTAATAATAAACAGGAGCGTTATGGTTTATTTTTCTGTATGAATTGTTCAGACTCTGTATGGTAAGCACCAACTCAGTAGGGGATAATAGCTGCCATTCCCCAGGGAGATGCAACTGAGGTTTAAATATTTTTATTGGCAAGGTTAGTATATCAAATGAATCCAGCAGAAGTTGTTTTTTTCGGTTCTCTTTTTTCTTTTCCTTTTTTTTTTCTTCATTTCTCATCCCATTCTGAACAACAAATATCATTCTTGTAGTTATGAAAGCTTCTTTTAGGTTCCAGCTGCACTTTTTTTGTACTAGTTTAAATGCCTTCTCTTTTTATGTTTAGGATTGGGTATGAATTTACTACAGAGATCACTGTATAGCTTTTTTTTTTTTCTTCCTCTCCTCCCTCCCTGAATCCTAAAATTTGTCATTTTGCAAACTTCAAAGAAAGCAAGCTGCTGTTTAGTTACACATTTCATGCAAAGAAATTGTATTGAAATGTTTAAAGCAGAACATTTTTCCTTTGTTTGTAAGGTTGTCTCCTTTTCTATACCTGTAATTTTGAATAAAAGCAACTGCTTAGAGACAGAACCTTAGAATATATGTTAGTTTAGCCTGTCATCTTGAATGCATAAGCTTCCAAAGACTATACAAGATTCACTACAAGCTAGATTAGGTGAGAAATCTTTGCTCAAATCTTTTCTCAGAGAACTTCTCTACTACTGAATCTTACCTGTTAAGCATATGCTCAACTGGTAAATGTAGCTAGATATTGGTAAGACTTGTATTGCTGTTCATTTTTTTCCTTTCTCACTGTCACTTTTTTGTTTTGTTTGGAAATATAAATAGCAATTTAGCAACTGACTAACAAGCAGATGGATATGAAGTGTTTCCACCCTTGGTAGAAACTGGTATATCTCTTGAGTACTGCACTAGAGCTCTACCAGGGCCCATTAAGGGGCAATCCATAAGCTTGAGTCAGAGACTTGAAGAACTGGTTTTTATTTTAAAACAAATCAAGAAGAAAACTCTGTGATTGTACAGCTCTTTTAGTTTACTAGCTTATGCCTTTTGCCAAAACACTTAGTTTACCTCTATAACAATCGTTACAGTAATTGTTGGTGGATATTCGAGCATTTCTCTTTTGTAATCATGGGCACAAATTATAGAGCAAGCATGTCAGGGAGCCTCTAGACCCACATCTATCTTCACACTAATGCGCTTTGGCAAAGGTAAGCGTGAAGTAAGAAAAAATAGATCTCCTTATATGCCCTCCAGGAGGCTGTACCCTGGGTATTCCAGCAGTGAAAAGCTACTTTAGAAGATGGTAAGGGGGAAGGTGGTAGAAAGAGATTAAAAAATGAATGTAAAAGTCTGCATAGAAAAAAAAATATGCTTTTTATAATTTCTTTAAGATATGGTGTATCAGTGAAAAGCATTTTTCTCCATCTTGAAGGTGGATGCAACTCTAATATCAGTGTGAGCCAAATAAGAACTATAGTTGGAAAACTAAATACGGCTGTGTCTTAAACTAGGGACATGCTTAAATAATTTCTCAGAACATTTCTTTAGAGAGGGTATTCTTCTTGAAATATTTTTTGGAAAGGCAGAACAGTATTTCACACACACCCATCAGTAGCTCTCTGTGCTATTTTGGAGATCAGACTTGCCAATTATCCTCCAAGAAGGTAGGACTGAAACTGATGAAGAGTATATTTGGAGACTTGATCTCTTTCTTGAAATAAATAGCAATTTTCCAAATTCTATATCTCTACTTTGAGGGCTGAAAGCGTGGAAGACTTTTTTATTGTGGTTTTGAGCAGCTGAAGGGGTGCTGCTCTTCATTTATGTGTTAATTTTTGTATCATTGGCTCTGAGGGAATGACTTGGAGGGTCCACCCTGCTGCAAAAAAACTAAGAAATATTGTGTTCTTTGTCTGAGGCAATCTGCTTGGGAAGCTGTCCATGGGAACCTCCTACAGCTACTCAGTAAATCCAGACTTTTCATAGTTGAAAAGCTGTGGGTACAAGCAGTGGATCTGATAAGACCATCATTTTGGTTTAACTACTGCAAAATTCAAAGTTTCGAGTTCATAGGAAAATTAAAAAAAAAAAAAAAAAAAACAAACCACAACAACAAAAACCACACCAACCTGATTCCAAATCAGACCAAAATTACACAACAGGAAAAAAATTCTAACAATCAAAAATATTCTTTTTTAAGGTATTGTTTATGCTGAATTTCCAGCAGAAAATTCCCACGCTATGTATATTATCTAGTGTATGTAAGAGCAGTTTGATGAAAATTGATACCATGGCTCAATGTGTTGTTGTTTTTTTCATTTTTGATAGAAACTGTGGCTCATAATTTGCACTTAATATGTGGTGTGTTTTTTAATTTTGGAATTTTAGTGGGTATTTTCTGTTTTCTTTAGATTTTATTTTCACTCTTTGGATCCTTTAATTTCAAACAATTGGAAGTAAAGACTTTGAATCTTTCTGAACATAAACTTTTGATATTATCATTCCATGCATGAATCATTGCTCATCTCATGAAGACTATTTGTCAGCTTATGCAACAGGTCACCTTTAACTCGGTATTCTACTTGTCTCACGTGTATATCTACTACCCGCTTACATGACTTGATAAGGCCTTTATTAACTTTTTGTCTGAATCACATACAAAACCTTTATAGAAAGAGTAACAATTTGAAGACTGATGCAGTCCAAAACTTAGCCATCAGCAGAAGCAGAGTTGACAGGATTAAACGGAAAGCCATGGACAGTGAGAGCCGGGGGAAGCTCTTTGCTTTGAGAGTCAAAAGCCTCCTCCCAAGACCTGTTAATATTTACCTATGTTGATTGTCCTGTCTCCTTCAGCTTTGGTGATGTTGTCAGACATGCAGAAACCCCTTTGTTCTCTCCCCTCCATGTGATTCCTCACTACAGGAAAATATTAACCATTTTGTGTAACTGTAACCGAGAATTATGTAATCCTCTAGTTAGCATAATCCATCCCTTAGTTAGCATAACTCGTCCTCCTCATTAACATCTCGCCCATCAGACGGATATATTGCGAATCAAGTGTTCAATAAAGCATTCTGGTTTGCACCCCCACAACTGGGATCATTTAGTTTCGGACCTTCACAGAAGACTGCTATAAAAAACCTCATTTTAAGGTGACAGGATTACAGTATCAGAGAACTAAACAAATAACTGAATCATACAATTGTCTTTAGCTCACATTACACTGCAGTCTTCTTGGCTGGACTGGTGTAAAATTTGTCCATAACTCTGTGAAGGCAGCAAGTCCATGAATGTAATACAGCCTTTTATCTCTAGCTGGTACAGCAGGAGAAAAAGAACAGGAAAAAATAACATAGCTGTAACTAATCTGATGGATGTGCTGAAAATATGAGGAGCAATCCAAGTCAATTTGAAGCATTTTTCTTCAATAGTGGCACAATATGAAGCTAATGAATGATTTGAGCTATTTCTGAAATCACTGTCTGCAGCCAACTAAAGCACTTTGAAATCAAGCTAATGGTGAGAAAAGGATCTTAACCTTTGTGCTGTGATTACATTTTAGGCACCATCTTTATGCTATTTCCTTGTTTTGGAGCTTTTAATGGTGAACTACAGCAGAGTAGAATTTCTCCTTCTCTGAAGACATGTATTGACTCCAGCAGATGTTTACACTTTTCTCTGAAGTATCTGAGGTAGGCCACAGTTTGCATTGGGCAGCAGCTTCCACTCAATAGGAACAAAAAAATAAATAATAAAAAATAATAAATAATAAAAATAAAAATAAATATTTTTTAAAAACAAAACAAATCAAAAACAAAACAAAAACCAAACAAACAAAACAAAACCAAACCAAACAAAACAACAACAACAACAACAAAACAAAGGATCTGTCTTCCTTCTATACACAGATTTATAAAAATGGATAGATTCAGAGCTGCCTGAAATTTCTAGGGACTACTGGATATTCATGAATTATGTCTTGCCGATTTGTGAGGCATGTGCTCCCTTTCTTAGGAGAACAACCTAGCTACTACAGCGCTTAGGACAGTGTGTCAGCCTTTAAAATCTCCTTCCCCTTCCTTGTACTGCTTTAGTTCGTTGGTTTGAATATTAAATTAGTTGCTGAAGAGAATTATTGGACTGCTGGAAACAATCCTGTGGTACATATACACTAAACGTTTATTTTGCCGAACATATGGCTGGCTTTGAGTTAGTAGGGAAAGAAAGGAATTGAATTCAGTGACACAGGTAATGGCTAACAGTCTTCTATCAATTATTTCCTAAATATATAAAGGCCATTTATTTCTCTCCATTTTATACACTTCTAGCTTTTACATTGGGGTCTTCGAAGGATTTGTTGCTATTTGTTTTTCAAAGTTTCTGTAATTAGTACTCGATTCCAAATATTTCTCACTTAAGTGGTTTGGTTTGGTTTTCGTTTTTGCTTGGAAATGAAAATATTTAGAGCTATCTGGTTCGAGTAATAATTTTAGACTCATTTTATAAAAAGTTATAGTCTTAATCAGAAATTTTCAAGTTTTCAAGCAAGTGAGAGCCTGTCTACACAAGAATTGTCTTTAAAGCAATAACAAATATATTATAGCTGGGTAAAGCTATTTATATCTTCTAAAGAAGTGACAGAATGCAGGCCACTTGCATGTATACCTACATGAATTGGTAAGTGAATTATTAGAATAACATTTTTTAAAATATCAATTGCAATCATTTTTTCCCATTTTATTGCTGGCAAGGCACTTGTGGTGGAGGGAGGAAAGAGAGGTAGAAGGATAAAATCAGTTTGATGTGGTACACTGAATGCAATGGAAGTACAAAAATTGAGACATTTTTTTCTCCCTGTTCTTCAAAGGATTGTTTTGGTTAAAATGTCAAAAATGCCCAAGGGTTTACCCTGTGCTGAATGGACTACACCATCTGTTTGTGTAATGAGTGACTTGGTATGCATAAACTGTTACCTAGGTGGTAGGATTCTCAGTCTGTCAGCTCTCCTGTCAACTGCTGTCCTTGTTGCAACTGTGACCCCTGAAGGAATTAGTTGCATGATTGACTGACTGATGATGATTGACATCCACATACAATTAACTCTTTAGCTGCAGCCACCACTGAAGGTGATCCCTATGTTGCTAATCTACAGCAGGTATGCTGTTATTTCCGTGCCAGTGAGCTTGCACAAAGTAAATATGATTAAGCTGATAAGTGGAAGCTAGCAGAGCTGGGAGATACAGGGTTTGCTAGCAAGTTTAGCTACTTACTATCATTCACAATAAGACTTGGTGTAATTTCAAGCAAAGACAAAATTTGTCACGCTTAAAATACTGAACATCCAGGGTTCAGCTTCTAGCTCTCAAAACTAGCCTTATCTGGATGTTTGTTTAAAGGAAAGAGTTTGATATCTGCTATGAAATTGTATACATCCAGTGCCATGTACAGAATTGATGCAAGAAGTGGCTTTCACCTCTCCTCTTGAATTGCTCAGAGCAGTGGCTGGAGACGTCTTCCTACCCTCAACTATTTTCTTAAGGTAATTGTTATGAGGGGAACAGTAGTAGTCCAGTGTCTGTGCTTATAAAAAACTATGTTCAGTTTTTGTACAAAATACAAGACTGGAAAAAAATTATCTAGGGTCAGATTTTGAAGCTTTATAGCACTAAAATGTATCAAAAAGACTCCTTTCATGGGTAGGTATAGAGAAAATTTAATTTATCTAAATTTTTTTTCTAAAGAAATTAAAAGTACACCAGTAATAATTACTAAATAACAACCAAACTTGTCATTGTAATAAATAATTACCAATAACTTCTCATCTAAACAGCCAATTTCTTACTCTGATTCAGAATTCATCTTCAAGAAATTAGACACTAAGAGCCCTAATCTGGGGACCCATTTTTCACAGTGAATTTTCCCACCTAATTCATGCGTGACCTAACTTGTTTAACTTGACTTTCATTTATGTCTTATTTGAAAGGCAGAGCATCACATGACTGAGTGATTTTTATGTCTGGGGGCATGTGTTTGAACTGGTGAAGTCAATGACTACATTCCAGTTGTTTGGAGAAGAAAAAAGAATATGTAGAGTTGTACTCCTTTTTTGGCACACCATTGTAGGCACAGAGTCAAATGATTTCTTGTTAAGAGAGGCCTTATGGTAAATTTAGGTTCTGATCTACAAAGGGTTTTTGATGTACAAAGGTTTCACTGGATGTAAGCTGAGAGCAGTAGCCTAAATCCAAACAGAGAACTGAAAATTTTCATAAATCCTCTATTCTCAACACATTTGACCAAAAATAGATTAGTGTCTTTTTGAAAAATGTAGCAAAAAGAAATAGGTATTGTCATGCTGGGTACAATGGGAATTTATTCTGAATTTAAGTGTCATTTTAGACTACCTTCTATTGGGATCCTAGGTGGTGAATTGCTTTTCAGAAACAGAGAATATTTAGCAGGTCCAATTGGAAGCTTTGGTATGAAAACATGCAAGGCTTTCATAAACAAACAATGTAATAAATACTGTCTCATTATTTAACCATAAAGCATCTACTAAAGGATTTGTGTTCCACTCCCATTAACATATTTTAAGCATACAGTTTGGAAGGAATATGAAATTGACCATGTGTGTTTACAGTAATATTTGTAAATTAAATACTTTTTACTAGTACTGCTTAACTGTGTGGAATGGGGAAAAGAAAGGCCTTATTTATTTTTTTTTTTTTTAGTGTTCTGACTGCTAAATGGCACATGTAATTTTATTTTTTTTTTAACAATATTATCGTAGAATCGTAGAATTATTTTAATTGGAAGGAGACATCGGAGGTCATCTAATTCCAACCCTCCTGCTGTGGGGAGGGACACCTTCCACTATACCAGGTTGGTTAGATCTCCATCCAACCTGGCCTTGAACACTTCAAGAGATGGGGCATCCATAGCTTCCCTGTGGAAGTGCCTCACCACCCACACAGTAAAGAATTTTTTCCTAATATCTAATCTAAATCTACTCTCTTTCGATTTAAACCTATTCCCCCTTTTTCTATCACTATATGTTCTTGTACATAGTCTCCTGTAAGTTCTCTTAAAATACTGGAAAGCCGCAATTAGGTCACCCTGAAGCCTTCTCTTTTCCAGGCTGAACAAACCCAATTCTCTGAGTCTTTCCTCATAGGGGAGGTGCTCTATCCCTCTGATCAGCTTGGCGTCCCTCCTCCGGACTTGCTCAAACAGGTCAATGTCCTTCCTGTGTTGAGGACCCCAGCGCTTGGATGCAGCACTCCAAGTAGGATCCAAAAGGGGAGTAGAGGGGCAGAAACCCTTTCCTTGACCTGCTNGATTTAAACCTATTCCCCCTTTTTCTATCACTATATGTTCTTGTACATAGTCTCCTGTAAGTTCTCTTAAAATACTGGAAAGCCGCAATTAGGTCACCCTGAAGCCTTCTCTTTTCCAGGCTGAACAAACCCAATTCTCTGAGTCTTTCCTCATAGGGGAGGTGCTCTATCCCTCTGATCAGCTTGGCGTCCCTCCTCCGGACTTGCTCAAACAGGTCAATGTCCTTCCTGTGTTGAGGACCCCAGCGCTTGGATGCAGCACTCCAAGTAGGATCCAAAAGGGGAGTAGAGGGGCAGAAACCCTTTCCTTGACCTGCTGGCCATACTGTTTGGATGCAGCCCAGGATACAATTGGCGCCTCATCTGGTTCACCCCCCAGCCTATATTGATGTCAGGGGTTGCCCCAGCTCAGATCCAGCACATTGGTCTTGGTCTTGTTAAAACCACATGAAATTCCCATGTACCCACTTCTTGAACTTGTCCAGGTCCATCTGGATGGTATCCTGTCCTTCCAGGAGTGTCAACACCACCACTTAGCTTGGTGTCATCTGCAAATCTGCTGAGGATGCACTCATTCCCTCTGCATATGTCGTTAGTGAAGGTATTAAATAGTATCAGTCCCAATACAGATCCCTGAGGGCACCACTCGTCACTGATGTCTGTTCAGACTCAGAGGTCTTGAGCACTAACTACCCTCTGGATGCAACAATCCAACCAATTCCTAATCCACCTAACATTGCACCAGCTGAATCTGTCACTCTCTAATTAGGAGAGAAGCATGTTGTGGAGCACCATGTCAAAGGCTTTACAAAAGTCCAGACAAATGACATCTTTTCTTCAAATCATAGCATATTAGTACAATTTTCCTGATGGCTACAAATTCCTAAAATATTGTGTAGTTTCATATCACAAACTTTGATTAGCTAGAGTTAGATAAAAGTTGCTGAAAATGATGTTTGCCTTCAGTATGATAGGCACATATTCATTCTGGGTCGTTGGAAGTTTTCTGGTTGGCAGTGAAGAATGTATTGACAACTGCATCTTCTAATAAAACTGTATTCCAATACTGCTTGCATATTCCAATAGAAAGTACTTTTTCGGGGGTTGGTTTTTTTGTTTGCTTTGGTTTGGATTATTTTGCTTTGGTTTGTTGCTTTTTTGGTTTTTTGTTTGTTTGTTTGTTTAGTTTAGTTTTTTATTTCCTCATTCCCCCCCCTCTTGTAGAATGGTAGATTTCATTGTATATCAAATTATGGGTATACTATATTTGCATAAATAAACATGTTAATATACTAAGTAAATTTAATTCACATTAATAATTTCAATTAACATATAATAAGTTTAAAATAAACTACGTAGGAAATATCTCAAAATAACAAGGTTTCCCAGGAATACTGGTCAAATTCTTATCCCACTGTAGCTATCAAGAACAGTTTTGTAATATAGGAGTTTAGACATTTGAACTTTATTATTAATAATTTTAATGTAAGGCTAAATGTGTTGTTTAGCCTTACCTTCTGAATTTGCTATCACAATATGCTTCAGTCCAGACTAAAAGAGAAGACATGCTGTCATGTGCCATACCTCTCAAAATTTTGCAAGTTCATAGAAAGAAAGTTGGGATTGAAGCTGAAGAGCCTATTATTTGCATTTTGTAAGATCTTGACAGAAATAACTTTAACAATATAAATTTTAAAAAAAAAAGACACAAGACAAAACAGAAAAACAGTCAAGCAAAAATATTTGTATGGAACTTTGTCTGGGATGTACTTTAGAAATAGACACTAAGACACCTTGAAGTGCCAACTCTGTCTTCCTAATCCTCTTTAATTTGTACAGTACTTGGTTTTTCACCTAATATATGCTCATGTTTGAAAAGTCTTCCTCACTTTCCTGCCTAAGCATGTTTATTGAAACCATTAGCACAGAACTGCGTGTTACTATCTCATTTGATGTAGTGTCTTTAAGGTTTTTCTCAGACTTGGAGGCTGGGGATTGTTTTGGTGTTTTCACCATAACACTTGCATTGCTGGAATTCATTAGGGAAGAAAAGTTTTTTTCTAGTAAAATGACATCTGTCTCTACTAATTGTTACTTGGTTTGGCTTCTTGTTTTATGCTGGCAAGATCAAATGGTGTAGTGTGTTTTTTTCTACAGTAGCATACCTCTGTTTAAACAAGGTTAAACATAAGCTCTTCAAGGCAATAAAAGGTTTGTTTGCTTGCATATCACCAGCCCAGTTGGGTGTCAGTGAAAATGTCTACATGCAACTGGATTGTAAGAAATGTCACTTTCAAACTCATATAGTTAAAATAGGTTGTGCAAATAAGCAATTCTTAAAATAGTATACATAGCTTTTTTTTAGTTAGTAATTTCTGCTTTTTTTAGGATTTTTTTCAAGCAGTCAGAGAACTATGTATTTCTGCAATATATTGATTTTGGACACTTCCCAAGTACTAAACACTCTTAATAGTGTATGTTTTTCAAAAACAGGACATAATTTCAGCCCTGTGACAACTCTGTGCTTAAAGCTACGTAGCTTTTGTATAAACGGTAAAATCAGTACCTTGATTTGCCTTATAGCTTTTCCTTTCAGTGAGTACTTGTAGATCAGGAGTTCTCATAAAGGCTACAGAAGAAATAAGTGGTGGTACCTTCTGATTAAATATTTCAAACATAGGATAAAGAGAGATGTTTAACTCTGGAAATATTTTGTTCTTGACTACTTCTGGGAGCTAGGTCCAACTTTATCCCCTTTAGTGCCATATGTCTGGGATAACCCATAGTCCTCCAGAGCCACACAGATTTGTGAGAGAAGGATACTGCTGTTTCAAAGATTACTTCTACATAACTAGGTTTCATCTTGAACCTTATAGTTGTGGGGATCCAAATATTGTCTTATGATCAGGAGACATGGCTCTGTTTAGCTTGTCTGGATGCTATAATTATCAAAACCTATTGGCATTATTATTTGCAGAACTAGATTAGGACCAGAGTTGAAGGACAAAACAACCAAATTTGAGTCAGAAACAGAGCATAAGGGTATTTGAATGAAAAATGGTAGAGCTTGTGTGAAGGAATGTAGAAAAGTGCTTAAATGCTTTCTCTTGAAAGGGAGACAAGAGGAGGAGAAGTTAATTTGTGTAGAAACATATTTCCTGTTGAGTTGTTCATTACGAGTATGCCAATATTACAAAGCCAAAACAAAAAAATGCAGAATCAAACAAAGAAAGGTATATAACATGGAAGAAAGAGAGAAAAAATAGTCATGGTTCCTATACACATGTCTAGACTGTATTTGCACTTTATTCAGCAAAAAAAATACACCTAGAGAAAGCATACCTAGGAAATCAGACAGCAGTTACACACCTGGTAAAACTAATGCAGATAAACTCAAAGAGATTACATTTTCTTCTGGAAAAGAGAGCATGTTTTCCATAGCAAGTACTTTTGCTTAATTTAGACCAGCCCTGCAAAGAAGACTTTTAAAATAGCTGATGAAATTGCTAATTATATCTCTATACTCCATTTTAAAGATACTAATGATGATATCAGTAGAAATATTTGTTTAATTGCACATTAGTTTGTCATACAGTAACTTATGTTTAACTTTTTATCTTTCTAGCAGCAATGGCAAAATATGTTGCTCCTAGTCCCAGAGGGACCTTCCCATAGTTAACAGCCCACTCAGTAGCAAAGGTATTCTTTCAAACATACAAATTGTTCTGCATTTAAGTTAATAATATTAATCATTGTTTCTAGTGTCTTCCTCCACTGAAGGATAGATTGTCTCCCTGTCAGATCTTCCTGGTGCAAAAACCTTTCCCCTTCCTTATCAGTTAATTTATTAAAACATTATTTTGCCTGCTAAAGGTTTGGCCTGAATGCATTTACTTGATCCATCTGGGAATCAAAAGCATAAGAACTCTGTTAGTGCAATGGTTCCTTTGGAGTAATTTCATCTCCCAAAGAAGTGAAGCAAGCCAAGGGACTTGCTTTGCCAAGTACAGCCCTTTGTGTATTCTTTGTTAACACTTCTACTTTTTTGGTTTTGACTGATTGAAATAGTCTGTATGTGTTTAAATTCAACTGACCTATGTCTACTTCAAAAGTTGAATTGGAAACCCTACATAGCTTTCATGTTTTACTTGATATTGGTCTAAAATCTGTTAATGCTATTAAGTTAAAATATTACTAAGCTAAAATGTAAACTGAGTTAAAATATTATTAAGTTAACCCGTACATACTCCATAGACAGCAACGTCTACAAAAAAAGTTATAAGGAGAAGGTAAATCACAAAATTTAGTAAGTGTGCAAGAAGGAATAACAGAGGTTAAAAGTTCTGGCACAAAACAAGATCAGGTGATCTAAGAGAGAGGACAACCCACGTGAAGATAAATGAATACAGAACACCAGTCTCGGGTCATTGTTTTAGCAATGTGTATAGATATAAATGCATAACACTTAACAGTGTGAATCTTCATCCATCTTATCCCCTAGAATGTTACTTTGAATATATTGATAGTGTACTTATTTACAACGATACTTTATGGACCTAAACACAAAATGACAGTAATGTACAATTGTCATCACTAAATTCATTTTTATGTAAATTACCACATTCAGAAAGCTGTAAGGGTAGTTAATGAACCTTGCTGATGTTCTTGTTAGAAATGCCTGACTTAGACCCTGATCTACTCTTTAAGCTTTGATAATGATCATACCGTCATAGTTTAACATGTTTATTGTTTCCCTTCATTAGATAGTAATTATAATATGCTCTTAGATTTGTTTTGTTGGGGGGGTTGTTTGTTTGTTTGTTTGTTTTATTTTAAAACATTTAACAAAACTGCCTTACAGAAACAAAAAAATGAAGTTTATCTTTGATGTCCTGTCTCCAAATCTAACTCTTTTTGTGGATCTAATAAGAGTAAAATGATTACACATTTACAAGGGTCTAGTAAGGCACGGGTAGACCAGGAAGCTGCAATGCCTGCATGTTCCCCTTGAACACCCGAGACCTTGATTTATCTTGCAAGTAACTGCAAATTAGGGAGCCCCTGGTGGTCTAGTGGTTAAGGGTGCGGCACTGTCACCGCCGAGGCCCAGGTTCGATTCCCGGTCGGGGACACTCCCTGGGCAGATGGAGCTCATTAGCCCTGTAAGGCAATCCATCTACGTCCTGAGGACCTCGCTGCCACCGTCCAAGCTCGCTTGGCCCCGGCAGATGAGCCTTAGGATTAAAGGGTGGGCTCAGTTCTGCGCACACTGTGTCTCACCTAAAAAATCCAATGCGCAGGCTGGAAGGTGTAAATACCTTCCGCGGATCTTCGCTCGCGAAGACTGGCCATTATTTAACTGCAAATTAATATGCAAACAGACCTTTAAGCTAGTTTTTTGTGACTACAGTCTGAGCATTTGTTTGTTTACAACTAAATGCATTTCAAATACATAAGGAAATTGAGTTAATAAATACTAATCACATCCTTTTTAAAAAGACACAAATTTAAAGTTGAGATTAGGACTAGGAGAAGGAGGGGATGTGCAGAACATAGATGACTCATGTCTCTGGGTATTTGTACTTTCTTAGGTCTATTCTCAGTTACAGTTTCCTCAGTTCAGGTATTGCAGGACAGTTAGAACTGGTATGGCAATCCACATGCTTTTTCTGCACTAGAGTTCTCATGTCTTTCCATTTTAAGGAAGAAATGAAGAGATTGCAATGCTGTGAGAGACCCCCTATGAATCATACTAGAGGTAGTTTCCTCTGCCATCAGGCAGGTGGACAGCAGGGAGGAAATGTGCAGACATTCACAAGTTTTGTATTATTCCCTGTCTACAGCCCAGTGGAGGTTTCTGATGTTGCAAAGCAGACAAAATAACATTTAACTTATTTGGAAAGCTTGGAAAGAAGCAACCAGGGATTGAATAATTATTTAACATAACAACACATTATCTTCTACCCTCTGTCCACTCTCTGTAAATCTGACCTCTTGGGCAAGGCTTTAATGGAGAATAAACAGGGCCAGTAGTTCTGCGTTTCAAAAATCTGAAGTCCTTTGCAAAAGGATCACTGAGAGAAAACGTGTGCCTTGAGGCATCTGTGGATAAAGTAACCAAACTACTTACCATAAGGACAGGGGCAATGGTATATAGAGACATGGATAGCTCTGTAGTAATTGAAATTCATGTTTTTTGATGGTTTGTTGGAGGTTTTTTCAAGCATACCTTTTATTCCTGCAGGTAGCTGTGGCTAATACTGTTGCTTATTTGTATTCAAAGCAAACCTAAAACAGCTAAACTGCATCTGCAAGAAAATCCTTCCTCTCTTCTTTCTCTCCACATCCAAACACTGGAGCTTATGTTTAAATTCAGCAGTCTCTTTGATGTTTAATCATTTAGCTGGGTATTTCAGAACACAGGTTAATTGAGGACATGATCTACAGTTGACTCAAGAGTTGCTTTAATAAGATTATGTTTATTAAATTGATTAAAGAACTGTTTGTCCCCATAATCGACTATGAGAATGTTATTTGTGGTATTAGAAATGGATTAAGATACACTCAGCAAATTAAATGTTTTTTATAGCAAGTTTTATTTGTGGAGAGTAGTACTGCTGGATTTTGCATGTGCCTTTTTTTAGTTGTGCTAGTGCAGGTCAGGGGACAGCTTTTTCTGGATGTCATTTGCTTACAGGAATCCACTGACCTGTACTAATCTTTCCACCTGGCAACTGCTTGGTATGTAGCACCAGTGTGGAAATTGGGCAGAAATTCCTGGCTGTCCACAGTGCAGGGCCAGCAAGTCATACTTTTTCACAGTTTTCCCCTGGTTTTATGCTTTCTCAAAAAGACACAGCTTCCTTACATCTCAGCAAAAAGGCAGGAGATTATTTCAAACTGAAACAACAGCTGTAATTTTCCCTCTTTTGAAAATACAGTAATATCAACAAAATTAACAGTAACCCACAAAAGAAAATATTTGATGGATTTTACTTTTAGCTCCAAACTTATTCTTGGGATTAACAAAAATCACACCACAGAAAGAGAAAGACAGAATATTTTGGGGAGTTTGAGGAAATACAGAAGGTAAAACTTCACTTGGAAACATAGTTCTGCCACAATGGAGGAAAATTCAAAATATAGATAACCTTCCCAAAATAACTATGAAGGGTTATCTTCCTTTCTTTTCTCCAGTAGCTCACAATGAGGTTAATACTCGCTCTAAGAGAAAAGTCTATGTATCTTTCTTTTCCCATATGATTTCTCAGTCCAAAATAATTTTCCAAGCACCGAGATGATGGATACTTGCCTCTGTTAGTTAGCTGCAAACATATGACTGCAGTCAAACTTTAGATCAGAGAAGGAGATTGTTCCATGCTATTAGTTTCGTATCGGTCCCAAATTATGGGACTATTTATGGGATCCAATGATTAGGCTCAATTATTAAAAGTAAAGTTTGCCATTTTGTTTAAAGTTCCCCACTTGACTCACCATGGCCAAAGTTTTACTTTTGACTCCAGAAACTGTGTATTAGGAACCAAATGAAGTTTTTAGTCAGTAAGATAGAAACAGCTTTGTGAAACACTGCAGAATGATTGTGTTTCATTAATATACTTCAAAAGTACGATGAAATACAAGTGGCCAAGATTAAAAGATCTCTAACTAGGATATTTATTATAAAAAATTGAAGAGCTAACCAGAATTAAAGAAGAAAGCGGGCAGCAGACTCTGAAATTGTAATCAGGGCCTTTTGTGTAACTGTAACTAAGAGCTATTGCTGGTTCCCAATCAGCAGAGAGTTAGAAGAATTTTACTTTCTACATTTTGAATACTTGGCTGATCAAAAGAGAGTTTTCATGTTTATTGTCTATATATAAAACTAGGGAGAATGACCATGAGATTTTACCACTAAGAAATACTGAAAACTAAGTGACTGATGTCTAACAAGACCACAAAGATCTTCATAAAACAAGAGAGGCTTTAATGACCCCAATGGTACATTTTCAATTCTTTTGCATGTAGAATTACATACATAGCATGTGCATGAAAACCTCTTATGCCAGAGTTTTGATGGCAATCATTAATCAGAAACTGTCTCTATTAATTTTATAATACTTCTGAAGGTGACAAATACTAGCATTTCAAGTTAGAAATCAAAAAAATTTATGAATTAGTCTACTAAATTTTAGTCTGCTCCTCATCTTTAGACAAGGTGAGGCCACAGGCAGATGTAGAGCCTGAGGGTTTCCTCCAAGTCTTTTCCAAGCTATTTCTGCAAAGAGCATTCCACAGCCTGCCACGTGTATGCTAACACTTCCTAAAAGACATATTTCTTAAGACAAATGCTACTATCTAAAATATTAGTGCATTACAAATTGGAAAACGCTGATCATGTTGCTAGACGCCAGGTGTTTAAATAAGCAAATGTATCAAAGCCAAAACTTTGGAGACAATGCAGGTATTTCTAAATTACTCCCACGTTGTGAACATACAGAACTGACTAGGAAGTAGAGAGTGTCAAATAGCATATTTAAGTCTACTATCTTTTTTCCCCCACTTACAATTCTTTTCTTTGCAGTATTTGACACTTTGACACTTATTGCAGGGTTTTAATATTCTTCTTTTGTTGCTTCCCTCCGATAAGTACTTTTCCCATCCAATATTCTTCTTTACCTTTGTACTAAGATCCAAATTTCTCAGGGAAACTAAAATTTTAGACTGAACTGGCATATCTTTTGGAAAGCTGAAACCCCTTCCCTGAACCTTGAGAGCAGAATAGCTAAAATTTTTGAGGGTCACTAGCAACTGCCCAGTATTTGAAATTTAATGGCATTGTGATTTTGTTATCCTTTTTCTTTGTTTTATTGCATAACTTTTTTTCTTTCGTGTTTCAGTACTGTGGCATTTATAGTCCAGAGATGATATCATGACTATGAGCTGATAAGTGAGTTGTCACTCAGAGTTTCTTCTGCCTCACTACATATTAAGTAATTATTTTTTCTGAGAGTTCTCATATATATTAAGTTTAGCTCTGCTGGAATAGTCATGAACTTATGACAGCTGAACGGGCTTTAAAATTCCTATAAAATAATATGTTTGTTCCTTTGAATTCTTGCTATATTATATTATGTTATGTTACAATAAGTCTTTGTTCTTTATTTTCCAAGATACTTAGATTTGATCTAAAAAAGCATGTTAACCCAAAATTTTTATTTCGTTGTTCTTACGGAACACACATGAAACATATGCTCATTAGTTATGGGAACTAATTTAAATCATAATGCTTTTAAATGGCCAATATCAAATAGGAGGTAAACATCAGTGCAACATGGTAAACAAGCTATGAAGTGCAGCTGAGCATAAAGGTGATTATGAAGAGATAGAGTTTGTGAGTACTGGGCAAGCAAACAAATCTACTTTTGGATAATAATATTAATTTCTGATGCGATATGCCAGTTTACTTCTCCCTCATCTGTGCTTTTGCTATTGTCTTTCAATAACATAATCCATTTGGTACACTCAGTTCCTGAGCCATTGCTGACTGGTGCAGAGACCATCGAGCAGTATGAGCTTCCATCTGCAGCTGTTACGTATTTTCTTAGTTGCTTTTGGATGTTCTCAAAATCCAGAGTAGTCACCAATTTGTTTGATCAAGGAAAAGCAACTACCTGTAAATTGGGGGATGCAAAGAAAAATTAGTATTTTCTCTCTTGGTAGCAATAAAACCATCGCCACACTGCTTAATCAGAGGAACTTTTATTGTATTTATCATCTTGGTTTAGTTTAAATTTTTTCAACATTTTTTTTTGGCATTTACTTAATGATTAGACACTTAAAGGGATCTATTACAGCACTGAGAGTGATCTCAGCGTCACATTTTGTAGCCAACTGCAAGGCATTGGAAAATATTATAGAAGGCTTCTTTTAGGTATTTCTTGATACATTTTTCTGCTGGGTCTAATGTTAATCTAATCCAGATTTTAATGATTTTTATTTACAGTGAATATTTTTTTTTCAATCAGTGAGACAAGTTGTTTGTAAATACCTCTTTTTGCCTGATGGTCTCAGAAAACTTTCAGTGCCCAATTATTTAGCATTGGAAGTCATTGTTACTAAATCATTTTTACAAATTTCTGAGATAAGGCTCATGTACCCCAGATAAGTTGTGATACATTTGAGGAACAGTGGGAATTTTCAATGCTGTGGTATCTTTTTGGAGTAATTTGGCCTCCGTAATCCAGAAATAGAAGCAGTGGGTCCACAATGCAATTACAGGAGATGTAATGAAGAGTATGATTAAAATGAGTACTGTACCCAAAGCCAGTTCCAAATGTCTTACTCACTAATATTTATTGGCTACCCATCTGAGAGAAAACAATTTTCAACCTGATTTAAATTGAGGATGCAGTGCCAGAAACAGGAAAGGAGGGTTAGGATAGGCCAAGTTTCAACAAGCCACTGTAACTATGCAGCCGCAGTAAGTGCTGAGTCAAGTCAGACCAGGGAAAGAAACCAAGATTTGCTCAGTTGTGGAGATCACCAACACTCTCCACTCGTCATCTGGGAAGGAGCTCCCTCACAGATGTGTACCAGTTTAGCCCTGAACCCCTCATTGTGTCATCTAACATACGTGATTAATTACCTTTCATAGAAAAGCACATCTCTCCTTTGCTGGATGCAAATATTTTCAAGTTCCAAAGAAAATACACAGATGGTATAAGACTCAGATCAGGACCAGAGAATATTTATTCTGACATCATGTCATGGGTCAAATATAAAATCAGTCAAATATAAAAACAAACCAGGTTGTCATCTTTCTAGCTATTGTATAATTAGGAACCATTTTTAATACACTGTTTAAAAGTGTTAAAAATGGTTGCAGTGTGATGTTGGTGAATTTGAAAAGGCATTTATTACAGTTATTTTCATTCTGTATTTTTTTCACAGAGAGATATCATGATGCTGACAGATCCTCACTAAAGCTGAGAACCAAAAACTGATACTTTTTATAATGATAATTTTTATAATGTCATTTCCTAAACTCTGTTTCTGTAATTTCATTGAGTGCATACAATGGCAAGGAGTGATAGAAGATGTAATAGCTATTTTATTTATGATAATTTGCTCAAGAAATTCCTGACTTTTCTCACAATGTAACTCTCCCAGTTCTATAAAACTTTACATAGTGCTACCAACTCTATCTGTTCTAAACAGAATAAACTAAGTATGTATTTAAACTCACATGCACCTAACTTCTTATTTTGTAATAGCTTTCCATGTTCATTAAAAAAAAAAAAAGTTTAATTTCTTTTCTTTCTTCTGTTTTTTGCCAAGATGAAGTTACTAAATTCTGACTAAATTCTGTTCTTTTTTAAGGACAACTCTAAAGAGATTTTGATCATCCAAAGAGCAGATAAATCAAAATATAATCTGTTTAACAGGTTGTAGAATTCCAAGAACACAGATTGCTCTTAGTAGCCTTGATTTGATCTTAAATACATTAGCATTTTTAATGAGTTGAATGAATCACCAGCACACTAAGCATATGTCAATATATCTGACCACCACAGCAGGGATCAGACTAGACAACCCTGATGCAAGAGAAATCCTGTACACTTAACCAGTTACTACTACTAATCCAAGCCATCAAATTTAATATAAAAATTTGCAAAGGTCAAACATCAGGGAAGGGACTGCTTCTTTAATATCCACAGGTCCTCCTTTTCTGTATACAGCCTTGCTTCTCCACTGATTTTCTGAAAATATTTTTGCAAACACTGAGTTTTACATGATCTGCAATAACATGATTTTTCAACTCAATAAGCAGTCACAAATATATAAACTGTAGTACACAGTGCAAAAAATTCCTTTGAGGATAGGCAGTTATTTTTCAAATCTCTGTCGAGGGGGGATTGTTATTTTCTTTGTTTATTTATGGAAAGAACTAATAATTCTTGTTTTGCACCTACTGAGCTCAGCAGGCTGCAGTACTTGTAATTTTGAACCTTTCTTTTGCACAAGGGAGTGTTGAAAGGGTAAAGTTCAGGATCCAGTATAAAGTGGAACTGTTCATATTTCAAAATGGATTTTTTTTTTTCTGAACACTAAGCTATTTATCATTGTTTTGGTGGAGTCAAAAAACACCTGGTGGACACTGCAGGTTCTGTTCTCTGTGCTAATTCTTTTGAGGGGTGACAGAGCAGTAAAGTTTGTCCTGCATTGCTCAGTAATAATTAGAAAATCTTCCTTTGTTACAAGTGCTGCGAACCAAAAAAAGTCAGTCCTCAATCACTACAGAGATGTTTGTTCACCTTGTTTCTCATTCACTCTGACTATGAAAAATAAGTCTGCTTGAGAGCACACAGCAGTGTAATTGACTTTATGGAGCAGCTGTCATAGGGGTTTTGCTATAAGAAATTGTATTACGCTTCCTTTTAAACATGTTCAAGGTAATAAGTCTTTGTTGACATTCACAATTTATACAATTAAATATCCTCTTTTATAAAAAAATCCCCCACAGAATGGAGCTTGGCAAATAATTAATATCAAATGCTTGTCATGGAAGTTATGTCATTTTTTAAAAGTGACTTATAAAGGGGAAGAAGGAATGTTAGTTTCTTATCCTCATAATCCTCTTTATTTTTTATAAGCTACCTAAAAATCAGGGAGAAGGGTTTTTCCTATTCTAAACAGTATTAACCACAAGTTACTGGAAACATTGTTGTTGTTGTTGTTGTTATTTTAACATGGAAATTTGATTTTTTTTTTCTGCAGCCATTATCAATACTCCCTAAAGAAAACAACTTCCTGGACACACTAATTCTTTCAGAGTCTAAATAGGAAGGATTTTTCTAAATTATTCTAAATTAGTCTGAGTAGATTTCAACTCATCTGTAGATGTGTTCATTCTGAAGTATGAAGGTAAATCCTAGAGTGAAATATGCTTTTCAGAAAATTTTAAGACACCCCTTGACAACGTTGGATCTTGATTTGAACCATCTTGTCCTTAATTCTTTCAGCTGAAGAAAACAAGTCTAATGAGAAGTGGCCAAGGCACCTGGGGTTGTTTAGTCGGAAGAAGAGGAGGCTCAGGGGAGGCCTCGTTGCTCTCTACCTGAAAGGAGGTTGTAGAGACAAGAGTTGGCCTCTTCTGTCATGTCTCAAACAAAAGGATTAGAGAAAATGGCCATAACTTGCACTAAGGGAGGCTCAGATTAGATATTACGAAAAAAATCACTGAAAGATTCATTAGACACTGGAATAAGTGTCCCAGGAAGGTGGTGGAGTCACTATCTCTGGATGCGTTAAAGAGACGTCTTGAATGTAGCCCTTGGGGATATGTTTTAGGGCTGACTATGATGGTGCTGAGTTGATTGTTAAGAAGGATGATCTTGAAGGTCTCTTCCAGCCTTGATGATTCTGTGATTCTGTGTCCAAAACCAATTTAAATCTGGAAGCAGACAGCTGGAATGAGTCTCCCTTGAAAATTCAGGTCCCTTTCATATTGTTTTCAGAATTTTTTTTTCAGTGACAGATAATGACCTCTTAAATATTCTTCGCAATAGTCCAGGGTGACCAAAGTCTCTTGTCTACATACACCACAGACTGCTTGTGTAAGTGGCAACAAGGAAATTGCAGAGGCAGTAGAAATGTGTGAGGGACAGTGAAGAATAACTACACTGACCTTTAGGATATGTAACAAAGGCTGAGGAAAGCATTGTGGAATATCTTCTAGGCTTGACTGCAAATACATATAGATTAAAATAAATTAGAAAAGGGAAAACAGCCCAAATTAAAAACTTTTGGTTTTTAATTAATTAAAAGTTTTTGTGCCTTCAAGTATGTAATTCTCATGACTACTTTTTGGTTTTTGGTTTTATTTCAAGCTTAACATGCATCTCATAACTAAGCCATGGGGGCTGGATGCAATATATTCGTACTAATCGCCCTACAGCCCAGGAAAAAGTCCAGGGAATTTAATTATATCCTTATATTTGCTCCTTGTTTTGGTCGAATATGAGGCTATGTAGGACTAAATTGTAATATAGGTGTCCAAAATCAAACAATATTCGTTTGCTTTAGAACTGGTCATTGTCAAGTAAACACATTTAGCTTGCTGCTTCACTGTGGTCCAGTGTGGTAACATTTTACAGTAAGTGCTTGCCTGGAGGAAATAGAAACTAATGATCCGTTAGTACTGTGATGTCTAAACCCCAAGAGGAATGTAATTTTTTTATCCATTTGGTTAGGTTCAATTTACACCAAAATTTAATGGTAAATAATTTACATATTCCATAAACAGTTTTGATAGTGTTCATATTTTGTTTAAATATGTAATAACAAAATACCCTAATTTTGTGGAACAAAAACACATAATACTCCTGTTTCTTAAAGTTCCCACTGAATATAAGGTCTTGTAGCTGATTTAAAAACTATACCTTTCTTTTGGCTGACTTTCTAAAAATACTTTTGACACCAGGTTGCTATGTTTAGGATTGTAAAGAGGATGGAGTGACTCATTGAAAGTCTAATTCTGCCCATTATAATCTTGCCTCCTGGTTTACACTATTTTAAAAATGTTATTTGATCTGGAAGATCATTCTGTAATCTTCAGATTACTGCTGGGTGACTTCAGCAGAAAAGGAATTACCAATGCATTAAATTTGAATTAGCTTTGAGAAATCATGCAGATGTATGCACAGAACATTACAGCAATGCTGTCTCCAAGGCACAGCAGAATTGCCTTTATGCAGTTTTAAAGAATCACTTGAGCAACCCTTATATTGCACACATGATGAAGCTGAGACAGCATCTTTACTTTAAAAAAAGCCAAACAAACATGCACATACACATACACAGAGCAAATAAAGCTTTGAGAGTTGTCTTTCAGGGAAATCTGATCACAAACAGACTACTGCTGAATGGGCCATTTGGGCTCAGACCTGTCATAGTGGAGAGCACTACTGCACATACTGTGGAAGTGTCACTTAGACTAATGATTATGAATTATGCAGAGGGTCACATCCTCTTAGTTACAAGTCATTTCCACAGTTTCCCTCTAGACTGCCTAACCTAGTTCCATTTTTTTTTCCTTTTAGTGCTGCTAGCAAATAACATACAGAATAAATGCCAAGACCTTCATTTATTGACATTTCATTTTCCTCCCATAACTTCAAGTCAGTAAAATGACGGAACAGTTGGAGGAAGGGAGAGGGAGCCAGCTGCTATTGGTGGTTTAGGAAAAAACTCCCTTCAGTTTGGTAGGTCATTTAGCAAAATAGGACAGTAAAAAGCAATAGAAATTTTGTGTTTTGCTGCAGTCTGTGAATTCCAAGCATTTATCCCAAAAACACCATTTCTTCACTTTCCTGATTTGGGGAAAAAAAAAAAAAGGCTATAGTTTGACATATTTTAAAAAAGTATTCCCATTTTGGTAACACTGACATGACAGCACCAGGGTGCATGACCTTCCCCTGTCTTAGAGTTAACCAGACAATCTACTGTCTAGATGAATAGGAATGCCAGCATGGTTCATAGAGCAGCTGTGGAGCAGGATGTGTGATGTGTATGGCAAATACATTCTCTGGCCTGGCTGGGTATACCTTGGAACATCCTTGACACTGAATGGGAAAATGACATATTTCAAGGGCAGCAGCTGAGCAGAAAGTTGTGGCAGCCAGGAAGATGAAGAATTGCTTATAGAATAATATGTGGGAGGATGTTTTACTGCCCAGGTCTTTGCCTTTCTCCCACTGTTGCTGGGCATTAGAAGGCAAACTAGCAATGTCTTGATCCAGGAGGTTCCTCCCTCACAAGCACTAAAGGAGGAAAAGGTCTGTTAAATAGAAGGATAGCTGCTTTTCTTAAAATGCATATGCCTCTTTCTAGCCTTTCTTTAAAAGTCAGTTAACATAGTAGAAAATATAGTTCCTCCTTTAGAGAAAATGCCTCAGACTTTTAAAACTTCAGATGTAATATTTTCTTGTAAATATCTACCAGTCTTATTTTCACAGAATTACAGAATATGCCAAGTTGGAAGGGACCCACAAGTCCCTGCAGCCATTCCCAAGAGTCACACCATGTGCCCAAGAATATTGTCCAAATGGGTCTTGAACTCTGTCAGGCTTGCTACTGTGACCACTTCCCTGAGGAGCCTTGTTCCAGCACCCAACCACCATCTGGGTGAAGAATCTTTTCCTAATATCTAACCTAAACCTCCCCTGCCACAACTTCAGGCCATTCCCTTAAGTCCTGTCACTGGCCACCACAGAGAAGAGATCGGTGCCTGCCCCTCCTCTGCCTCCACAAGGAAGTTGTAACTGCAATGAGGTCTCCCCTCAATCTCCTCTTCTCTGGGTTGAACCGACCTCAGCCACTCCTCATACAGCTTCCCCTCAAGGCCCTTCATTATCTTTGCTACTCTCCTTTGGATGCTCTCTAATAGCTGAATATTTTTCTTAAATTGTGGTGCCCAAAATTGCCACAATATTCAAGGTGAGGCCACCCTAGTGCAGAGCAGAGTGGGACAATCTCCTCCCTCAACCAGCTGGTGATGCTTTGCCTGATGCCCCTCATGACAGGGTTGGTCCTCCTGGCTGCCAGGGCACTGCTGACTCAGATTCAACTTGCCATCGACCAGGACCCCCAGGTCCCTTTCCATGGCACTGCTTTCCAGCATCTCATTCCCAATCTGTATGTACATTCAGGGTTGCCCCATCCCAGGTGCAGAATCCGACACTTTCTATTGTGGAACTTCATATGGTTGGTTATTGCTCTGACCCCTGAGCCAATTGCTTTCCCAGCCATGATATGTTTATCCAGCTGTGTGAGCGAAAGTCTGTCCAGAAGGATCCAGTGAGGGACAGTATTGAAAGCTTTACAGAAATCCAAAACAATTACATCAACTTCTTCCCTTGATCAGCTAGGTGGGCAAGCAGGACTCTCCTCTCATGAAGCCATGCTGGCTGTGACCAAGGACTGCATTATCTTTCAGGTGTTTTTCAATACCTCCCAGAATAATTGTTCAGATGTGTTTCAATCTGTACCATGCATTCAAGAAAGAAAAAAAAAAAAGCAGGGAGCATTTCTCAAAGCTTTTCCCCCTTGTGAGCATAAAAACATGTTTACTATTAATATCCAAGAAGAAAATGTTTCAACAGACATATTGAAACATAAACTTCAAACTCCATTCCAGGCATTATACTGCCTGGAATGGAGTTTTGCTGCATAGATGATACTGGCTACATGGTACTTAGCTCAGTGTGGTGCTAATAACACTGAAGTTGTAGATTTGATCCCTGTACAGACCATTCAAGAGTCGCACTCCATGATCCTTGTGGGTTCTTTCAAACTCAGAAGATTCTGTGAAATGTTCTTTCTTGTGAGAGTGTGTAAGAATTAAGTTATATTTGATTTATAAGATACTTAGACTCTCTGACGTCAAAACTTTTTTTTTTTTTAAAGTAAATTAAGTAACGCTCTCAGAGCCAAGTCAGTTAAATTTATTCCTGTTTTACTGCACAGAGGAAAGCTGTGTCTTCCATAAGGAAAATATTGAACTAGCTGTTAAATCTTACAATATGTGCCCAGGGTAAATAAATTTGAGATAAGGAATGCCTGTAACCCTCTCATGTAAATGTTAGGACTACTAGTTTGACTAGCCTACACAATGCTGAACATCAGGACAGAACAAGAGGTTTGTAACAGCTTTTTAGCATCTCTCAACCCTAAGAAAAGAAAAGGAAAAAAACAAAATGAAACAACAAACAAACAAAAAAATTCCCCAAAAGTGATTACCTCTTGGAGAACATAATCTGGACCTTAAGCAGATTTATTATACACCATATTAAAATGCCATTGACAGTCAACAGTTCATCTGTGACTGAGCTTCCAGTTTCCCTACAGTGAACAGAATGGATATTCATCCATCTTTGACCCTAAAATACCCTCTATTTCTTTTCTATGCTTTTTTTTTTTAATGCTTTTATGTTTCAGGTATTGTTTTCAAACAAGAGTCACAAGTGGTTTTCCCACACACGGTTTCCAGCTAAAACAGATGGATGGCAAAGATGAAATATGTAACAGGCAAGAGTGGTTTAAAAGAACCAGCCTGGACAGGAAACTAACAATTTCATTTGTCTCTGCTTTCTGCACCTAAATCAGATGTAATCAGTCAGTTTTTTGTAGGTGTCATCTGGAATTAAACCAGAAATTAGCACAGATTATGAAGTACAGATGGAGAAGCACAGCTAAGTGATGTGGCATTGCATGCTACATTCCAGATTTTTAGTATCTTTAAGCCCAGGATAGGCAGGATATGTTGGAGATTACAAGAGAGTCTGTATCCAGAAAATCAGCATCTGAGATTTTTTTTATTGTTTATTCTTAGCTGCTTTGATTCCAATGGTTTAAAATAGGGATGCAGCTAAACACTTTTCTAAATCCTGTTGTTCATACGGACTGACAGAAAGTGCTTTTCATTTCCAACATGGATTTTTTTTTTTAACTGAGGGGTTTGTTCCCTGCTGAGCTTCAGGTCAAATGAGTGTGAATACTACTGGTATGCCGAAAACGTGTCATACGGGCACTGTGCAGTGACAGAAAACATATGTGAGAGCATATAGCATGTAGAAAGGGATGGTGTGGTTCTATTTACTTCCTTTAAGGGCAGTAACAATCAGGAGACCTTCCTCCTCCCAAACTCAGATGTTCACGGACAACAGAAGATTTAAATTTTAGTTTTATATATGCTGACTCTTTGATGGTGTGGTTATATCAGGGTACAACATGGTTATCCATCATTATTCCAAGACACTCCAGTATGCTAGTATTCTGTTCAAGGAAGTTAAATCAAACTGTAAATTTGAAAGAACATCTGATTTAAAAAAAAAAAAAAAAAAAAACCACACACAAAAAAAAAAGAAGATCCCATTATAGTAAAATACCACATGAATGTATAGGTATATAGGTATATAAATATGTAAGCTTATCAGAAATCCCTTAACCATTACTATAGACATGATTCCTTTTTGTGTGATTAGGGCATTCTGTGACTTGATATTGTGCTCTCCTTTACTGATACGATGCAGAACTTGAACTGTGAAAGAAAAAGATATCATCCTTCCCTTTTCTTGACAACAGTGGTGTGAACAGTGTAGTATATCAGATTGCTTTAATCCATAGTGGAAGCAAACGATTATAAAGTAAACTAGTGAAGAGCTAATTTCTAAGAACACTCTCCTTTTTTTTTTTTTTTTTTTTGCATCTTTACTGGAAACCAGATATAGTGCAGATGACTAGAAGACAAATCCACATTAACACATCTGTCTATGACATGGGGCTTTCCTTTCTCTTCCAGTGAAGAGCAAGGACTGGGAACACAGAATTTGATTGAACAGTAGGGCTGAACCCGACTTTAGTGCTGGGGATGAAGTGGCAGCTCTGCAGCTGTTCATGTCTCCCATTGCTTGAGTGACCTTGCTGGTGCTGCTGAATGGACATGGTCTACCTCCACCACCTGCAACCCTCTGCCTCCTTTCAGCTCATGGCAGCTCTCCTGTGCTTCTTTACACAATCGTACCATGATGCCAGCTCCATCCCAGGCTATTTGGGGCACTGAGGGAGTGTGGGAGGCCCCAGAAGACTCCAAGGAGGCTGGTGAGCAGGTGGGCACAGCAGCTGGAGAGCAATCCCAGACAGCCGGCAGGTGGATGGAGCAGCAGGGGGGAAACACCAGACAGGCAGCAGGTGGAGAGGGCAGCAGGAAGGCAACACCACTTTGTACTCAACTTGACATTAATTACACTTGTTGGAATCATGTGTGGCTCCTAAGACCTTTTTTGGGGTATTAAATTACAAAATATATCTGTTTGGATTCTGGGAATAGCTTCCTCTAATGACTGAAGACCTGGGAGGTGACTGGAGAGAAGAGGAAAGAGAGCAAGCCTTCCCCCATCCTTAAACTCTGAAACTTGACCAGACTTTATGGGCAGGAATGTGCTGGCAGTTTGTTAATTTTCCCCTAACCATCTATGCACCTAGGAAAAGCCCTTAGAGGCTTTAAATGTTACTGGCTTTCTCAGTGGCTCTATTGTGTAGAGTTCTACATTGTGATGTTTCCTGAGGTGCCCAGATGTTTATAATTAATTTTGTCTGATTACTTCTAATTACTTCTTCCAATATGCATTATCTTGCATTTGTCAACTTCATATGTAAGTAGCCCTGCTGCCTATTTAGTTTAGTTTTGTAAGGTCCCTTTGGACTTTCTTAACCTTCTCTAGTGATGACTAATCTAAGTAATTGTGCTCTCTGCAAATTTTTCCCACCCTTTTACCCAGAACATTAATAAAGAGAACAGAGTCTTATCCAAGTACAGAAACATAAAGAATATAATTGCAACCCTGTCACGATGAAGACTATTAGTCTTCCTTCCTTCCTTCCTTCCTTCCTTTCCTTCATTTCCTTCCTTCCTTCCGTCCTTCCCTCCTTCCTTCCTTCCTTCCGTCCTTCCCTCCTTCCTTCCTNGCTTTTTCAAAGCCCGAGTAAATCATATCTATAGTAACCACATTATTGCTATACTAAAAGAAATCTGTTAGCTGAGAGGGATGGATTTTTCTTTCTAAAAGATGATTTCCTGTGACATATCATGCTCAGTTATCTATTCTATAATTTCAATTACTTTTAATTGCTTCCTGTTCATTTTCCTGATATGAATTAAAACATAGCATTCAATTCAGAGATTTTTTTGAAGTGTCTATTTGTCAGTTCTTCTAAAACCTGATCTACAGTTTCAGGCAAACTTCTTACTTCTCAGTCCCACTCCTTGAAGCGTTCTCCTATTCACAAAAAATACATTTAAAATAGCTGTAGTAGTCTCTTCTGCTTATTGCTTATTGCTCTCTTCGAGAAGAAAGTTGAAGGCTTAAAAGAAATTTATACACTTCAAAATATTCCCTAGTCACTGATACAGCTGTTCTGAGGGTATAAAGAAATGATAACACAAGGCCAAGATCCAAAAGTATTTCACTCTTCTAGGCATCCTTTATTGCTTATACAAGACCCTCAGCATTGGCTTTGTGTTTCTGTATTGCAAAGGTAACAAACAGAAAAGGAGTGCCTTCACCTCCTGGGCTGCTGACTACTTCCAAGGTCATTTTCTTCTTTTTGTGGCTTTCAGTCCCCATGGTAGAGCCCACTGAAATGTACAGAGATTCTTGGATGGGACTTCTTAATAGGCAGGTTGATTTGTTTAGGTAGCAGAATAAACAGGGAAAACTGTTAAGACACAGTGGAGGAAGTGTGTTGTCTTTGCCCTGAAAGGCAAGTGAATTCTGCCTTGTCCACTTCCCTCTGCCAGTCCAATGGCCAAATGCAGGGCCTTGAACAGTAGGTAGTAAGGGGGAACCTATAGGAACTCTCAGAAAGGTCAGACCATGAAAGGCTTGTAGCTTACCTTTTCTAATCCTGCTTTCCTAACAGCCTTATTCCCAGGTGTTAAGGTACAAAGTAGACATGGCATTGCACTGCTCTGTTTCTAAAAGTTGTTGAACTTGAAGGAGAAAAAAGGAAAAACCCTCGTGTGGTTCCACCAGAACCTTTCCTCTTTCCTTGAAAGGTGATCCATTTGCCTTTACCTTAGAGGGGAAGATTTTGAACTGAAGAATTGTATTTTTATTGTTTATCTTCTGTAGAAGAAGCTATGTTATGCTTTTCAATGCTTACACCCCCCATTCAATATTTTCATTGAAGAGTTGTCATACCTTTCTTTCTGAAACAATTTGGAAAAGGTAGGTTTCACAGTTTTTCTCAGACTTTATTTGTGTGCAAAAGATGGATGTATCCAATTTTCTAAAACAGCATAGCCCTTTTATTAGGGCCATTAAAAATGAAACCTGTTTGTAGCTGGTGTTGCTTGAAAGAATATATAGGAGGAACATTTATGTCTGCTTTCATGGTTGGTATGAACATGACTTAGCATTGCCAAAGTATTTTCATCCAAATATTTCAAAATATTTACAAACTAATTAAGCCTCACAATTCTATAGGTAATAAGTTAGACCACGTCAAACCAACCATTCAGGGGTTTAAATGTAAACACAGCACCTCATTATAGGATATCAAATAAGTCTATATTTCTTTAAAACCATGAAACCAATAGAGTTAAATGCTCAGAAAAGGTACATATTTGACAAGGAAATTGTTCAGAATGAGGTATGGCTCCTCACAGGAACACTAAAGCTATAGGTACCAAAATTTTAGCCTTTTAACAGACTCTGCATATCTGTGGATTTGCTGTTCATCCCCCCATCCATGAACAGGCTATTTTATTCTCCCTGTTACTATTTGCATAAGGACTGACCATTAGCATCATCTTGACCCATTTCATTAGGCAGGCAGTCCTTAGAGATATCAGAAAATCACCTAAATGCTTTGGCATTGGCTACAGAGCCTGGATTTGCTATCTCTAATGTCTCACTGATAAGAAAGACAAATCTAAAACACTCAGTAATGCTTCTGCTATTACATGGTAATTTTCTCTTTCTGCAGATAGGAGACAATGGATCACTAGTAATTTTTCAGAGCCAAAATGATGGATTTAGTTGTAAATAATCCAGGCACCAGTTGAACCTTTTACAAAATCAAGCACGTTTCTAGTGCCAAAATCAGTAACTGTGTTTGGACCCCTTGTATCTCACCATGCTGGCAGGAGCTCTTTTTTGTGTTTGGATCGGCTTTGGGGTTTGCAGCCAGCATGTTCAGCAGTCTCCACAGTTCTTTCCCACTACATTTGGGCTAATTGTGGGTATGTGAAGCACATGTGCAGAGGTGGGAGTGCAAAGCAGGAGGTCAAGGATTGTTCACCTGCAACCTGCAGGGGTTCCTCAGTAAAGTTAATTTACAAAGGCTCTGTACTCAGGGCCCCTATCCCTCTAAGCCTTGATGAGGTATTTGATTAATGGTTCTGGAAGTCAAATACGCAGAGTGCCCCCTTGGTTTTGAAGGTCGCAGGTAAATCCAGGCCTTATTCTGACTCAAATAATGCATTTACCTAAATACCACATCTAAGTTATAACCACTCATCAAAGAGGTGACTAGGTAGTGCAGCAATTTCAGCTGAAACATAGAGCACCGTGTGATAAATTGTATCTGCAAGATTTGTTTCACATGTCAGGCGCACACTACTTCTAAATCAAACGTTAAAACATACCTTATTTAGTAAAAAATAAGCAGAATGCTGTAATTTATAATCGTCTTGAAGCACACTGCAGTGAAAATGAAAGCAGACTATTAAAATTTAATGCCTGTTTGGCAGAGTAGCACATTTCTGGCCACGTTTGATGCAGCATCATTTTCTCACACCATTATGTATGCACAAAAAGTCAGCTTGTGTTTGCCAACTTTTGTGGAAACTAATTGAAAAAAATTATTTAGCTGTTAAAAGGCTGACATTGGGCTGGAAAATTATTGTCAGCAGACACTGATGGCAGTGGCTTCTTTTTTCTCTTCTCACCCCCATCCATTTGCTTTTAACAATTGTCTGTTGTTCTTCAACACAGCTCCCCACAGTACAGTTGCTAGCAAATATTCATTGGGGTGTCATCTCTGTTTAAAGTCTCTTCGTACACACCTATTCATCTGTGCTAAGTGAACAGCAGCATCAGCTCAAATTAAGCTGGCATGAAAACAGCCACTGTTAATAGTTTCTGCTGTGATTCAGCTTAGCTTTGGATAACAGGTGAAGATGTTTCATAACGGAGGCAATTACAGCTCTGTAAGCTCTTTCCAGCTGCCTGTTCCATCAGAGGCACGGAGTGTGGTAGCTGCTGGAGCACGGCTGGCACGGCCAGGCCCAGCCTCCATCAGACCACATTTGTTATCTGCCGAACTGAGCAGGCTGCCTGTCAAGGACAGATGCTGGATGCAGTGATTAGCATGCAAAATGCTTGGAAAGGCTGAGGTGAGAGGGTGGAAGTCAGTACACTTCATCTGAATTTGCTGCAGACCTCTCCCACCAGATAAAACCCTTCTAGACCTATTCTTCTGGCTGAATTACAAATTTGTGTCCCAGGCGTCACCTGTGCACACGCACTGATGTCATGTGTGCCATAAATGCATAACTAAAAGTCAGATTATAGGAAGAGCAGAGTTCAATTTTACAAACAAGTACAAAATTCCATTTGCAAAATGGTAACAATTGGTGAATTTCTGAGATGATAATCAGGTCTGATGAAGAAGTAACCGTTTAACATCTGCTCATTAAGATGCAGATGAAGGAGTAAGATGGGTAGAAATTAATAACTAGCAAAATACAAATGAAGCCTGTAATTTCATGTAAGAAATGTTACACTACTGTGATGGATTTTTAGGTATGTGTTTTTTTTTTTTTTAATTAAAGAACAATGTACTTCCATCTACTAAATCTCTATTGTTCTATTATTTAAGTTACCTTTCGTGTCAGTGCCACATAGTTTGAAGTATATTAAACCATAGTCATATACTTAATTGTGTGGATTTGCAGATGGTTCATTTCCAGCCAAATATTTTTCCTTAGATCAGAGAATAAAGTGTCTAGCAACCTAAATTGAATTTTTATACATTATGATTTCCAGAAATGTACTTCTTAATGGTTTCTGATGTGCCTAAAGGCATGAATCTTGAACTAGTTTCTTAAAAATGTGTTAAGGAGAAACTGAAAAATATGTTGTGGTTTTGTTCTTTGGTTGGTTTGGGGTTTTTTTTTGTTTGTTTGTTTTGGGGTTTTTTGTTTGTTTGGGGTTTTTTTCTCCCCAGTTATAAATAGTGAATTTCAATTGTGTGTGTTAGCCTACTTTTATTGTATTGCTGTAGTGTTTTCATGAGCACTTGTAATAATGAAAATATAACAACGTATACTTCAAAAGCACTTGATAACAGTTCCACCCTGTCTACAAAATGTGTAGTGTATATTGATTTCCAGAAACAAAAGACACGTCTGCTTCCTTTTCAAGGAACAAACCTAGTTGCTTTGAAATACTCGAGGTTTATCTCTTACAGAAGGTAGCTCTGAGATTGACCTATTTCCATATTCCATTTTTTTCCAATTGTGACATTGAAGGATTCTCCTTTCAATTAAGGGAAAATATTTTTGCAATTATTATTAAGTGCCCAAAAGATTAAATTAGTTGTGAGCTTGTATCCATATTCAAATTCTAATCTCTCCAGCAAGTAATTGTTTTATTCAGTTCTGACAATGCTCTATCTATTGTCGTCTCTGACTATGTTCTGCATACTGTCTCTCCCCCTGACAATTACTGCTGTTCCTTATCCCCACAGCCTTTAAAAGCTCTGTGTAACATTAGCCTATCTAGCCTAGTGAAAATGTCTTTACAGATTAGTGTAATGTTAATACTGCTGGCTCCCTGCTTTTGACCTGAAGTGGAATATATTGCACTGCTGGAGCAGATGGAATCAGGGCTTCATTGGGAAACGGAGATTGCTTGGCCGCCTGCCAAAAGCGCGGTGCTGGCGGCGGCTGCCAGAGCCCCCGCCACCAGGAGCGGGAGCGGGGGGAGCAGCAGCACAGGACGGCGATGAAGTCACTCTCTGCCCTTGCAATGCTGGGTGGCGAGCGAGTATTTTAAGCATAGCTGAAATTTGCTTTGGATCAAAATATGTTTCAGGCTGCTCATCCACAGACGTTTATGCAGCTTTCTAGGAGGAGGTGTATCTGTGCAAAGGGAAACCTCTCTACTGTATGGTTTTATATTTTGGTGGGGGCTTCTGTGTTTTTGTTAAATGGAGAATGTGAGGCAAAAAAAATGAAAACAAAGTTGTGACCTCCTAATAACCTTCTGAATAGATTGTAGATTGAGTCATGAGGACAATGTTCCTGTTGTTTTTATTGAATCAAACATGCTTTTTTTGTTTCCCTTTGTTTTGGATTCTTGTTTTGTAGGGGTTTTTTTCTGGGTGGGGGTTAACAAAATGTTAGAATGAAAATTATGCCCCAAAATATTTACTATTAGGCCTCCTATGAAGCTCACATGGTGCTAAAAAGTAGAAATGGTTGGAGGATTGGGATGGACACATCTTCTGTATGTTATATGCAGTTCAGAGTTTAAATACATTAATCACAATACTTGCACTCTACTACCTTTCACTGAACGTCCATATTAAATATGTCACCCTGGATTTCTACCTTTTTTTTTCCCCTCTACAATCATATTTTTCTCTCAAGTACTGCATTTCCCTAGCAATAAAACATATGATGTTTTCTGCCTAAGTAGAAGGATAATGTAAGCTGTGATGTGGAGAGTATTTTTTCTTATCATTTGCTTTTTGAGGATGTAGTTATAGTAGCATATATGTGCTTTTATCTGTAATAAGAACTACCATCTGGTAGCTAAATGTGCACAGCTTATTGCTTGAAGTGCTTATACACATTGTGAAAACACACAGCTTTTGTGTATGTTAGAATACAGCCTATATGTATTATTAATAAACTCACATATTAGCTATTTGAATATGTCAAATGATTGTAAAATAGAACAGTGATTCTAGACAAGAAGGATTAGGACTGGCGCCTTGCCAGATGTGTATTTATTCCAGCAGTACTATTGTGACCTTTTAATATCATATTGTTTGCAGCCTCTTCCAAACAATAATTGTTTGAAGGGAAAAACAGAACCTCTTTGACAAAGGAAAAGGCCTTTGTTATATTCAAATAGCTGAAGCTTTCATCCCTGGTATACCAATTCACAGAGATGCATGCTGAATGTGTGCAAACAGCAAGAGAGACAGAACATATAAATTTGAGTTACTTTGACCTTTAATCCAGAAGACCAAGAAGAGAAATGCACTAGGAAGGCTGGTTTGTTGCTGTCTGGAGACTGATAAGCTGTAATAAAGGTGCACTCTGTTGCAATTCATCTAAAGCTTCCATTGCTATCATCCTCTTTTTTCGATTTTTGTTACCTCAAGTACTTATCTAAATCCCTTTCAATGCCAGCTTGAATGCACTTTGTATTCTCTCCAACTGTGACTGGTTCTGTCTGTGTGTGTCAGTGTGTTTCAGCATACACTCTTTCCCCTTGTTTGACAAGAGTCAGTGCCAACACCTAATTAAGGATAAGCCGTGGAGCTCTCGGCTCTATCTTTGTCAACAGCTATGTTCCCAGCTTTCTGCTTAGTTGAGCTTTTATGACAAGAGCAACATTTCAGGTCCAGCCTACCTCTGGCCTCTCCGTTCTCCACATGAGAACTCAATGCAACTTAACACAGTGGATGATTTTAGAAATATTTATCATCATGAAATCCCCAAATCCCTTCTGTCTCTTCCTAAAGTACACACATTTTTACATAGATCTGTCTTTGCACATCTATATAAATGAATATGAGTGCACACCTATAACTGAACATAGCTTGGACATTTTCCAGATTTTCTTCTGTCTGGTGTCCTCTTGCAAACTGTTTCCTAGGAGATGATCAGAGGGATTGGGACAGGATTCTTCTTTTGCAAACACTGCATCTAAAAATACAGCCTCATTTAGCAGGACAGAAAACTGCTATTTCAGGGTCCAGTCAAGTTGTTTTGTCTTAATAATACAGATGAATTTAGGTCACTAAACAAGGAACTCTTTCAAAGGGTTAAGCATTTGATAAGCTTGAAAATCAGATTAACATGACTGCTACCAGACAGCCAATTAAATGAATACATAAAATAATTTTGTGGGGAGAATTAAGTATATGTCTGTCTGAGTAATCAGGTTAAACTACTTTAGGGAGCAGTTTTATTTTTTTTTTCTTTTTTTTTCCTGCATCCAAATTCTGATCTGAATTTTATGTAAGCCTGCATAGCTTGCCAGGCAAATAAGAAAGTTGCAATGGAGGTACACTGGTGTGTCTAAGAACAGATTTTGATTTACTGGACAAGTAAAAATTAGGCAAACTTCTAGAAGAAAATCCTAGTTACATAATGGATACCTCCATTGCTATTAAATACACACGTAACTGAAAGCAAAAAATGTGATTACTGGCTTCAGTTCTTGAGATCCTGCTTCTTGTGCAGCTAATCTGACAAGAAGGAATTTGAATGAATTCTTATCAGCAATCCCTGAATCTTAAGTTGGTGATAATTTTAACTGAAAATCCCACCTATAGAGTCAAGGGCCATCTGAAAAACTACTCAGGACATTCAGGACACATTTAAGCAGTTAACAGAAACTGGACAGCCCTTCCCAGTTATGTTTTACAATTTGGCCAGCTCCTAGGTTTGAAAGTTGTGTAGGATCAATTCCCTTGGCAACTATGAGTTCGCCTCTTCCTTGAGTTTTGCCAGTGACAGTAGCTGCTGAGCTGCTCTGGTTTTAAGACCTTCTAGTTACTCCCACATTTGTGCACTATCCTTACTTTGTCATTACACTGGGGAGAAAGAGAATGCAGTTGTTGGCAAGCCAATTCTCTCTGTAATTGCTAGCTGTTTTCATTTTTGAATTTATGTTGAACTGTAGCATAGCTGACTTGCTGGGACAGTACAGCAAAAAACAAGGAATATTTTATTTATGTTCTTGTCCAATAGCGAGTAGTATCATGTCAATAGCTGTATTTTATAACTTGCATAAAGACATTGTCTTGTCACTGATGTAGTTAAAACTAGCCTAAACAATTCTAATTGCTCAGGTATGACAGTGAGTGCTATACATTTCACAGTCTTGCTCTCTACAGTAAAAACAACATTTCCTGAGAAGTAAGTATGTAGAAAAGCTGTTTAGAAACCAGATGAAAACAAAAAGAGTACACTCATTATCTAAATCTTGCATTTATTTGCTTATTTACTTTATGTCAAGCAGCTCCCCAGCCAAAACAGCTGGAGGCTGAAAGTTAAAACCTGGCAATGAAAGAGACTGTAATGGACCCACATGTGCTTTTTGTGCTCCAGAGGAAAAAAAAAAAGGATTTGATTTGGCTAGGCTACGAGCTTTGGAAAACCACTCTTCATGTGAGCTCAGTACATATAACAATTATAGTAAAATTAGTTTCAATTACGTTAAATTCCGGAAGTAACAGATGAGTTTCAAGAACTTTGCTCACATAGAGCATGGAAAAGACAAAATATTGTGATGTGTGGTACCTCCATATTTTGAGTTTAAAAAAAAGTCTCCAACAAATCAGATTACATTGTGCTGCTTGAGAAACAATAGTGCAGACATATTATAAAAAATTAATTTTACTCATTACATTGCAATTACAAGAAAAATTGAGCTGGTGATCATCTTTGGTCCCACAAGACTAAGTGATATAACCTTTTACTGCATTACTGCTACCCTTGAACATTAGGTATATATATCCTGATGCCATTTACTAAAAAAATTAAGAGTTTTTTATACCCCATTCTGCTCACTGTCTGCCAGGATTACTGCAGCAGACAGCTGTGTATTACAAGAAGCAGCCACTTCATCTATTTTCTCACAGTGCAAACAGGCGCTTGTAAATTGACCTTGAATTCTAAGGCAACTGAAGTGAGCAGATTATAAAGATCCCAAAGTATATGTCTATATTAGGAGCTATAAGCAGAACTGGCTTGAGTATTTAAATCTGAATTATCTCCTGCCTGCCCCCCACTGCATTCCATCATAAAAGACGTGTAAAGAGCTCAACTACAACTGCTTTCCTTCACTGTTCCACTTCAGCTATTGGAAGACAACTGCTAGGATGAACACAACCATTGACTTGTGATGAGACCTATATTCCTTCTTGTTCAAGCTGTTTCTAAAAGCTATTTTAAAAGCTTTAGAAAATGTTACCCCAAGGAGATGACAGACTTATAAGCTTTTCCATGCATACTCATAAAGATGACCATAGAGGAAGAAAGCAAAAGTGTGGTTTGAGGTTTATACCCAAAGCCTTAACTTTGTGGCATTTCTAGGGAGTACAGGCAATATATCAGTATGCTTTCTGTACAGACAATGGGTGTCAGTGGGAGTGTACAGTCAAAACAGACCAATCTGAGAAGCATCAACTCTGGTCATTCACAGTTCAGTGCAGAGACAGCAGGAAAAATGCATAAATGTTATTACTACAAAAAGTGGTAAGCCAAATTAGCAATAAAGTCACCAGCGGCACCAAATATGGGATCAAGACACAAGCTATTTTTTGTATCTAGAAAACTGGAGTGGGTAGTTATGCATGTCTCTGTTTATAAGCTCTTGTGTACACATACCTAAGCATGACACATTTGGAAACTGGCATTTTTACTGCTTCTAGCACAGCACATGTGCATGCTGGAACTGCTCCAGATTTCCTCTTCCCTGGGGCTTCCTTTGTAGTTTACTTAAATAACAACAAACACGCCAGCCAAATTTTGCTTTGGAGCTTGGCTGCTTCTTGGTCTGCTCTCTGCAGGACCTCTTTTGTCCCTGTCACTATTTTCCTGCACTCCAGAGAGGCATTCACAATCCATCCCACATCTAGGGCTGGCGCCAGAAGGATCCACCTGCTCTGCTTGTTGACAGACCAAATATCTCTGCGTTGTTCAAGAATTTCCTAAAGCTTGACCACAAGAGTGAACAAACAAAACAGCCTGGCACTGGCATGCAAGATATAGGTGCTGCTGCCTTGTTTAAAAGATGCTAAGAGGTGTTTGTACACTAATGCACCCTGGCTGAGACAATGGTGCTGGGAGGCACTGAAGCAGAATTTTCTTGAGTAGCTGATTATGTGCATTTGTGTTTGCAGTTGTCAGGCCTTTTCAGCTCCACAGTGGCATTTGCTGAGTTGGATTTGTGTAGCCATCAACTCTGTAGTTTTCAGACACCTTTCCCCTCAGTCTTGTCCAATTCCAAAGTCTCCTCCCATATCTGCATGTGCTTTTGGCTAACCAGAAGTTGGTCATCTAAAGCAGCAAATAAGTCCCTCAGATGGTGTACATGATAGGGTGCAAAGGCGGCTGTGTCTTAGAAGTAGAGAATACTTGGTATATGAGCTATTGTTTCTCAGAAGTACTTGGAAGTAGTCTGTTGTTAACTGCAATGCAAACAGTAATAAGAAACAAATGTCATGTGCAGTGTCAGCCTCTGGTTTTCATAACTTCAGTGGAGGAGCACAATGAATACAAATTATGCCTGATTTACTGTTACCTGGTTTATTTTTGATAATGCATGTATGTGTATTACAAATACCAGTGTGAACTTAAAAGTCCTGGTATGACTATAAAATGAAGTTGTTCCAGCCTAGAATGTGTTTTTCCTACAGTTTGTGTAAGAAAGGGAGCTAAGAGCACGCCTGAAGTCCCAGTATTGCCACTCTTTCTCATTTTTATCACTGGGCTCAAGAGACAAGGATGCCAGTACAATTCTTAAAGCATTTTAACTGATAACAATGGCTCCAAGGATGTGGGACGAGCCTCTAGAGAAGTCCAGATAATGTTATTAATTTTTTTCAAATAACAGTCCATCTAACTTCCTGCAGCTTACATACTTTTTGGCAGTGCTTTTCTACAAATGCACTGGCACCTAGAGAATATGTAAGATGCTGAAACCTTTTCTAATTAAGGTTAAATGCATTCTCTGATCCTTTAAGCACACATAACTCTTTTTAAAGGAATAGTGTGTTAAATTTCCTTCTGTATGTTGCTTTGAAGACAAAATTATAAGCTTGTTTTTGCTTAGGGGGAAAAAAATAACAGCATCTCATTATGGTAACTTGGTCAGAGAGACGTAAGTTAGCTTCAGCTATAGCAGAATCTGATGTTAGCCTGGTAATTACTAGGCAGAGTCAATAATACCTCTCCTCAGTATAATTGCAAATCCAGTACAACCATGACCAGAACTAAATTGCTTGAGAGCAATCAATAGAAATCTCCTGATTACATTCCCTGGTGTACACATCAGATTTAAAAAGGAAAACTGTCCATCCAAGCAAAAGGTCAACTTTACAAATGAAAACTGCAACATAAGGCTAAGAAAGAAGTCTGTCCACACAGAAACCTCTTAGTTAACTCTGTCCAGAGGTGACAGACCTAAAGATGCACAGAAGGCCTGCATGAAGATGCATATTTTGAAGGTTGTAGGCTATACTTATCTAGACAGTAATTTGATGCAAGTGGAGGGGAGCAATAGATTCGTGCAGTTGATGCTGAGTTCCTAATATTTGTTCCCTATGTGGTTTGTGGGATTTAGTCAGCCTAAATTCAGTCTGTTTTCTCAAACCAATATTCTTATCGCACATGACACAAAACTGTCCGAAGCCTCAATCGTTGCCTCAGATTTCTGTGTGCCTGTAATAGGCTGGACGTCACTAGGTTTGCACCTGGACTGGAACTTTTGGCTCAGCCTCCTCTGAGAGGATTGTGGCTCAAATACACCAAAACCACTGTGAGGACCAAAGCAAAGCATGGTAAGTGGCTCAAGGGATTAATTTTGAAACCTCACTGTTGCTTGAACAAAAATAGAATTGCAGATGTAGCCAGAGATTTGCTCCAGAAACCTTAATTGTTATTTTCCTAGATGCTTAGGGACTTATCCTTCTGCTTTTTCCTTTCTCAGCCACATTTGCTTGTACATAAATCCCTGAACAAACACATTGCCCTTGGTGCAATGTAATTCTTACCACTTGAATTTTTCCTACAAATGTTAAACAAAGAGACATTTAATGATTTGGTAAATTCAAGATTAAATTTTACTTATTGTTGTGAAAAGAGTCTGAGAGGAAATGGGTGAGTTTGGTGCTGATGTTGTGGGTGTGTTCTTTTTAAAAAGAAAAAACCTTTTTCTGTATAGGCTTCAGAATTTGAATACAAGCTTTGAAAAGTACTAAGTCCCTTGAAACTTACTCAAGAATTTCTAGAGCTGTGAGAACAGACCTACTTACTCAGGACTCTCAAAAACACTGTGAAAAACAGGCACCTAATAGTCCCTGAATTCTCATTGTATATACACCTCTGGTAGTTGATGGAGTTTGAGGAGTGGATTGTTAAATTCTCTATTTTTTTTTTTAATATTGTCATCATATTCTCTGTTTGTATTTTAGATTGGGTGAAGTGGCAACAGTTATGCATTCTGTCTGCTACTATATTTCCCTTTGAAGGCTTCTGCTGCAATAGATTGGTTTTCTTAACTGACTAGAGCTTTCTGAGAAATCTGTTTTAGCATAAAATTGTTAGTTTTCTCACTACGTCAAATTATGCTGCCCACACAGTGCACAACTCAAAATAAATAAAACTGTATAAAGCTGTGGTGTGGGAAACATAAGAGTATTTTTGCTTAGGCTCTGTTGACAGAAAATGTTTTCTCTCCAATGCAACTCTGTGTTTCATTTGACATGTCTTTTTTTACAAGTTTATGAGCCAAATATTTTTAACAGGTGCCAGATTTAATTTTTTTTTTTTTTTTGTGGGGGAGGGGTTGTTTTAGATACTTCTGTAATCCTGTAGTAGGGGAAAAATGCATTTGCCCTACAAGAAAGTGTTTTGTAGAAGTCAGTATGAATTCTCTTCATCACTCAACAGAAAAAAAAATGTGACAGGTATTGCATTTGCATTATGGTATGGAATAAAATACTGCAGTCAGAATAGCATAAAAAGGCTGTTAAATACCTGATAATTTCATCGTGTTGGAAGCAAGAGTAGAGCTACAATGCAGTTAGGTTAGCACTGTAATGCTATGAACATTTTCAATTATCATGCTTAACCTTGCTAAGAAGCTAAAATGAATGCTATCGATATAGCGTGGCAGGAGTAGCACAATAGCAGCCCGCTATTCTCGTGCTTTCTCTCCCTCCCTTTCTTCCCCTTTGCTACTGTAAGGGAAATGTGTGGACTCTTGCCCACACCGTTTCTAAATTGCTCGAGCAATTGTTTCCTGTAGATTAATTTGTAATTCTGAATCTCGAGAAAAGGAAATGGGAGCACGTTCCTCCCTCAGGCCATTTACAGATCTGGAGTTTTAGCGTAATCTAAAGCAGAGGCTGAGGAACCGACACACACACGAGGAAAGGGAGGGAGGCAGCTGCAAAGGTGACCCCAGAGTGTTTCCTTAGCAGAGGTTTCTCTTTGTGTGACAGAGGAAAAACTTGCTTCAACCAACGCTTATACCTTCCTTGGTCTTTTCTCTCATGCAAACAGCCTTACATAATAAAGCTGGGGGGTAAATGTGTGCACACAGTATAAGTACACACGGGGCAGTATTTCAAGGAGGCCGATGTGTGACTGCCTTCTTTGTTTGCTCATGATTGCTCTGGTGATGATAGTTTCCTTACAGGGATCGATTAAAACAAACAAACAACTTCCATCAACACTGATGCTGGTTTTCATACTGTTTGAACAGGGCAGCTGGAGCTGTGAGCTTTTAAGGTTATTTAGCCATGAAAAGCAGCAGATAGGCAGATTTCAAGGGGGAGTTAGAAAATGTAGCTAGTGATCTGAACGCTGTTACTATTGTCACTAGTAAAAGCCCCTCCAGTGCTTATATATGACTCTATTGTCTAAATACCGTTTAAAATATGGCATTCCATAAGGGACACTCCCCCTCTACAGTGTCTTCTACCTTTTGGGGCTATTCAGACTAAGTTAATCACCTTGATCGATTTCTTGTAAGTTTCTTTTGTTCTACTTTAGCAGTGAAGGTTTCTGCTCACCTTGTACTGAGCAGTCCACAATAAAAGAGGTATAAAAATGTGACAGAGACTAAAGGGACCCAGAGGAAAAAAGTGTTACAAAAAGGAGGTAGATAATTTGCCTTTTTGCAAGCTTCCCAGAAAGCTTTCCAGAGGGGGGTTCCCAAAAGGTGGCATTATTCTCTTCCACTTCACAGGATGAAGGGAGAGAAGTCTCCAGTGAAAATGAAAGCAAAGTCCATGTATGTGATTACCATGAGCCTTTAACACAGTAGAGAAGTCATAAATGTTAAAGAAAAAAGTCTTTTATGAAGACTTTCTGTCTTTAACAGTTTTCTCAGACACCTGCTATCATTTTTAACCAGGATATTCTGTAGCCTTTTTTTTTGTATTAAGGGTCTTTTCATCTCTGCTTGCAAATCAGAAGCTCCAATCCCTGATGGCAAGTGTAACTTCAGGTCTCCTGCCTCTAGGTTACCCCTTCTGTTCTACCAAAGAACAGTCTTCTAGGGCTTTTGGGGCTGTGCCCTCAGCAAACTGGAAAATTCATGCCTTTAGAGAAGGCAAAAGGCAGGAAATCAAGTTGTGCTCCATAATTTCACCTGTGGGTTCTTATGCTTCGATGTAAAGTCTCCAAAACTAAATGAAAAGTGCATAATCTCCTGAAAATTGACAAAACATCAATTAAGGAGGAGAGAGGGGTGTTTAGAAAAGAAACATCTGTAGTGTTATCCCAAGGGCTCCAGAAAAATTTTTCCTTCCTTATATTTTGTCAAGGATTGGTGTTGATTTTTGATTGCTTAGTAAATTTATTTTCATTAGAAATTTTAGGGAATATTGTTAAATAAATGTTTAATATTACCATGGACTCTGGAGTGTGCTTTTTTCACAGAGGTGCTAAATTCCCAGCCAACCTATTTCAGTACAAGGAGGAGACAAGCTTATCTGTTCTCTGCCCAAGGCATATTAACTCCTGCCAAAATCTCTTTCCTCAGACAACAATGTCAAAGATCACCCTGTAACCATTCATAAGGTAAGGGAGGAAAGCATGAAACAAATGGACATCGGAATAGGAGGGATTTCCAAGTGCTGTAGGGCAAAAGAGAAAATCTTCCTGGGCACAACCTTCAAGAACTGTCTTGTGTTCCTCTCTATCAATTTGCCATGACACCAAAATGGTACAGAAAGCATCTGAAATCCTGACGGAGACCTTGCTAGTCAAAAGGAAAATTTAACCATGTCAAGAGAACACTGAGACTGCCCTTGATCACCTCCTGATGCCTGAAAACAGCTGGATACTTGAAAAGTGGGGTCAGAAACCTGGAATAAAGGGATATGTGCTAGAATCAGGAGATGACATTTGGCTGAAGTCTGGCTATCTGCTTAAGGTGGAGAGGGAAATTTCATCTGGGAACAAGGGAATCTGGGACATTTTTATTTTATCTTGACTATTTATCATGGATCTGTTTTCCAGTTACAAATACTTAAGACTTGCAAGATAGAGCTAGTGTTTGCTGTATTAGTGGCTAGATTAGAAGCCTACTACAGGTCTCTAATTGTAACTGTTTGACTTGATTTGCCAAGGAAATATAAGGACTTATGGAACGATACTATATTTATGTCTTACTCCCATCAATTCTCTTAATTTCTAAATGCCTCAATTGTTCCAGTCCAATTTGATAAGTTAGAAGGTTCTTTCATATTCGGGTGAAATGTACAATGTTGTCCAAGTGTTGACGGATGTGTACTAGTAAGCTAAGAAAGTCAAGCAGGTGTAGTTCAAACATGAGATTTCTGTGTTGAGGTTTACACCCAATATGGCAACCTCATGAAAACATTCCTGCTTTCCTTTTCAATTTTTTGCACTTTGCATGTCATATATGCATGGTCCAGTGCTGACCTTCACAGAGGAACTGCTTGTGTGCATTCCTGGCTGGAGTGGTACTGTTTACTGGTGCAGACCTCCCTCCTGTTTGGTACAATTGGACTCTGCTTCAGGGTTGAAGTCTTAACTGCTTTGTCTTGCAATGCAATTGAAAAGGGAGGAAAAAATCAGTAGCTACAGCTGTTCAGTGCCAAGCTGATTTTCCAACCTTATGCAGAGTCTCCTCTTAATGCCCTTGGAGCTTTCCAGGGCAGCTTTTCAGCTTATCTGATGAGACTTTAAGGGAAGACTCTGACAGAGAAATCGTGCTCTTTGAGCAAAATGCCAGCTGTGTGAGGACCTTGAAAAATTTGGACCTATTCTTTGGCATCTGTACTTCCATGGGCTACAAGAATTTAGTAGTAGTAAGCCAACATTTATGCTTAAGGGCCTGAAAAATGTTATGTAGAGCCAAGTATTGCATTGTCAAAAAGCTTTTCTTCATGTTTTATTGTCTGCAAATCTGTAGTATAGAATTTATTTCAATAAAAAATTTAGAGTTCTGAAGTTATCCACTGCCTTGAAGTTAAAATTTACAGTATTTTTTCTGATTTTTCTTGAGCTTTTGGAGATGCTTGTTCAGATGGCTTAATATCTCAACACAAGACTGGTTTGCTTCATACACTTCACCGCACAATTTGCCTTTTTTCTTTATCCTTTCCCTTCAGATTTTCCTACTTGGAGACTCCTTGCAATATGACTTGAAGAAACCTTCATGGACTTGTTGTTGAAAGCATTCAACTCCCTCAGCTCAGCATGTTCACTCCACTTTACCTGCCCTATACTCTTGTTTATTGTTGTTATACATTGATGTTCTATGGTACTCAGAATTTTCAGTAGCACTGGATCTTTGAAAGCTGGCAGGATGAATTGCCTGGTTTCCAATCTTTAATGTTTATCTCCCTTTGGATCTCACCATCTGTTCCTTTTTGGCAATGCAGGTAAATGAATTTTTTCAACTTCCTTTCATTTGCCCTGTTTCTGCAGATACTTAGATTAGCTGTTTCCTCATTCTCTCTCCTGACATCATCAAGAAAGATTTGGTAGCATTTATTGAAGCTGATGAATCTGAATGAAGTTTCCATGCTGGATTGTGTGTAGCAGGGTTTTCTTAGAGAGGACATAGGGATTTTTTTTTTTTTTAATTGGGGTTTATATTAATTATTGCATTCTCATGGAGCATAATACAACAACATCCACAAAGTTATGTATTCAAGTGTGTTCCTCCTGACTTCTTTCATTTGCCTTTGTTTCTCAATGTCACATCTTTGAACACATCAGCAAGTCACATAATCATTATTTTGGGAATTAATGTCTGTTCTGTAAGAGTTCAGTTGCAGTATAGTCCAATCCCAGGACAGTCACAGCTACCAGAGGCAACACTACACCTAAGACCAGTAGTCATGCAATAGAATCTTGAATTTCAAAGACTAAGCTTTTTCAGCTTTTCTCATTTATGGTCAATCCCCGAATCTTCTGCATAGCAAAGTCTTAAAGGAAGAGTCTCAATACCTGATGATTTGTTACACTCTTCTGCATACTGTTGAAGGGAAAGAAAACAAAAAAACCCCCACAGAGTGTGGAAAGGAGAAGGCTTTTTTTTCCCTCAATTTTATTACCGATCACTGGAAGCCCAAATTTGAAAAGCTACCCTCAATTTTGTGTTTGTAAAGCTTTGGAGGTATAAAATGCTGTCTTTCAGAGTCATCAATATTATCCTTCTTTGCACAACATTTACTTATGTTATAATGTTCCCTCAAAACATCTCTACTTTTATTACTTTTTAAAGTTGACATTGAAATCAAATGGGAGCAACTTGTGGTGTATGCCTTAAAGAGTTACTGAAGGACAGTTAAGGCTCTGCCTCATGAAAGGATTAATCTGAATGAAAGCCCACCTGCTGTTCTTTTTTGTCATTCATCAACTGTCCTCAGATTCTCTGCTCAGTCAGACCTATGAAATAATTTGCCAGTTGTTGCAGTCTGTCGACTACGCTCATTAACTAAAAGTCGTTTCCATACAACAGCTGTCCCTCTGTAGCTTGTTCGTAACAAGTCGGTTGTCAGTCCCCTTCCAAAATCAGAAATCAGAGCCTTTTGGCAGTACTCATAAAGAGCCTAAGACCCAAGCTGACACCAAGGCTGAATGCCAGTCTAGGATTCAAAGCCCTTCCTGCAGGACTCTCAAGGATTTTCAGTTGTTCTGTCTAGTTCATTGGGTCAGAGACATGCTGAAAGGGCAAAGTGGATTTTGCATAACGGTTGATAAAATGGTTGCTGTATGGCTAAGTAAAGGGGTTTGGTTTCCAGTTCTGTCAGCCAAGCATTTTTCCCCAACTATTGAAAATTAATTTTTAAGCTATGCTATATAACAGCTTTTACAAAGATCTTTTCCTTCTTTTCCAGCAATTTTTGGCAGCTCCTGTAATTCTGTGCAAGGACATGAGATTCTTTTGACTACTTAACAAGAGGTACTCATTTATTCTTCCTAAAGCCAAAGAAGCTGTACTAGATTTTACAGAAGTGTCTGAACTACTGGCATAGGTGGTATTTAAATGATGAGTAGTTCCTTAGATGTCTGGGTTCATAACGATTTTGGTTTCCCAGGTACTGATAATTTCCTGATAATTACTGTCTTCAGCAATTTTGCAAATAGCCACAGACTATCCTAATGCAAGACAATTAGTAGATCGTATCTGGTCTTTAGATTGATTAATGCTTTAATTTTTTTTTCCATTTGGGTGATCTTTAGGTTCCAGACTATGCTGAGGAAATATTCATTGAATCACTTGAAGCTGCATTATTTGCAAAAGCATTTATTGACTTCAGTGTTGCCTGCTTGATTCAAACAACTTGCCTGTTTTTTATTTCCTCTATCTTAGACTAATGCCTTTGTTTTTTTATTTACCTAGTAGTTTTACTACACTTATCTCTGTATGAGATTCTGCTCTGAGTGCAAAAAAGTAGAGAAAAACACCAACTCAGTCCTTTTTTAGATCCTTTTAGTTCCTTCTAAGATTTTTTACTCATGCAACAAAAGATAGATTTCAAGGCTTTGCTAATCTCCTGTAATGTGTTCTATCATCAACTGGAATACATTTTAGACTCAGATCTTAGTATTTTATGAGATGTGTTTCCCTTATTAGTTTACTGGGCAACTAAAATAAAACCTACCACCTGAATCACCGCATGCTGTCATGCTTAATTTTCTACAGAGTGCCCCTTGTCCTCCTGCTTGAGTTATGCACTCACACATCACAGCATTGGCAAAGTGGAAGGAGAGTGTTGTACACAAGGCACTTTATTTCGCCATTTAAAGCCACACAAGGCTTATCTGAATCTGCTTTAAATCTTAGTCTCAAGTGAGTTACACTAAAAAAGAGCCAGAATCACTACATGGTATCTCTTGAATTTATTATATCACTTGAAAACACTGTTCCTAGTCAATTCAGGTTAAACCCTTGGTAAAAGGGCACAGCCAGACATACTGGTTTGCTTTTCAGCTGGTTGAAATGGGCGACTCCATTTGCACATTCTCAGCTGTTTCAGTTTTTCTGGTTTTACTTCATTTGTAACTGCTGAGAATAATCTCTGCTAACTTGCATACAATTCAGGTTTTTTGTTTTATTGCAACATTTTTTTTCACAGAAATGGTGAAGGTGTCGCTTCTTACACAGTTGTGCTTACATAGCTGAGGGAACAGGAATGAGACAGAGGAGGGAGTAAGCAAAGGAGGACAGTGACCTCTTAACTTAAGCTGTAGCCACAGCACATCTGACTGTGTACTGAATAATTTTAATTAAAAAAAAAACAAAAAAAAAAACAACAACAAAAAAACAACAACAAAAAAAAAAACCACAAAGGTTAACATGGGGATGGCCAGAAGCCAGGGATGAAATTCTGGTCATGCTGAGCATGCAACTGGAAGGAATTTCCCAGGTCAATAAATCCCATCCTGTGTTTTTCCAGGAAAACATTCTTGAACTGATGATGGTCCACATTGAAGTTTATTTGGTCTGTTGACCTGCTACCCTTGAAAGCCAAATATCCCCTAAGACTTCATTTGGGTTATGATTTCATTTCAAATGATAGTTCAACAGAGCCATAAATATGCATGGAAAGTTTCTCATTAAGCCTTTCAACCAGTGCCTTCCCCACCACATACCCTGATGACATCCCAACTGCCATCCTGTTCAAAGTGCTGCTCTATTTTAAAGGGAAGCAGCAGAATAGCTCTGTAAGTTTCTATAAGAGTGTTTTCTGCACATTAAAGGTTTTTCCCCACAACTAGTAACGTTTTGCAGTTGAAGTTTCTGTTGCCCAGCCAGAAGGTTATGGCAGGGAAAGATTTCCTATTGTTTCTTTTACATAGACCTTATCTTCACTCAGGCTATTTTGTGGTGATCAGGTTTTTCAACAAGCTAAAAGGCATAGCTGAGAGTCTTAGAAGTTGGGGTGCTAACCTAGCTTATATTATTGTAACTTTTTCATTTGGTCTTGTGCTTGTGAGGGTGGTTTCTTGTCCTTTCTCTGTAGTCTTCTGATTTCTTTCTCAGACAGCTCATACCTCCCAGTTGTGCTCATTTCCCTTCTAGTCCTGGAGAAAACTTGTCAGCTGGGCTCTGACCTTTGCTTTCCTAAAATCACACATCTGTGTGTTCCAGCTTTCCTTTCAACAGATGATTTTTTTGTTTCCTGATTTTGTCTTTTCTGTATACTTCTGAAAAGCAGTGGAAAGAAAGACAGGCAAACTAGACCACTTTCCTGTCTGACAAGGGAAAATGACGTGATTTAAAAGTGGCTGAGCTAAAGAAAAAAACTAAAACCTTCAAAAAATTCTAACATTTATCCGGGTGTTTTTGTTTATTTTTGGAACTGTGGAATATCCATGATTTTCAGTGTTTTGACCTTTACTTTGAAGTATGTCATAATTGTGCCAGCAAACTCAGCTGTCAATATTTTCATTTCACACCTCTTTATAGAAGTTCATAACTGACCTATAAAATTACACATACCAAGCATATGTGGTCTCAAGCAGGAAAATATTTAATAAATAAATACATAAATTTAAATGTGTCTGTGTAAAAGTTATAAAGCCACAAAAGATTAAAGTGTTGATCTCAAATGATTTTATAGTCCTGTAACTAAAAAGCAAGGCAGTCAGACTTTTCTACTTTTAAATTCCAAATGATTAACCACCTCTTAGTCTTTAATGTGGACTGATGCAGTGCCTGTGGTCATTATGGCAAATAACCACATTATTACATTTAGGAAATTAGCTACTGTGTGCTTGTGGTAATTTTGTCTCCATTAAAATATCTCCCAAATTTTAAGCAGCAGACTTGTTACAGGAGTCAGTTCTGCTTTTAGATAGACACCGTCTTTGTACATTCATGGAGCTTCATCAGAGTGTATTTGAAAGGTTCTTTGTCAACCAGTTTTAATATTAGGACCTTTCCTGCTAAATAACTGGGAAAGGAGGAGGGAAGGCATCTAACCTTCAGAATACCATATGTTTCAGAGAAAAAACATTTCAGTTTTTAAAAGTTTCCTTTTTTATTCTCTCTTTATAATTCATATTCATGTTTAACTCTCAGATGGTAATAGGTCTGAAAGGTTGTTAAGGTTCTATAATTTCCAAACTGGTACTTGTAGGGTAAAAGTGTTTCTGTGCAAAAGTGATTGTAGCATTAATAGGAACTTCAATCTTCAGCTCCCTACCTATCCTTCTTTCATAAAATATTAGGACCACCCAGTTATCTTGTGCTTCTGAAAATTTGGCACTTTTTTCCCTTTTTTTTTGTGTCCTTTTTTTTTTTTTGTAATGAAATACACATCCTTATTAACTTTTCTACCAATAGACAGCTGAGTTTTTCAAAGTGATATATAGCAAAAAGGGAAGAGAAGCAGCGGAGTATATGGCAGATTGGTGAGATTTTATGCTATGATGATATTGTGGGTGATAAACTTCCCCTCTCCTTTTCTACTCACTAAATAATGCCACGTTATGAAAATACAGAAAAGTAACATTGTCCTTTTGGGCAAATTCAGTGAGAGATCAGAGTATTCTTCCAAAAAAATGCAAGAAGGAGCCTCTCCCATAATTTTATGAGAAATCGCTCCCACCGGGCTATCTAAGCCTGTGTTGGTTTGGACAATGCTTCTCAGGATATCTCTCACAGTGACACACTGTTCAGTTATCAGTTTTATCAGTAAGAGTGACAGCACAGATCAGTCTCTTGCTGGCCTTTTGTTGTCCTGCTCACACAGGCAGCCCAGAGCAAGATTAAACAGCAGTGGTGTTATCTCTACCACGTCCAGGTTGCTTCCATTTAGGGAATTATGATTTGAGCAGGTAAAAGTTTATTTTAAACCTTTATTTTAGGATGAGGGTTTCAGTGTGAAAAGTAGTGTTGGTCTGGCCTTGGGGATTGCTGAATGCCCTAATGTTTCATTTTGCAATGAAATCCTAACCAGACTATGCCTTGAGTGGTTTTGCATTTCAGTGAAAACAGTTCACACAGTTCACATACTAAGGTTACATTAATAAGGCAATATGTTGAAAATACAAAAGCACAGTGTCTCTAAGTAAGCTATAGTGATTCTGTGCTTGGGATACACGACTTTGAGGTGCCACTAAAATCCTTTGAGGGTCTTCCATACCTGAGTGTTTTCAGTTCTGTCTTTTAACAATGAAGTAATAGATCCTTTTAACACCATATTCATTTCTTACATATGTAAATTAGCATACTTTCTCACTAGAGCTTTACAGGACACACTAATAAATCTCAAGAAAATAATTAACAGAGGTGTCATGGAAACCATAAATAAAAATCTGGAAAAATATTCTTTATACCACAACTTATGTTGCAGGACTAAGAAAATATTTGATAACTCAGAGAAAATGTTAGGTTTTCCAGCATTCCCTTACCTCTGTTAGACTGTAGAAAATAGCCCCTTTCTTTAAAATTTATAGGTTTCTGTTTTTCCATTTTGCACATTACCACAATGTGAGATGAAGACTAACTTCAGCCTTTCTATTTGAGCTGTCCACACCTGCAATAACAAAATTCCAAATGCAGTGAAAACCACCTGATTTCAGATTTGCTCACAGTTTTTTGTTGGATTTGTTGATTTTAGTGACCAGTGTAGAAAACTGGGCAAGCTTGAGGCATTTCTTCACAGTCATTACATACTGAAGTGGTCAGGGTGTCCAGGAACTGGTGATTGTTCCTGGGAACCTGGTAGCTGGTTTTGGCATTTCACAGGTGCTGAACACAGAAAGGAATCTGACTAAAAATGTGAACATTTCCATAGGTCCCCTGAGAACTAGGAATGGTTTCCTTAGTTTGGAAAGGAGTCCTCTAGAGTGGCAAAGAAAAGGCAAGAATGTCCTTACAGACTCCATAATCCAGAAGACTACAAAAATATTTAACTAAGTAGTGCCAGCAGTTCATTTTCATGGGCATCACATGAATTTCATGGGCATCACATGGACATCACAGATTACAAAGTATAAACCTGAGCTGGTCCAAGCAGAAGATCGTTCTCATCTTTCTATGGAAACTACTGATATAACATATAACACTTTCTTAAACTGTTCATATTCCAACAGAACTATTTTAACTTTAAATAAAACAGAACCTGCAAATTCAGCTTTGCCATGGGCCACCTTAGTATAAAAACACTTCCTCATGCAATTGTCTTCTAAAGTATAAACTAGTATGGGCCAGGTAGCACTACCTGAAGATTTTTGACAAAAGGTAGCTAACAACCTGACCTGTAACACTGGAACTCAAGAACCACTGCACAGCCGTATTCATGGAATCAGTTGTTGTATGGTGTGAGAGAAACTGTTGCTAACCTCTGAAAACAGGGAGGAAAAATGAACAATTCTATTACTTAGCTATATAAGCCAGTTAATAATCCTATTGCACATGGAGCTGGGCCCAAACCAGAGTCACATTACTTAGGAAGTAAGAAAAGGAGGAATCATTATTGCTGGTAGAGATGAGGCTGCCAGAAATCCTGTGGCTGAATGCCCTGGAGAAAGCAAGTGTTTTTCAATGTGCTCAGAGGATTACAAATCAAAGACAGAGGCAAATGCTGTACTCTCCAGAATAGCTATTGATTGACTGATACACTTAAAGGATAAGGACTGTATCCTGCAGGCCATGGAGCTGAAGGCAATCTTATATAAAGAAAAGAAAATAGTGTTCTTTCCAGAGCTTGAGTAGGGGACACATATCTGGGTGCTGTTGAAATAGTTCTTTACTAAAATAAAGTACAATATCTTGAAAGTTAGAAGGCTTGGTTATCAAGGACAAGTGTGTATGTCACACAGGTCAAGCTCTTAAACAATGTATTTGAAATTTGAGTGATTTGAACTAAATAGGTTTTTTAATAATAAAAATTTGATTAATTATCTCCTAATTAGAAGATTAAATACAAAATACAGAAAGTATTTTTTGCCAAAAATCAACCCAGTTCTCAGCTTTTCTCTTTGGGAGGAAATGAAATGGGTGGGGACACTGATTTTTTACCTCTTATTTCTAACATTTTTCTTATATAGAAATTTATTGTGAACAGTTCAGTCTCTCCCTATGTAGCCTATGTCATTGATAGAGTATATATAATTAAGTAGAAAAACCCCCTGAAACTTCTGTGTGATACAAGCATACCTAATCACTTGCTCTTTTTTTTTTTTCATATACACATTCCTTTTCTTCTTCTACTGTTCAGAATTACCATCACGCACCTCTGGATATTCAGTTCCTTTGTCTCCTCATAAACTGGAGAAGCATAAAGCAAATATTTTTGTAACATAGCCTTAGAAATGACCTGTCTCTTAAAAGGCAAGCACTACTAGAGATTTGGAAGTGCAAAAAAAATATACATAGAGAGGAGCAAAGGGAACAGTAAACTAATGTAAGGGAGTAGTATTTCTGTCTTTGATAGCAGGAATAATGCAAAGGAATAAACCAAAGAGCCCAGTGTGCATAAAAATAAAAATAAAAATCTTCCAAAATTCTTCCTGCTAAAGTTACATCCACTACCTTTCATCTCACAGAAAGAAGACAGGTCTAGAAGCCAAATGTCCTGGTTTGGGTAGGGTTAATTTTCTTCACAGAGGCTAGTATGGGGCTGTGTTTTGGATTTGTGCTGAACACAGCATTGACAATATAGAAACTGTCTTGTTATTGCTGGGCAGGACTTGCACAGATCCAAGGCCTTTTCTGCTCTTCGTACTGCCACACTGGCGAGGAAGTTGCAGGTGCATGGGAGGTTGAAAGGAGACAGCCAGAGCAGGTGACACAAACTGACCAAAGGGATATTCCAGACCTTATGACATCATGCTCAGGGTATTAAATGGGGGGAAGAAGGAGGAATGGAGGAATTTGGAGTGATGATGTTTGTCTTCCCAAGTCACCATTACCCATGATGGGGCCCTGCTCTCCTGGAAAGGCTGAACACCTGCCTGCCCATGGGAAGCAGTGAATTAATTCCTTGCTTTGCTTTGTTTGTGTGTGTAGCTTCTGTATTAAACTGTATTTAGCTGAACCCTTGAGTTTTCTCGCTTTTACTCTTCAGACCCTCCCCCTTATCCCACAGGTAGGGGAGCGAGGAGTGGCTGTGTGGGGCTTGGTGGCTGTCTGGTACTAAACCATGACACCAAACAAACCCCAAAACAAACAAACAAACAAACCAACTAAACCAAACCAAGACAAAATCCCAAACAAAACAAAACAAAATTTTCAAAATTTTAGTCGAGTCATCTTTTTATTCTCCTGTGAATGTGTTACATAAGAAAACATTAATTCTGTCCCAGTAAGGAGAGAAGAAAAATTTTTTCCCCTACAGATTGGTTTTTAATCTTGTAGGTTTGCTATTCTGTGCAGAATACTTCAACTTCCATCATAAGAAGCTGATTCAAAACAGATTCCCTAAAGAGAATATGAAATTATAATGTTGAGCTAAGTATCAGAAAACTGAAAAAATTGGTGTTGAGTACTCCACTGTATCTGCAGGACTTAAATACAATTGAAAATGTCATCAGTTTTTATATGCAAGTAGCAAAAGACAAAAGAAACTATGATATAGTGATGTATAAACTGAGAAGAGTCTTTAGGACATTGAACCAATTCAGAACAACATGGAAGTAATCAAAAGTCAAACAGGCAAAATAAGTTTTCATAAAAGAAAATTATAGACTAAACCTGAGGAAGTTTAAGGAATGGTAGCACCTGTAATGTGTTTGTATAATAGATTGTGAGATTACAAAACAAGATTATGAAATAATTAGTGTTGGTCAAATCTCAAAAAGTTTGGAGGCATTTTTTAGATAGAATAAGAATCAAGAGTTTAGGCTGCTTTCCTAAATCTTCTCATGGTTTCAAAAAGTTGACAGACAAAACAAAAAAAGACAAATAAAACAAAAAAACACTCTACACAAAAGAAGAATATACACCCTACACAAGGGAAAAATATTTGCACAAAAATCTTTGCACTTTTTTTATTTCAAATGTCCCCTCCCCCATGTTCTGGTGTATTTGTTAATGCTTCCCAGAGCTAAATAAAAATTGATAATGACCCTAACATTTCTTTAAATACCTTAATTCCCAGGCAACATTTGAGTTATGAATGTTTATATGCATATGTCCTTCTTCTGGAATAGCTAGGTCTACTTTTTAAAACTTCTAGTTAGGGAAACACAGATTTGGTATGTTATTACCAAATGTGTGTGTATAATTTTATATGTATACATATAGATAGATAGATAGATAGATAGATAGATAGACAGATAGATAGATAGATAGATGCAGACAAAGTGTAGATGTATAGTTGAGGAAAAGTAAAACATTCAAATTTTAGCATGATTCTTTTTTCAATGAGAATGAGGAAAAAGGATCAGTCCAAATAACAGGAGAATTTAAAATGGTTGATTAGTTGTCAGAAGATGAAAATGCAACAAATTGTTGTAAACAGCTCCAAAGGGAAAAAGAAAACGAAATGGATTATATGTTCTGCATCTGGCTGAATTACAGGTAACATGCAGGTGTTACAGGTAAGGCTCCGGCATAGTAGCTCTCCTGATAAATATGCTATTAGGCTCTTACAGGTGGAATCTAGAGAGCATTGTGATCAGAAGTCCTGGGTTACCAGTCATCCTCACAGGACTTTTTTGGTGCATGCCCAGAATGTTCTCAGTTTTCCTTTGCCTGCATTTGCAGGTCTTACCCTATGACAGAACATGGATTACATCTTTCAGACACAAGATTTTTTTTGTTTGTTGCTTGCAGTGACTCAGTTGTGTTTGGGACAGCAGCAACATATCTTCCATGGCTAAAAGGAGCGAGTGGAAATTTCTGAGAATATAAATATTGTGCCCATACAGTTTTGGTGGTGAATGGTTTTGGAGATGCTAAAGCAGTTCTATGCAGTATTTTTGCCCCTTAGAGTTTTCCCAACCTTTATCTTTACTCCCTTTCTAAGACAGAGGCATGGGTCACTAAATCTCCAGATGTAATTGTATTTCTGTACTTCACACTACCTCTGCATTTTACTATGTGGAATGTGGACTATCTCTACTAAAAGAACAGCTATAGGTACTCCAGGTAACACTGGTTCTTCCCACTATCTGTATTTGATCTCTCCACCGACCTACTTGACAAAGCTTGTAGCTGCCTCCTTTTATTAGTACCCAATAGTACCTTTTAAGGTATTTTATAATAAATGTGTTTATATAAAGGACAAATAGGGCTTATCAACCGTCTAATTCCTTTTTACAGATAAATGTAGTATTTACTTACTCTTAAGTTAAGATTGCTAGAAATGACGTTCCCAAACCAGCACTATCTATATTTCGCTCTTCCAGTTGGAACTAGATCATCTTTAAGGTCCCTTCTAATGCAAACCTTTCTATGATTCTATGATCAGTAGCTCTGAATTATTCTGTGATGGAATCCCTCTCTCCTACTGCTGGCTGTGCAAGAAGTTTAAGGAGATTAACATTCTAATTTCAGTGTGTAAATGTGACTTAACACTATTTCTCCTGTGAGGAATGTGGAGCGACTGCAAACACAGGGTATTTTTCACATGCTCCCAAAGTACTTTATATCAGCAGTGAGAATGACAGCTTCCAGTTAGAAGAAGGAGGTACACTGGATGCATTTTCTGTAAAACCTAAGGAAACAAACTGGAAAGAGATGAGCACTGATAGGAAGGAAAATGCAGACATCAAACAGAAAGCCACTGACTGTTTCCATGAACAGGAAAATGACATAAACTCCAAAGAGAGGCCATGTTTTAAGCCTGCACACACTTCATAGCTGTTGCCAGATATCAGTTCTAGGAATCTGTAAACAGCAAAGACCACATCTTAGCTTTGGCTTTACTAAACAACTCTTTTCACTAGTCTTTAAAGGACTAAGAATGAACTTGAAAAGTTTAAAGGGATTATGGTATGTGAGCATATTGTCAAAGTGTTTATCTAGTGGTAAAAGCCACAAATTTAAGCACATGAGTTAAAAAAGAATTGATGATTTCAAAGGGAAAGAGAATATGCAGTCAGTTGCAGCCAATTTAGAGCTATTTTTGGTGAGAGCTCCACTTAGATTGCACTCTGGATTTACTGTTTAAAACATGTGTTCCAGATTTTGCACGTCTGTTTTCCCAGATGCTTAAAATCTATTCACCAACCAGACACATTGCAGAGAAATATTCATCCTCTATAGGTAGAAAATGTGTTTTTATTCTTTAATATGGGATCTTAGAGACCATAAGGTCTATTCACTTATATTTTCCACCACTGAGTATTTTCTTGCTGCTGACTGCAAACTTCCATTATGAATTATTGTATTTGTAATTTATTTTACTTCTAATAACAGGGTTTGAGTTGAAATCAATGACATCCATCAAGAGGGGATCATAGATCTACTTACTCTCTGCTGTAAGTATTGTACAGTTGGCAGGTTTGTTGTTAAACTCTTGAAAAAAGCACAAGGAATTAAAGAGGTCATAAGTTACAAATAGGTGAGGTACAGAGTAAATGGTTGGACTCTGATAAGAATTTAATAGATGTGAAACAACTGTGTTCCTGAAAAGTCTTGAAGTGGTACAGGATCTGTCTAAATGGTCTTTATGTAGAACTTTATCTAATAAACAATAACAGGCCTCATTGAGGAATGTTTTCTGTGAATTAACCCTGTGACTATTGTCCCAGCCCATTATTCAAGACTGTAGCACAGATGCACAGTGACAGGATCCCTCCAAGTTTCAGAAAATTTTTGCCAATTTGTACAATACTCGAGCACCAATTCTGTGAATCAGTGGGGACTTATTGAAGGCTAAGGGAACTTTATTTCTCACTGTCACACACTTGAAGGCTAGACCTAGCCTCAAGAATATTTCAGTCATTAAAAAAGTAACCATCACAATAGGTTGAACAATTATTTGTGGCTGATTTTGACTATTTTCTGAAATAAGGAGAATTTGAGAACAAAATCAGAAGTGCGCTATATAATTCAAACAAAACTACAACAAAATGTATGTAACTAATTTATAAACTACAGAACAAAGCACCGCATTCTATTCTTCTATTCTCATTTCTTTTTGTCATTTTTTACAGGTAAATATTCATAAAATATTCAACAACAATCTCATTATTTTTAACTAGAATGCACTATGAAGACAGCTGAGAAGCAAAGATTTTTCCATCAGACTACAGTCTGTCTTCAAATGGAGTGTATACTGCCTTTGTAATTTGTTTTTTAGCATCAGTGTGAATAATACCTAATAATAATGATATACAATATCTATACCCAGACCACTAAGGACTTCATGCACAGCCTTTGATTTATTTGATTCTTTACCACTTCTTATTGTCTGTATTGTTCTAATTTGTCTGATATTTTAAATATTTTATGATTGATTTAACACTCCTTCCCAAGTAATGCAGAAAAGGCTCACAGTGTTCAATGACTTTTTTTCCCCAGGATTTCTCAGTTTAGCCTGTTAAGAACAGGTGCTAACTTTTACTAGACTCTGGAGAAGAAATTAATTTCTGTTTGTTGCATTTCTCAATCTTCAAAATTAGGAAGGTCAGCCATAGAAATGTAATTTTGCTGGCTCTTTTGGATACAAAGAATCGAATAATGCAAACACAAACACATGCTTAGGCTTATACACTAGAACAGTCCTATTAAAGTAATCTATTCCTATTTAAAGGTGAAAAAAGGGCATTTAGAACTCTACAAAATTAATGCTATTATTATATGTTATAATTTAATGAACACAGATTTTAAATAAATTTAATATTTAATTACAGGTTTGTCATTGAAAGAGTCTGAGAGAAGATTATATAAAAATATTCCAGTAATCTGGAACTCATGGTAAACTCATTATGTTCCTTAACATGGAGTAAATTTACACCACATTATCTGTAATTTTACGTGAAACCTTTAGTGTATTACAGTATCTAAGTAAAATGAAAGAATCATAGAATCAACTGGGTTGGAAAGGACCTCCAAGATCATCAAGCCCAATCCTTGATCCAACCCCACTGTGATTACTAGATTATGGCAATCAGTGCCACATCCAACCTCATCTTAAAAACCTCCAGGGATGGTGAATCCATCACCTCTCTGGGCAGGCCATTCCAATGCCTGATCACTCTCTCTATAAGGAACTTCTTTCTAACATCCAACCTAAACCTCCCCTGGCAGAGCTTAAGCCCGTGCCCTCTTGTCCTACTGCTGATTGCCTGGGAGAAGAGACCGCCCCCCACCTGGCTACAACCTCCTTTCAGGGAGCTGTAGAGAGTGATGAGGTCTCCTCTGAGCCTCCTCTTCTCCAGACTAAACAACCCCAGCTCCCTCAGCCTCTCCTCATAGGACTTGTGCTCAAGTCCCTTCACCAGCCTGGTTGCTCTTCTCTGGNCTGTGCCCAGCCTGTAGCGCTGCAGGGGTTGTTGTGGCCAAAGTGCAGGACCCGGCACTTGGCCTTGTTGAACCTCATCCCATTGGAGTCAGCCCAACTCTCCAGTCTATCCAGATCCCTCTGCAGAGCCCTGCTGCCTTCTGGCAGGTCGATACTCCCTCCCAACTTGGTGTCCCCTGCAAATTTACTGATGATGGACTCAATCCCCTCATCCAGATCATCAGTAAAGATGTTAAACAGGACTGGGCCCAGCACTGATCCCTGGGGGACACCACTGGTGACCGGCCGCCAGCTGGATGCAGCCCCGTTCACCAGCACTCTCTGGGCCCTCCAGCCAGTTCTTAACCCAGCACAGAGTGCCCCTGTCCAAGCCACAGGCTGCCAGCTTTTCCAGGAGTATATTATGGGAGACAGTGTCAAAGGCTTTGCTGAAGTCCAGATAGACATATCTACAGCCTTTCCCTTATCCACCAGGAAGGTCACCTGAAGAAGGTAAAAACTATGCAAACAAAACCACACACTTTAAAATGGTCTTAGAAAATCAGTAACTTTGCACTTGTTCACTAAGGTAAATAAAAAGAAAATACAATCACCTTGAAAGATGTCTGAGATAAAACAGCCAAATCCTCTTTCAGTGATCAAGAGTATTAAATTAAACCTGAAATATAACTGCAGTCCAAAAAGAAATTTAAAACATAATAAAAAAAAACATGAAAAAGCATGGGGACTTGGTGAAAAGAAAACGTGATACTATACTATTCTCAGAAAGAGAGTTTTGATGCAACAGCACCTATAAATCCAAATCCAAGTGCGTAAACAGCTGACACATTGCCTAACAAAGAAAGGATCATGATAACAAAAATGGATATTAGTAGCACATGCTGCAAGCTCCAAATTAGGTCAGAAAACATGTGCCAATATTGAACTTACAAAACTGCCACCAAAACAAGCTAGGCAGTATAGCAATCAATGATATTCTCAAAGTCTATACACATACATTCTGGATGCTGATTTACAAAGAGAAGGGCTGTCAGGCTGAAATGGATGACACAAGATGTTTTAATAGCTACATTTCTGTTCCTACAGAAAGAAAGCTATTATAAAGAAGGATTTCATTATTATTTTTGGGGGAACTCAAAAAGGTCTGATTTTAGCTGAAACTTCAAATTGCCCAAATACTTTATTGGTGTTATTAAGACTGTTTCTCAAATGTTATTATAATGTGGAATTAGATAAATGGATGTATTATACAGTGATTCAGGATATTTCAGAAGAGTGTTTTTGTAATGATCACATACATTGCTTGAAAAGTTTCAAGATTGTACTGTCTTGCATTACAAAAACTTATTCTTTCTATAACAGTGTCTTGATATAATGTGGGTGGAATGAGTGGTTCCCAGGGCATTAGCAAAGAACTGACATAAAATATTTTTGTTTTCTGTAGTTGTTCATTATATGTTGAGGTAAAAGAGCTATTGAATTGTATGCACTATGCAGCTCTAGAAAAAAATAAATTTGCATTTTTGTCATTATTCATTAATACCACACGCAGTCACTTGTTGAATCACAAACAACATGAGGCATTTCTTTTGGACTTAATATAGCACAGAATCTGACATGCCTAGGTCTAAACAAGATTTCTATTTTCCCGAGGTGCCCATGTAAGCATCCCAGCTTACAGACTGAGAATGCCTCTTCTCCGAGAATCACAAAATGCATAAGGTAGCAAGGGATCTCTGGGGGCTGTCTAGTCAATATCCCTACTCAGAGGAGGGTCAGTTATAGCAGGGTGTATCTCAGGACTGTATGTCTTGATATGACAACTGCTCCAAGCCACCATCTTTGTGGCCCTTTGCTGGGCATGTTCAATATGTCCATGTATCTCTGCACTGGGGAACCCAGACCTGGATCAAGCACATCAATGTGTCTTTAATCCAGTACTACATGGAGAAAAAGGGTCACTTCCCTCAACCTGCTGGCAAAGCTCTTCTGAAAGCTGTCCAGCAGGTTGTTTGCTCTTCTTTGTGGTAAATGCACACTGATGGGTCAAGTTCAATTTGGTGTCCACCAGGAAACCAAAGTCTTCTGCCAAGCTGCTTTTCAGCCAGTTGGCCACCAGTGGGTACTAGTGCCTGGAGTTATTTCCCCTAACTTTATAACTTGCAATTCTTGTTGTTGAAATTCATGATATTTTTCAGGACCCCTTTCTTCAGCATTTTGAGCTCCCTCTGAATGGCAGCACAACGGGCTGAATCAGTCAGTTCCCCCAATTCTATATCTTCTTTGTACTTGTTGAGTGTGCACTGCATCCCATCAGCCAGGTCATAAATGATGTATTTAAACAATACTGGTCTAGTCTGGTATCAGGCCTTGGGGTACATCACTAGGGACTGGTCTGCAGTTGGACTTCATGCCACTGGTCACAAACCTCTGAGACCAGCAGTTCAACCAGTTTGCTATCCACCTCCTTTCATGATCATCTAACCCATACTTCATCATTGTGTCAATGAGAACATGATGGAAGACAGTGTCAAAAGACTTGCTGAAGGTGAGATAAACAATATCCACTGCTACCCTCATCCATTAAACTAGACATTTCATTGAAGAAAGCTATTGGGTTGGTCAAGCATGATTTTCCCTTTGTAAAGGCAAGATGATTACTCTCAATCTCCTTAAGTTTCTGGACTTTTTACTCTTGAAAGCACATAAAAGTTCACTAACTTCACCTGCATAATTGTGATTACTTTATAGCAGTTACAACATGGTAATTGTAAAATGCTCATATCTGCCAATCTCGGCATTAGAAGCATGATTCTGGTGTAAGCATAGGATCTGGAGTTAACCCAAGTGAGAGCAAGATGAAGTCCAAATTTGTACTAAGAGTTGGGTTTTACAATGCTGTTTGGACATTAGTGGTTTATTTTGTTTTAAGCACACGCAGTATTTGCACAAGAGTAAGTTTTCTGTAATAAGAGAAGCACTGAATTTTACTGGCTTTAGATTCCACTTCTCTGTTCTTGGAACTTCAACCAAACTGATTTTTCAACCTCAAAACTTTATTTTGAGAATTAACTCATAATTCTAATCTTAAATGTGGTCAAGATAGCATGGTTGGAAAATGCTTGAAAAAAAGGCCTGTTCAAATAAAACTGTAAATTTTTACCCTCATATTTTTATTCTGATAGTCCTAAGGTTTGAAATTTTATCATATAAATGAGGTAATATTTCTTTAATGATATGGTAGGTGTAACTTGCTTTCTCTAGAGTTTTGTTCATGTGAGTTAGAGTATCCCTCTGAGATTTTGTATCGTAGGTTTATTGTTAAAATTTCAAGTATCTTTGCAAAAGAGTGTCAGTGTTTTGGTGATCTTAGTGTGCCACTGTTATATTCCTGATATAACTTCCACCTCAAGTGGAAACTGATGGTTCAGTGTTCAAATACTACCTTTTCCTTTGCTCATCCATCATTTTATGCACTGCTTCTGATAACATTAGCAACAATGCATAAGATGTTACACATTATAAGATGTATTACAATGTATCTTGGAAATTGTGTGCAGTAAAGGGTTTGAGAAGTATAAAAAGCAAAGTGAGCTCACCCTCAACCTCTGACATGTGGAGGTTTTAGACATGTTCTTGCTGTTGGACACACAGAGCAGTAGGCAGATGATCTCTTATGCAGTGGTTGTGGAAATTTTCTAGCTGTGGCTTTCAGCCCATGTCTGAAGGATTTCTTTAGATTTGGTGAAGCGTGACATCAAGCAGCAAACTATGCATGTTAAATTCAACTGAAAAAAAAAAGAAAAAACAAGCTGAAAGACACTGCTGTGCTCCAATTCTTTACTAAGAAACAGGGTGTTAATAAGAAACAACTCTTTTGATGCTGTAGTCATCCTTATTACTGAGTAGAATATGTATATTCATAATCCACCACTTGACAGGCTTTCATTGTGTCACAAGGGCTGTCTATACGTTAACATTCTCTATGACAGGAGAAGGTGCTGAGAAGGTGCAATAGAGACTGAGGACTATGTTAATTTTGTCCTCCATTGCCCCACTAGTTGGTGGGCTATAGGTTTTTCTGGAAGAAGGCTTGATTTATTTTATTGAATCAAGAGTAAATGTAGATGAAGTAAATTCATGAAGATGACATGTGAGCTCTAAAACTCTGCAGGTGCAGCAGAACCATTAAGTTGGTGATCACCAGGGTTAGGGACTAGGCAAGGCAAGTGCAGGAACCAAGGCAGGCAGCAAGGCTGACAGCACCATGCCTGCACCCAAAGGATGCAGACAGATGAAGCCCAGGTGGGGGTGAGATGTGCTTGGGGCATTGGCGTTTTTTTACCCACAGGTACAATTCTCACATGGATGAGTATAAAGTGTATCTCCCTGGGGAGAGAGCCCCTAGGTCTCCTATTGAAGAATCATCTGCCTCTTACTCTGTTAGATAAGCACACTGGCCCCAGAGGGCATTTCCACTGATCTCCCAAATTCCGAGCTCTCACTGCAATCACCAGTGCATGCAAGGCATGTGAAACTCTTCTATTTCTTTTCTGAAGAAAAATGCCTACAGTAACGTATCTCTATAACACTTTTAGTGTTAGAGCAAAATGCCAATTTATCTTTGCCAATTTATTTAGCTTGGTTTAAAAAATATACATGTGCACATGTGTGACTAGGTTTTGTACATACTTTATATAAACAGGAACAATAAATAAATAAACACAAGGCCAGATTTTCTAAATTAAATACCATTTCCTGCAGTTCCTTTAATGGGCAAACTTTTTCCACTCAAGGATGCATTCAAACATTATATTTAAGCAGGGAACAGAATCTCACAGTCATTTTTAGTGATCAGCAAATAGACATAGTCTTGTCATATGAATATCAGCTTATTTCAACATTTTAATTTTTCATCAATCAACAAAACAAAAAACTAACCCCAAATATCAATCATTAACATAGCAAAAAAAAATTCATCTAAACCTCCCAAGATTTATGTTCCATTTTATTGTTATTTTCTTGTAACTCTTGTAACTAGAGTTACTTTTGTGTTCTTCAGTAACATTGTCAGTATTTCATACTGTGTCTCTATGCAGTAAAGGAAAAGAAGCCTTGGAGGTATTCATGTGTAAAAGAAAAGGTGAAACAGCTGTTATAAATGAAAGTTACTAAAATGTAGTATATAATTAAAACATTAAAATAACTTAATAAAATATGTGTGAAAGGATGAGGATACGAGACGTCAGACACTCTTGTTAATCATCAGCAATTCAGAATCACAGTGCAGACTGGAGTAGGACATTGATAACCGTTTGCCACAATATCCCTAATATCAAACAGGGAGGAAAAAAAAAAAAAAAGAGTTCGGGGCAGAAGGGAGGGGTTCTAAAGAATCATCCCATAATTCCTCTGAAGAAAAAAATATAGGAAGGTGATTTTTACCTATATGACATTTCCTCAAATTCTGCAACAGTCCAGTAATAAAATTTCATTTTATTTTCTCAAAGAAATACAAATTGTTTATCCAGAAAGTCTCACAATTAACAGACAGTAACTCAATTTTGCTCTCATTCTACCTGTGAATTTGCGAACTTAAAACTAACAACTACTTAGATATCTTGATTGTGACCTTACAGCTTTTACTTATGACAAGAAAACACATCACTAATCACTACTATGTATTTTTGAATCTTCAGCAGGACCAGTTCTCCAAAGCTTAAAGAAACTGACAAAGTAAATTTTAAGTGGAATTTTATTCTGTTGTTGCCAGCTCCGAAAATATAGTTGTTAGCAGAGAGGAGCTGTTAACAGAGACTAATTCTTGATCCAAAATCATTTTTATGAAAAAACCTGAATGTTCATACCACGTGTTTTCTGTGGCAAATTTCAGATGGGACAAAAGTCCATCTAGCAATAAATAATAAGAGACTTTTTTTTTTCTTTTTTTTTTTTCCCTTTTTTTTTTACATACTGACCTCAATCAGCTGTTTAAGCAGTGGGAGTCCAACTCAGATATTGTGGTACAGGTGATGCATGTGAGGTTGACAGTGCTGTGAACAAGAAGGCTAAGGCCAAGATTCAGAATATAAAGGAAATAAAAGGATGTGCAGGTCACCTAGCATCTGACTAATAGCTACATATAAGGATGGTCAATTCTTTGAGGAGAGAGGCGACTTATTTTACTCTATCCAGGCAACTACCTTGGGACAGAGACCTCATGCAGAAAGGGTAAACTACTCAATCCAGCTGACAAAAGTGTAACAAGTTAAAGTGGTTGGAAGTAGGCAATTATAAAATGGTAGGAGTTAACACTGTTAAAAGTTACTATCAGGAAGCTGGGAGTCAGTTTAGTCTGAAATTATCTAGATGTGAATTTTAATCTGTTTCCTAGAGAAAGCCCATAATTTTTTTGTAAATATATAAGCTAGATAGTGTTAGTTGTTCCTTCCCATTTTGGTATCTTTGAATGTCTTAACCTTTTCCTTGAAAATATTCTTTCATTGACCTTAAATGCACTCCTCTCAGCAACATCATAGAGCTTCCTGACATGCACTAAGTAAAATGTCAGTATTTTTAAGACAATTAGCTAAGTGGTCAGGAACGGTTTTTTTCTTTTTCCTGTTTGCTCCACTGTGTATTTGGACAGAAGGCATTTGGCAGCATTTTCCTGTTCTTCTGAAGGAAAGATGCTGATGGAAGTAGGGCCAGCAGAGAAAGTAGAACATAGTTGTTCTGACCTGTTCTTGTGTTTAGAATTAAACTGATCACAAGTTTTGACTGTGAAGGAATGTTTCCAGCACATTGATACTGTTTGGTAGGTCTTATCTATGTTGGAATATTATGCTTGGTGATACCTATACCTACATTCATTTATGAATGCTAATGTCACTAGTTTTCCCCTTTTTCCCTCTCTGTGGTCAGCAGACATGTAGACCTACCAAAAAAGTAAATAATCTGTTCTATCATTACTTGAGTTGTTATGGAATTATATGTCAGTTAAAGCAAAGGAAAGCGTATTCAGAAAATTAGACTGGGTAACCTCACTTAGAACTGCATGTACCTATAATGAAAATTATATTTTCCATCAAGAATCTTAAAAATAACTTGGAAACGTAAGAAGCTCATAAAATTATAGTAATTTTCAAAGATGATATGTGATAGAAAGATAGAAAGACACTCACATCTTTTTTCTGTTGAGAGAGGACTTAATCCAGTAGAAATCTTGTTCATTTTAACAGTTATTTTCAAATCTAGGCAATATTTTTAATGAGAAGTTGAGTATGTTAATAAGATCTAGTACATTATTTAAGGGCTTTAAATAATATAAGATGCTTATCTTAAGTCATACAATTCCTTTTATTGTCAATATTCACATATGTTCAATTAAGCATATGAGAAAGGCTCCCAACTTCATAACATTCTCAGCAATGACAAATAACATAAATAGTTGTTTCACTCTCCTACCTACTCTACTTCTCATGTTCATCTTAAATTTAGGGAGAGAATTTAAGAGCTATGTGGTAAGGCTTAGCTGTAAGAGCAAGTAATAGCTGATTAGAACAATATTAAATCGTTGTGGAAACCAAACATCACTAAGTCAATGTATGCAAGAGAAAAACACATGACACAGAAGGTTTCACTTGACACAGTATTTGCAGCTAGGCTAAAAAATACAGATTTTCAAATGTAAGTAATATCAGGATTAATAAGCGGCTATGCAATTCATAAAAGATTATTTGTTGGTTTCCCCCCACCCTGTGATATTCTTTCTCCTTTTATTCTGCCATCTACCTTATGTTCAAATCAATACCATCTGGTCTTTAAAACACAGACTTGAAGAAAGCTGACTGATTTTACTTCACAAGCGGGTGAAACTCAAAATAAAACTGTCTTTCAATCCATAAAAGAAGCAGATACCAAATTAGGTTTATAAAGGGAAAAAAAATCCATTTTGTGTCTCTTTAAAGGAATCTTTATCCTTACATTCCTTACTCAGAAGTAACTGTGGGAGCTGCTTCTCACATGACTTTCTCTACCTCAGGAGAGGCAGTTGACTTGTATGCCTGTGACTTCCTTTGTTTTAAAACTGCAACTGTGATGCTTCATCACCACCGTTTGGATGGGTTTACAAAAGGCATGTTTTTAGACCCATTAGCTTCCTGTGATGTAATGGGCATTTGAGTAGTACCATGTTTTGGCTATTTCATTAGCTTAAAAACAAAACATTCTATAGATGATTTATGAGTGGGAGGACTTCCTTTACTCTCCAGAGATTGGAATTTATGATTTATAGTTGTACTATTTCAATTTTAATATTGTCTCAAAAATGAGATTTACCAAATGGGACATTTTGTGTCTCTCCCAACTCTGTCAGTGAAGGAGCACTGGAATTATGCTGGGACACTGCAGTCATTCAAAAAATGTGTATCAGGTTTCCATGAAATAATTCTTCCATATCCCCAGTAATGACCTAACTAATTTTATTTCTTCTTTAATGGTGAAGTACACATCTCTGACACCTGGAATAACTGTTCTTGGGGAATATAAATAATATTGACTCTCTCAGCTAAAATACAGGACAGTCACTTTCTTTAAAAACTAAACAAAAAAAAATTAGAAAGGGTTACAATGTTAACATCTCAGTGTTCTGTGTGCACCTTGCTCCATTGTTCTAGTTTTGTAAACTCGAGGATTACATCAAGTTATGTAGAATAATGTGATCTGGGGTTTTTTTGTTCTTTGGGGGTTTTTTTGTTTTGTTGGGTTGTTTTGTTTTGTTTTGTTTTGTATTTTAAAGTGGTAAGTAGATCAATGTATTTTCCCTTCGGCTTCAGAAATAGAGTTGTTTTGTATGATGGATGCACACATATATGCAGCAACATACTTATGGCTAGGGCTGCAAGTTTGTGCCTGTAATTTATGAAATATCAAACAGGAAGTGTCAAGGGCTTGTAAAATCGTACTATTTCATGTGGATCTGTCAGAGCACAAGGCTGATGCCACTGGTACTATCTCAGCCATTGAGTTCAGTATTTGCAGTCACTGATACTCATAAGTTAGGCAATAAATAACAGAGGATCCACAGAAACCTTTGATGTGCTGTGACACACCTGTAGTCACAAACATAAAACACCCACAACAAAATTGAGATTGGAAGGAAAACTTCTGAATCCAAACCTGGCAATTACTTTGAACCTGAACACAGGTAAAAATGTGTCAAACTGGCAAGTGAGAAATTCCAGTGTTAGTAAGACCCCCATCACACATTATCTCTTCTTATACCCACTCTTGGAAGCATCAGAGGAAATAAACTCATCCATCACGTTTCTCTCCCTGTGCATACATCTAAAGCATAAAGGTTTTCCCAGTGCCATGGACAGCCAGCAGACACACCAAAATTATACGAATATATCAGTGCATCGGTATATCAAACTGCAAATTCCTGCTTCATATTGTATTCTCTGACAGATTCCAACACATCATAGGCATAAGAATTCACCTTGTAATTCTCTCTATAAGCTTAGCTGTCCCTTCATTAGTAGCAGAAAAGACATAGTTTAGTTGTATTTTTTTCCGTTGCATATATTCTTCCAGAATTTCTTGTTATTTTTGGAAAACAAGACTTGAATTGAGTGGAAGCAAATCTTTTTGAGAATTATGAGATCCTTTTTTTATAAGCTGGTCCTTTTGACATCTTTTATATTCTTATTGTACTTTGATCTTAATGTTCTATTAGCAGAACTTTTTTTTATTATTATTATTAACCTCATATACTTTTAAGTATTGAAAGGTTCTATCAAACTGGGACTGATTTGAGATTTTTTTTTTCCTTAGGAAACCTTTTTTGGATGTGTGGTGATTTTCTAGATGACCTGGAAAGACATTTAAAGCACAGAAATACAACTTATCAGTTTAAGTGGTTACAAAATCCTCCTGAAGAATATATGATGTCTATAATGGTGCCATCACTTTCCAGATGTTGAGGAACAGTTGGTGGCTTGAATTGTTCAAGTGTACATATGATTAGCAATGTTTGATTTTGCAGTTCTTGGTAAAATTGAAATGTTTATAATTTATACATTATATTTTCATTTTTTTCAAGACTATAATATAGAGTGTTCATGATTTAAAACCATAAAATACACTTACCTTCGTTGTGTACTTTGAATATAGGAAATATTACAAGTATAATTTCTAGTATACTAAGTTGCATAAAAACGTCTTTTGAATGGGTCTAACAGCAAATAATCCTGGAGAGCTGGGATATTTTTGTGGTGTAGTCCTATGTGCAGGCACTCACTTTAAGTCAAGCATGTTTTGCAATTTTAATGCAATTGCAAACATAGTTTTGCTGTGATTTCATTTAAGTCTGGCATCTGTGTTTGGTTGACCTAAATCATACTCATATTTCTCAAGTGAAACCACAAGCTAACTAAAACCAGTTTTTTAAAATTTTCATATCCTTCTACAAGCTTCTAAGCAACTTACAAGTTGAAAATTAGGAGGGGTTTCCAGCCAGTATTACTACAGGGAGCAAGCAAAGCTTGGCCTTGTGCGGTTGCAAAACTTTTTAAAAAGTTCCCTCAAAAAGAAAAAAAGCTTGTCCAGTTTTAAAAATCAGGATTATTCTAGGTCTCCTCCTTTCTTCTGAAAGGTGCTTTAAATGAAAATGCTTGAAAGCACTTAAACATCTTGCATCTGCTCACCTCAGTGCTACCAAAGGTGGTGCTACACCTTGCTGAAACTCTCTTTCGAAAAGGTTATTTTGGTTCCTAGGCTACTTTGACACTTGCAATAGCTATTCAAAGATTAATTCAACATAGCTTGTTACAACATGGCCACAAAAATTAATAGAGATTGTGATGTTCTCTTTGAAAAGTCTTAGTTTAGTTCTGAGTTCAGAAGATGGACTAGAATTTGGAACATATACATGGGGGAAATTTACACTAATTTTGTGGTGTTTGGGTTTAGGTTTTTTAGATGTTTGGGGTTTTTTATAAAGATTCCTTAAATTCTCTGCTTTATGTTCTGCCTATACAAATGGCTCAATCAGTAATGTATTTTCTAAGCAAAGAATCACAACATGGACTAAGGTTTGAAAAGCAGGAGAATTTAAAAAAGGGTATTTCTTAAAATTTTGCTGTCAAGGTACCATTTAATCTACTACCTACCTACTGCTTATTGCTGTTGTGCACCATTTCTCTTCTTGGGTATAGTTGCTGATACCTTAGGATGTAAAAGTCTGCGAGGAACCCATCTGATCCTCGTTTCTGAGATTTTACACAGCAGCAGACTATCATTTTTTTGCTCATTGTACTGATTAATCAGAGTCTTTGCTACTCTACCTCTTCCAACCTGAATTTGACTATCACGCATCTTCCAGCCATTGGATTTTGTAGTGCCTTCTTCTGTTGTAGAGCCATATAATCAGATATCAGTTTTCCTTCTCAATACATTGTCACAAGCAAAACAGAATTGGATTTGTTTATGCCTTCCTATGCTATAGAGACATTTATAATCAGATATCATTTTCCTTTTTGATATGTTGTCACATCACAAGCAAAACAGTCTTGACTTAGAGAAATGTATTTGACTCATTGTCAGTAAACATAGAGTATAGACAGTGAATGTGACATGACAGTACAGTCCTATTTAGTGTGTAGAAATGTCAATTTCAGTATTCAGATTTTGAAGTTTACCTAACAGGATTTCTGCCATTATTTTCAATGCTGTTTTGGTGTGTACTATTAGCTGAGATTTCTGTGATTCAGCTACAATTAACACCACATCTTTTTCTTTCTGAAGAAAAACAGTTCAGCATTCTTGGGACAATTGGAGTGTCCTTAGAAGTTCTTTATTCCTATTGTTTTACGCTTTTTGCTGCCTGATTTAGAAGCCATACTTAGATCTGATGATCTATTACTTAAGGGCTTGTAGGTGGGGTCTTACCTGAAAAAAATCCTGTCTTACCCTCCAGTTTCAGGTGTGTAAGTTAAGTTGCAAGCAATATCACTTCTATTTCACTTTTTGACAATGAAGCCAGGGTATTAAGAGTGCTTCATACCAGTCTTATGAGTTCAAACCAGAGCAGCTTTGCATAATATGAAGGTATTAATCCTCTCAAAGAACACAGGAAATGTTTGCTAGCCTTGAACTTCATTAGACAGCTTGCAGTGAACTCAGCGTTAAGCACCAATTATGGATAATTATTTTTCAGAGATTTAGGAAGAAAAGCTATCTAAATTATGCTTCATCTCGGCTTCATAGGACCACTCGTAAGTTCAATGTCTCTAAATATAACAATATAACTGCTAGCCTGGGACCCACTGAAGCTGCAGCTGCTGGAGCTAGTGGAGCTTTTCTATCACAGTAAGCCTGTGTACTATTGTTCCATTGCCCAGGCACACGTCTCAGCATACAGGCTCCTGGGCTGGCAGGAGATCACTTCATTCCCACACCCTTCATTCTTACTGGGAGAGCAGAGGTGTTGGGAGGGCTGACACTGCTATCCAGGTCTCTAGATTGCAAGGAAAACAATTAAAATTTAGGATGTCAGTGGGCATTTATTTTATTCTCCCTATTACCTGTTTTTTCCCATTTTCAGTCATCTTAGTGGTCTCAGGGTAGGAGAAACTTGTTTTCCTATTGCTGTTTCAATTTAAACAAAAGAAATAGAATAGTTTCTTCCAGTGGCCTGCTGTATAACTTCATGAAACTGGCTAATTGGCTTCCTATAATTATTACCATAGTTGAAATACATCTGCATTAGATGAGAAGTTTATGTAGGTCATCTGGTTTCCAGGAAAAGTTGGACTGCACTCAGACATGAAACCAATCTAACTCTAACCAGTCTCTGATTTTTCTCTGACTTTTCTTACTTGCTAACATCAGAACTCCACCGCAAAAAAAGCTGGTTTAACGAAATGTGATCTTTTGAACACAAGTATCAGGAAAGTAGGAGAACTAATTTCAACATATTCAGAGCCTTAATGAAGAAATGGTGAAATAAGAGTCTTCCTTTGCACGTTGATTCCAGGCAGTAATTGGTATATGTACAGTCATGCATGTACGAATAAAACTTTGACACCCTCTGGGGATAGTACAGCCTGAAGTTGCAAGTTGAGACTGCATGTGCCTGTAAATAACTGTGCATCTTGGATGTGCACACAATTGCATTAGATGTATGCAAATGTGCAAAACAGACATTATTTTACTTCTAGACCTTAGCTTTCAACTTTTTGGTTTATTGTTTATCTGTCACACTTATTTCCTGTTTCCTCTTTGGATAGAGATACGCATCTCAGATGGAAATTAAGACATAGTTTAATTATTTTAAAAATAAAATTATGCTTGTCATTAACCTACTTTCAGGTTAACTGGATGTGTAAAGAAATTTCAAGTCCTTCAAGATCTCTAGCATCTTATTAACAGAAGAATTCTTTTGAAATACTAGAACCAATTTTTCCAATGGTTTCTAACCCCATCAACATCTAATCTTTTTGTTTGATTTTTTGGGGAGAAAAAAAGTCCTTACCAATATGAAAAACTGTTTACCTAGTAGTTTTCCATTTTTATTTTCTCCAGATAACTTTTGCCTTAATTCAATACAGACTTTTTCTCTGTATTTTATCTTTGACTGTAGCAGCATTTCACTTTGGCAGAATTATAATAGAATATGGCAAGTTGGGAAGGATCACTCCTAACCCTGTGCAGGACACCCCAAGAGTCACAATATGTGCCTGAGAGTGTTATCCAAATGCTTCTTGAACTTAGATAAACCTTGTGTTTTGACCACTTCCCTGGGGAGCCTAAGCCAATGGTCAAACACTCTCTCCATGAAAAACTTTTTCCTAATAACCAACCTAAACCTCCCCTGACTCCGCTTCATGCCATTTCCATGAGTCCTCTGGTCATGAGAGTGAAAAGATCTGTACCTGCCCCCTTGTTACTCCTCAGGAGGATGTTGAAGACTACAATGAGGTCTCCCCTCAGTCTCCCCTTCTCTAGGCTGAATGGACCAAGTGACCTCAGTCATCCTCATAAGGCTTCCTCTCCAGACTCTTCACCATCCCCGTGGCCCTCCTTTGGACACTCTCCAATAGCTCCCAGGCTTGTCTGGAAAAGGAGTCCATTGTTTTTTATTATGTGACAGAGGGGCACTAGAGGTCACTTTCCTTAATTCGCAGTTTGAGAGTCGAACTGAGGGCCTGCATAATTATGGACGTAAAAGTAACACATCAAAGCAGGCCTCATTAGAAATCTATATATGGCTACTTAGGCTACACAATATTCTACCTATTGTACACAGCAATTTACAAATTTCCTTTTCTGCCAAAGTACCAGCCTTGTATGCACACATCAGGATCCCAGTAAATTACACTGAGAGCAATCAGATAATGTTGTTAATATGACTCACTTCAGTGCAATTTCTTTGCTCCTCCCTGTATGATTAATTACAACTAAATTGATGTTGCCAGCAATGATTAATTTACAAGTTGAGATGCAGAGTAAATGAGCTAAGCAAAGCTGAGTTGGCATTGCCCCTCGTTTAAGAAACTGCACAAGGGATCACAATTCACAGCTATCCCTGTGACCATTACTGTACTTACATAAAAATTGGCTATGTTGAATAGCTGCAAAATTATAATTTATTATTTTGTGATAGCTGTTTAGGAAAAAAAACTAGTTTAACTAAATCAGAAAAAAAAGAGCATGAAACAGGCTTCTACTGTGAAATTTCTGTGCAATTCACATTCTTGATCAGATAAAATAAAAATGCCAGGCCTATTCTTCATGAAATCCCTGAATTCCCCTTTGAAAGAGAAAGAAACAAAGAATCAAAACCAAACAACCAAACAAAAAACCACAAAACCACAAAAACCAACCAACCAACTAATGAAATAAAAAAAACTAGAAACCACCGAAAGGAATAAGGACATTACATTTATTAACTGTTTTTTGTTTAATGATATTAAATCCATCCTCTAGGAACTACAATAACTTTCCACATTGTAAGTATGCCAGTATGTCTGTATGAAGGTGTGTGGTCCAGTTTTACATTACTGTTCATTAATGAGTATTTGAGCCCATATTATCTTCCACATATAATCAACTGAAGCAGTAGACTTGAGGGGCTTGCAGAGACTCTTACTCTAAGAAATTTACATTACCTTGTGGTGCATACAGTGTTCATTAGGTAGAGGGGAAATTCATAATTTAGTCTTTTTCATGAAGAATTTTCTTCTGATGGCAAGCATTTCTGAGGAATGAGAGAAGTGACTGGTAACCTACTTTAGGCTCCTTTTCCACTACTTTAAGGTAGTTTTTTTTTTGACAGAGATGCTGATTGAAAAATTAAATACACTTTTAGCCACAGCTGTTTGCAGATACATAACAGGGGATCTCTTGAGACTCTGAAATCAGATGTTGAAGAGATGTAAGATCTGGAATAGGAACTCTTGTTCAGTGTGTGCTTTCCAGAGAGAAAAGTTTTTGATCCCACCCAGCACAAATTAACTCACAGGAAAACTCACTTCTGATTTTGAAGATTTCACATCCATGCACTGGAGGTGATACCATGCTGTCTGAGAGCTGGAGACTGGATGACACTTCACGTTTCTAATTGTTCTATGGCAATTTTGAGGTAAAGGGAGCAACGCTAGACTGAACACATAGAACAGGGTGGATTAAACATTCAAGGGTATCTTGGGCCTAGGTGGGGGTCACACACAGAGGTTTCCTCCCTCCCTCTCTAACATAGACACATGCAGACTGTTTTGAAATGACTGGGATTTATCCCAGTACAGAAGGGAAAAACTTCAATTTCCATAGTTGTGTAGGAGGGCAAGGCTATTTCCCATCTATCTCTAAATCTAATGCCAAAAAAGATGTAAATATCAGTAACTACTAGAAAAAAACTATAATCGACCTTCTGCAATTAGTGATCAGAAAGTGGGCCTTAATAGTTGTAGACATTCTTTTTAATATAATAGCTTACACAGTTGAACATAGTATAGAGGGATATGTAGAACAGACTTTTTAAAATGTCTTAGAATAACTTAATCTGGATTAAGACCGTGTAAATTTGAGTAGCAGGGTGCTAGAAAACTATTTAAACTGAAAATAGGACTTAATTGTTCAGCTATTTTTAATGATGTACGGGACCTGCAGCAACCTTAGTGGCTCCCTCCGGATAATTTTTGATTGCTTAGCAACGCCTTAGTTACTTTAGTACATCCAGCACTCTAAAATTTGCAGCCCATGGGAGACACAATGCATCAGGTTTTGCTTTGTGGAACTCCCCTGAAGCCAACAGATACACAGAACAAAACTTCTAATTGAAGATCATTTGGATGTTGACAGCACACATAACCCTCATTAAATTTTCAAGTTCTTATTCATTTTTGTTTGACAAAAATATCATTTTTCCTTTCTCTCTTTTTTTTTTTCTGCAAAATAGAGAATCCAAGCTGTGCTACATTTTGTAATGACAGAGTATGTTATCTTATTGAAATTAAAAAAAGAGATGTACTCAGAAAACACACCACACACTGTAGAAACCAAGAATATATGCTAGCAATACAAAAGTCTGGTAGACTCTTCATCCTCGTGTACATTACAGAGATAAAGAATTGCTGAATGAACTTTTATTTGTTGTTATCTTCTGGATCTTTGGAGCTGGGCATAATCTCATTAAAAATGGTCAGGCTTTTGTGTTACATCAGGTTAAATTACTGGAACATCATAATTGAATGATAAGCTACCAAAAAACAGCTCTGTTCAGGAACATCTGGATGATTCTAATAATAGACTTCAAGAAAATATACATATCAGGTGTTATAACCTGCATGTACAGGTGCAGTTTGGATGCCTATCTTTAAATTCTTCCAGGTAAAATAGAACAATGAACAATTAGATTGAGATTACTGAAATTCAAGTCCTTTTTCAAAGCCTAAATGTGTTTTCTGTGTAACTTTATGCTATCCATGTAACAGTTTAGACCTTTCTGACCTCCTAGTGCTATTGCAGAGGCCATCTGTACAGCTTCTCCAAGGATCAAGCTCTGCTACAAACAGAGCTCCCCAAACGTCTCTCTCTTTTTGAACTCTAATATTCTTTTTGAAAAGGATAGGAATGAAGCCCTTTCCTATTGACTGTAGACCATTTTACTGTTTTTTAACACAAGCTATCTACCACTTTCAAGCTAGGTACGTTTGCCTTTCCCAAGACTCTCTATTTCGGAAATCTGAAGTGGGTGAATATAAAGTGGTCTCTGCACACACCATGTAGTGTCAGGAGGAATACAATAACAGGAAGAGAAAAATTCCAGTAGATCTGTACTAGCATCAGATTAATGGTTCTTTTGAAATAATACAGTATTAATAATTAATTTTCTTCATGATAGCAGAGTCCACCTCGTACAAAAGAAACGTCACCACAAACGGCTTCTAGTTCCTGCTTCTTGGGTATGCTTTGCAAAAAGGAAAAGATTAAGTTCATAAATATACATTCTCATATGGACAGTCAAAACTGAGATAAGTAACTTTCATTTCCTTATCATCTCTGCCAGAACCACAGCTCTGGATGTCAAGGGAAAAGCTGTTCCAGGGTCTGGCATCTCTGCAGAGATTACTGTAATTTGTTCTGTTCTAACCTGAGATTACTGTAACCCATTCTGTAAACATGGATTTCCATTCCAAAGTTCTATCAATTTGGCACTATTCAAAGGCTTTATATCCTATAAAAATTAATAGAGATTCATAGTATTTCTTTTGAGATGCATGTAAGATAGAGACAGAAAAGAATGCACAGCCCATCTAGATTTAAAAGCCACCACACACCACTGTCGTTTTCTTGGGAGCTCAAGAAATTTAAGACCACATCGCAGTTATGACAATTATTCATTTTTTCTGTTTTCTTGGTTATAAAACAAGAACATGAACATGCCCTTTTAGTAATCACAATAACACAGAAACATTTCAATAGAATACCTCTGTAAGCAATCTGTTGAGTTTGAAGAGGTGGACATTCTCAGCCCCTATGTACAGGCAGTCCATAATGCATGTTTTCTTCTAGAGGAGGGAGATTTCAGAGCTGGAATATTAATTCCTGAGATAAAATGTAAAGTATGTCTTTTTGTCCTGTCTCTCAGAGAAAAGGTTCCTGTGTTTACAACATCAGCAGCAATAGCAAATGTGTGCTTTTCTAACAACAATCTAGTTATATGGTTATTTTAAATTGCACAAAATTGCAGATGTTAAGCAATGGCTTTTTAGGACATTTTCACACTCCTTTTGAAGAGCAACATTTTTAAAATTGTTTTATTATCATTTGCAAAATTCTTGCCATCTTTTATACCAAACCAATCAGATTCAATAAATCCAAAACAACTTCTGTATTTCGCTTATATAATAAGCAATAGTACTATGATCCATCATCCATGGGTGATATTATTCACAGTGGTCTTCCCATTCATTGTGCAGCATTTAAATATTCCACATCTCCAAAAACTTATTCAAGACTAAGATGTGAACATTTGAGGGCCTTCTATACTAATAATTCTACACTGATAATTATTGTTGGGGTTTTTTTCCAACGGAGAAAGAATTTATACCATTAAAGTAATATGAATACTCTACAAAATTCTTACTGGAAACCAGCTCAAAAAACGAAGGTACCTACATACACAGCAAATTCTACTTTGCTTCTGTCCCATCTGTTACATCCCCCGTCTATAACAGAGAAATAATTTTTAGTGAAAAATAGATCAATATGATCAAACCAAACTTAAAATAAGCATATATTAAATTAATAGCATGTTTATACTACATGATTGAAAATTACACAACTTCAATATTTTCTTTAAAATACATTAAATGAGCCCATTTTTCTCATTTAAAATACATATAGTTTTTGTCTCTTACTAAAAGTACTGTATCAAATCGATTTGAAAATTAGTAGTCAAGTTGTTTTGTAAAACTTTGGTGTTTAATAGGAAGGTTGAAATCTTTCATTCATTTTTAAACTTAAACAAGGTTTAAATTGAAATAAGGTTTAAACAAGGAGACTTAAAAAGAAATCTCCTTTCTGTTACCTTATGAGATAAAGCCTTTCCTTGCAGGTTCAATGCTAGTTCAAATGAAGTTTCAGGTTATGTTCTTGTATTGTTTCACTTTTTTTCCCCAGACAAAAATGTGCTTATACAGCCCTAACTGTGAGATTGTGTAAACACAGAAAACATAACAGTAAACATGTGGGTATTGAGTAATGTAACAAGATACATAGTATGGTGTGCTGTGAAGCAATACAAGCCTTGAGGTTTGGAAAAACTCAAGATCTTGTAATACCATATTGCAAGATCTTTATATATTAGACCATTTAGGTCTCCATTAGAGTAGACCATTGAATACAATACACAAATGTGTGCAGTTTTGTATTCTCTTGGATGACATAAATATTAGTTTTAAATAAGGATTAATGGTCATAATCTTTGGGTTCCAAGACTTC